>CM052704.1:115389701-115424241 GCA_028551405.1 Uromys caudimaculatus
TCCATCTCCCGTCTTGCTGACAGAGTGCTGATGTTACAGATATGTGCAACCACATGTGGCTTTGTTTACCTACCAAAGCTGATGGAATGTTCAGCTTTGCATAGCTCATCTTCTTGTCATAGCTGTAAGATGACCTTTGGGTATTAAAAGTCCAGTCTGAGGTCTAGAGCTATAACTCCCAGGCAGAGCACTTGACTAGCGTGCTCAAGGCCCTGGATTGGCCCCAAGTACTGCAAAGAGACAAAAGAGTATAGTCAAGTTTAATCTTATCCCCAATTTAAACCACCCTCTCTTCCACCAGTGTCCTCCTGTTCTCAACTGAGATACATCCCTAGATGCTGACAGATGTACTCTTTTCTTTACAATGTAGACTACCTTTTTTCTGTAGCCTGGAAAGTGTGAGTAGAAGATGGGAGAAATGTCATGAATGTCTCCCTGACAAACTCTTACAGGCATCCTCACAAGACCTCTATCTGATGGGGCACTGTCTTCCTGGTTGGGATTTTTTGTCAATATGACAGAAGCTAAAATCATTTGAGAAGAGGATTAGTCAGTTGAGGGAATGCCACCAAATGGTTAGCCTATGTTGGTTTTCTTGATTAATAATTGATGGGGGAGTGTACAAGTGTGAGCAGCTCCGATTGTATAAGCAGTTGTATAAGAAAGTAGGCTGAACAAGCCCTGAGGAGTTAGCCAGTCAGCAGTGGTCCTCCATGGCTTCTGCCTCAGTTCCTGCCTTTTGCCTCCAGGTTCCTGCCCTGACTTCTCTCAGTGAGTTGTGAGTGTGACTTGGGAGTTGTAAAGTAAAATCAACCCTTTCTTCCCCAATTTGATTCTGGTCATGGTGTCTGACATACTGATAGAAACCCCGACTGAGACAAGCACTGAGAATGTCATGCAAAGGCTTCCACAGTTCTCCGATGTAAAAAAGGCAGTGCTTCCGGAATCTTCCTTAGCAACTTGTACTAGTCATCCCTTCCTTCATGTGTGGTCCCCTTATTTCCTGCATGGTCCCCTTACTTCACGTTGGTTCCCTTACTCTACAGGAGTCTTTTTGGCCAGCCATTCAGCTGAAGCTTGACCTTCTGTGGCTTCTTCTGGGAACTGCAAATGGGTTGCTAGCCTAACCATAGTCACTTTCCTTTTTCTTGCAGTTCTTCTCAGGATAGTACAGAGAACAATTGGGAAATCCACCATCTATCCAAATGCCAAAACCAGCAAGAAGAGATTTGCATCTCCTTCTTATAGGCATTTCTTGCCTTTACAAGTAATTTGGGTTAGTTTTCCAACTTGACTTGGAGACGGAAGAACTATGTTGCTTGTTTCCAGGAACTTCTTTGTGTACCTAGTATACAAAGTCTTCAGACTAGTGTCGCTGTCTTCAGACACACCAGAAGAGGGCATCAGATCCCATCACAGATGGTTGCGAGCCACCATGCTGCTGGGAATTGAACTCAATGACCACTGGAAGGGCAGTCAGTGCTCTTAACCACCAATCTGTCTCTCCAGCCCCCACGTCTTTTAATGACACTCAGCGATCCAATGATTCTGTCTAGAAGATGGAAGCTCTTTGATATCTGTTGTTTTCAACTTTGGAGTGCAGGGAGCAATTCTGAAAGCACAGCGCACATAGTGCAAGGATAGTTATCACCCTGAATGCTAAATATTGGAGGTGAGAGAAGAGAGAACAAAGTAAAAGCTGAGTCTCTGTTTCTCTCTCCTTCCTTCCTTCCTTCCTTCCTTCCTTCCTTCCTTCCTTCCTTCCTTCCTTCCTTCTTTCTTTCTTTCTTTCTTTCTTTCTTTCTTTCTTTTTCTTTTTTTTTGGTTTTTCGAGACAGGGTTTCTCTGTGTTCTCTGGTTGTCCTGGAACTCACTCTGTAGACCAGGCTGGCCTTGAACTCAGAAATCCACCTGCCTCTGCCTCCCAAGTGCTGGGATTAAAGGCGTGCACCACCACTGCCTGACCTTGAGTCTCCGTTTCTAAGATTCAGATGGAAAGCACTAGGAGAGGAAGCGTAAGCAAGATTTTAGTTTCACCGACACTCAAGCATTCGTCTTGGTTTTGTATTGTGACATCAGATCTCATTTCCCCTAAGTTACTTCCAAGGAGACATGTTCTTCTTGCCCTTCACAACATCCCTATGGGTTTTTTTTCAAACAAATTAAGATGCAAGTTATCTTCCTAAAGCAAAACTTTAGGGATTTTATCGTGTGTCTCTGCGTGTGCACACGCACATGGGTGCCTCCAGAGAGCAGAAATGGAACATCAGATTGTTTGGAGCTGAAGTAACAGGTGTTTATGAACCACCTCACACGGGTATTGGGACCCAAACTCTGGTCCACTGATCTAAGTATAAGTTCTTTAGCTGCTCAACCATCTCTCCAGCCCCTACAAGTTATCTTTCACATAACAAAGAATCTGTTTGCTCATGAATATATAACCTGTATTAGAGTTAAATTAAGAGAGGCTAGAAAAAAAAGTAAAATATGTCATTAATCTCTGCAGTCTAAAGACTTGATTATGACTTTGGCTTTCTCCCCAGACATCAAGGGCAGGCGCTTGCTTTCATGGATACTGTGAAGGACACCTGCAGTCAGCTGTTAAGAAGCAGAACAATGCGGTGCAGGCAGGGGGAAGACAGCCAAGCAGTGCCGGCAGGATTGTGCCACTTTGATGAGCAAGTACACGGTGGAGAGATGGGAGAGAAGAAGAAGGAAATGGTGTGGGTGCTATGAAGAGAGGCAGAACTGGAGACTCCAGGGTGGTGAGGAACATTCTGGTGTGAGCGGCCTGTGCTGCCACCTGAGGTCTTGGTGATATCCAGGTGTGTGAGGCTGGATGTCTGGATCCATGGCCCTGCTGCAGTAGGGGTCTCTGTCGATGTCTGTGGCCCATGTTACCATTGAAGACCGTTGGGACATCCATGATCTGGCCTGCTGCCTGAAGCCATAATGATGTCTGAGGGCTGGGCAAAGATGGCCTTGCCCTATGTGGGAGATATGTCCTTGTCTTTCACCTGGGCAGTGAGGGAGAGCTGGCCCCTATGGTGTGAGTATGGAGAGCTGCTCTCTCACCGGGGCAGCATGGGAGAGCTTACGCTGATGTAGGTGTGGGAGAGCGGGTAGGCTGACCACCTCAGCTATCACCCAGGCCCAGATCTAGGGCTTTGCGTTGGGTCATCCCAACATCTGTGAACTGCTGGAGCATGTGAAGGGGCTGATCCTGCAGAACCAAAGCTTCATGACCTCCATGACACAGGGCAACAGTAGACGATCCGAGAGGAGTCCCAGTGAGGATCCAGTACTGACAGTGTAGCAGAAGCCAGGGGCCTCAAGCCTGACCAATGGCTCATTGCAACGAACATTCGCAAGTAAAGCTTTTTGGGCAAAAGGGTGTACTATGTGACACACCACAACACACCACGACACACTGTGACACAACGCAACATACCACCCCGAGACACACCACAGCTTCCACAGTGGAGTTTTCTTTTTTAATTTTAATTTATTTATCTTTATTTTCTTTTCTTTTATTAGTTTTTATTTTCTCTCCGGGGAGGTTGCAAGGGCAGAGGGCAGTTATGAAGGGATTGGGAGATGGGTGGGGTTGGAGTACATGATGTGAAATTCACAAAGAATCAATAATTTTTTTAAAAGAAGCAAAATATACAGAAATAAGTTTGGATTGGCAGGAATCTTTCCCAAAGGGAAGGGATAAGTTGGGTGTGGTGCCATATGCCTATGAACCCAAAATACAGGATGTGGAGGCAGGAGGATGGGGTTTCAGTCCTTCTAGCTTAGGTTGCATGAGACCCAATAAAAATAAGTTTAAAAGGTGACAATGTGGAGACTTCTGAACAAACTTAAAGTATGTCCCATTTTTGATAAATTTTATCAAGAGGCTAGCATACCCAAACAAGTAAAAATCACCCCCAAGAACAACAAAAAGCTAAAATGACCAATTCTGGGCCACCAACTGCAACTAAACTACATGCTTACAGGAGAGAAGATAAATTCCTTATATTTCCTTTAATAAAATCAGTTTCTGTTAAGATTGCTACTCTCACTCCAGGAAACAAGACTGACTGAAAACATAGACAACTGACTCATGACTAACTGGAATCCATAATCAGTTTCAATCCCTCGGGCAGGGACAGGCCCACAGCTTTTTTCCCCATTTAGATGAAGGATTTATTGTTGTCTTTTTCATAGCTGCCTTCTTGACAAACTGAAAGGCAGCTCCTTTTCCAGTCCTGGTCGTGACTTTTTTCCTCCTAGAACATTCTTAGTTACAGTGGTTCTGAATTAATTCTTGTGTCCTGAGGATCACATTACCAAAGACCGTGGATGCTATTATGACAGAAACAATCTCCTGATTTTCCACTCCTTGTATCACTGTTTCTCATTTGCATATTAATGACATGATAATGAGCAAACGCCATGGTCATATAATAAGGATTGCATTTTATTGCAGCAAGCAAGCCAACTAACATGCAGTTCATTTCCAACTCCCTCAGTGTTCTCAGTGCTTTCTCTCTGTGATTCATTTAATTGCCTTGACATCCAAAGGATTGGGTACACTGAGGCCTCATTTCACAGAGTGGAGGTCTGAGGCACAGAGAAGTTGACTACCTGGTCAGAACCAGAACTCACACCCAGGCAATCTGGCTCTTAAGCCTGAATTCTCAATGGCCATGCTGTGGAAAGTTTTAATATGTAAATCACAGTGTCTTGTATTAAATGTATAGTGGTACTTTGGAGTGTAAGATTTAAAATTCCACAACTGACATAAAACAAAGAGTTATTAAATATTGGTGAATCAAGTAGGCAAAAAGGGCATGGTATGTTTGCAAGTAAAGGTGGAGATTAGGAAGGAGATATGTTTGCAGATCTTAATAAAAACTTCCTATCCTATCTCTGTTAACTGTCCCTCTCTGTGGATGGTCTGCCTGCCATGTCAGGGAGCAAGTGCTTAAGAAACATTCTGTACCCCCACTGTATGTGAGTCTAAGAAAATGCTCCACTGTGGAGTGATGGTTTCTATTGGAAAAGTTCCCTAACTTACTCAACAATTCTTATTTAAAATCTTCCCACAAAGCTCAAAGATCCATAAGGAGACAAACACCAATGTAATTACCAATAATTACAATACGGTAAAATTAAATTGTAAACCATGGATGATTTTTGCCAGGTGCATGATGGGAAGTGACAGGAAAGGATGTCATGGCCGAGAAGTCACCTGGGAGGCATCTTCAAAGAGGAAGCGTGTGAACTGGGCAAGTTTGTCTCCAGGTAGACAAGGAACAGGGAAGTGCTCTCCAGGTTGAGAACATGGTATGAGGAAAGATAGTGACTATGAAGTAGGACAGGGTGTCCAAGGAATGATAACGCCTTGGCATTATGGAGCTATGGGTGCAGGCAAGGAGGAGAACTGGAGATGAGCAGGAAGGGTGGGTGGGTGCTAGAATTAGACCAATGGGTAGTAGCAATCAGTAAGTAGAAGAAAGAACTTCGTATTTAGATAAGCTGGCTAGTCCCAGAGAAGCCCTCCACTGACTTGTGAAGGGCTCCAACGGATTGTCTCCTGTGCTTCCTGAAGGCAGGGTCTCTAGGCCTCAGCCTTCCCTTTCTGAAGGTTCACTTCCTAAACTTCCCCACAAGTTACCAATGCACTCTATTTTTTGTTTGAGGTAATTTCAGTTCAAACAACATGTCCTTTTGTTTCCAGTATGAGACGCTCTGTGGAGAGTTGACTTTCTTAGTTTCACCTGCTGAAGTTAGCTGGATATTTTACATGAAGGCTGCTTTGCTTCCCAGACCCCAGCCGGCAGTCCTTTTCTCTGTGGTTTGGAAGCTATACCAGTGTCCAACAGGACCCTGGCTTGCTTTGCTCTCAGAATGAGCAGAGCTCATCAGCCTTGTCTCTTCTCAGTCTCTCTCTCTTTTTTAATTTTATTAAATTGTTTTATTTATTTACATTCCAAATGTGGCCCCCTTCCTGGGCCCCCCCTCCAAGAGTTGTTCACCCCCTCCCATCCCCTTTGTCTCTGAGAGGGTGCTCCACCACCCTCCCACCCCTACCCTCTATCCCATACCCCACCCCCTCACCCCAACCTCTCACCTCCCACCCCCTCTACCTCACCCTCCATCCCCCTTTCCTGAGGCTTCAAGTCTTTATAGGATTAAGCATATCCTCTCTCACTGAAGCCAAGCAAGGCAGTCCTCTTTCATATGAGGCCAGGGGGGCGACCACCCCATGTATGCTCTTTGGTTGGTATATGCCCTTAGTCTCTTGGAGCGCCCAGGAGTCTGGATTAGTTGATACTGTTGGTCTTCCTATGGGGTTACCATCCCCCTCAGCTCCTTCAGTCCTTCCCCTAACTCTGTCATAGGGGTCTCTGACCTCAGTCCCATGGTTGGCTGTAAGTATCTGCATCTGTCTCGGTCAGCTGCTGCTAGAACGTCTCAGAGGACAGCCGTGCTAGGCTTACATGTCTGTGAGCACAATATGGCATCAGTAATAGTGTCACTGTTTGGTGCATGGCCATGGGATGGATCCCAAGTTGGGCTGATCACTGGATGGACTTTCCTTCAATCTTTGCTCCATTTTTGTCCCTGCATTTCTTTTAGATAAGAACAGTTCTGAGTCAGCTACTTTGAAGGATGGCTGGTGACCCCATCCCTTCACTGAGGGCCCTGTCTATCTACAAGAAACGGTCCCTTCAGGTTCCATCTTCCCACTGTTGGGCATTTCCGCTAAGGTCATCCCCATTGGGTCCTGAGAGCCTCTTACATCCCAGGCCTCTGGGACTTTCTAGAGGTTCACTGTGACCCCTACCTCCCCCCAGCTGCATATTTCTACCCATTCTCTTGCCCCTCCGGGTTTCTCTCCTGCTTCTTCCCATACCTGAGCCTGTTCCCCTTTCTCCTCCCCTCTCCCACCCAGGTTTCTCCTTCCTTCTGCCTTCTGTGATTATTTCATTTGTTGTATTGAAGCATGCTCATTTGGGCCTTCCTTCTTGTTAAACGTCTTACAGTCTGTGGGTTGTATCATAGGTATTCTGTACTTTTGGCTAATATCCACTTATCAGTAAGTACATACCATGCATGTCCTTTTGGGTCTGGGTTACCTCACTGATATTTTCTAGTTCCATCCATTTGCTTGCAAAATTCATGATATCCTCATTTTTAATAGCTGAATAGTATTCCATTGTGTAAATGAACCACATTTTATGTATCCATTCTTCCGTTGAGGAAAATGTGGATTATTTCCAGCTTCTGGCTATTACGAATAAGGTTGCTATGAACACAGGGGAGCATGTGTCCTTGTGGTATGGTGGAGGGGACATCTTTTAGATCTATCCCGAGGAGTGGTATAGCTGGGTCTTCAGGTAGAATAATTTGCAATTTTCTGAGGAACCTCCAGATTGATTTCCAGAGTGGTTGTACCAGTTTGGAATCCTACCAGCAATGGAGGAGTGTTCCTCTTTCTCTACATCCTCGCTAGCATGTGCTCTTTCTTGAGTTTTTGACCTTAGCCATTCTGGTTGGTGTAAGGTGGAATCTCAGGGTCATTTTTATTTGCATTTTCCTGATAACTAAGGAACATTTCTTTAAGTGCTGTTGAGAATTCTCTGTTAGCTTTGTACCCCATTTTAAAATTGGGTTATTTGGTTTTTTTTGAGTCTACCTTCTTGGGTTCTTTATATATTTTAGATATTAGTCCTCTTTTGGATACAGGGCTGGTGAAGATCTTTTCCTAATCTATAGGTTGCTGTTTTGTCCTATTGACGTGATCCTTTGCCTTACAGAAGCTTTTCAGTTTCATTTGGCAGTTGGTGATCTTAGAGCCTGAGCCACTGGTGTTCTCTGTTCAGGAAATTTTGCCCTGTGCCAATGTGTTTAATGCTATTTCCCACTTTCTCTTCTTTTAGATTCAGTGTATCTGGTTTTATGTTGAGGTCCTTGATTCACTTGGATTTGAGCTTTGTACAAGGTAATAAATATGGATCAATTTGAATTCTTCTACAAGCAGACCACCAGTTAGACCATTACCATTTGTTGAAGATGCTTTCTTCTTTCCACTGTATGGTTTTGGCTTCTTTGTGAAAGATCAAGTGTCCATAGGTGTGTGGGTTTATTTCTGCATCTTCAAATCTATTCCATTGTTTGACCTGTCTGTATACCAATACCATGCAGTTTTTAAAATGATTGCTTTGTAGTACAGCTTGAGGTCAGGGATGGTGATTCCCCCAGAAGTTCCTTTATTATTGAGAATTGTTTTCGCTATCCTGGATTTTTTTTCCATATGAAGTTGAATTGCTCTTTCCATGTCTGTGAAGAATTGTGTTGGAATCTTGATGGGGATTGCATTGAATCTGCAGTTGCTTTTTTGTAAGATGGCCATTTTTTTACTATGTTAATCCTACCTATCCATGAGCATGGGAGATATTTCCATCTTCTGAGGTCTTCTTCGATTTCTTTTTTCAGGGACTTAAAGTTCTTGTCATACAGATTTTTCATTTGCTTGGTTAGAGTTACACCAAGACATTTTATATTATTTGTAAATACTGTGAAGGGTGTTGTTTCCCTAATTTCTTTCTCAGCCTGTTTATCATTTGTATAAAGGAAGGCTACTGATTTGACCTAATTTTATATCCAGCCACTTTGCTAAGGCTTTTAAATTTTTTTTATAAATATTTTTTAAAAGATTTGTTTATTTATTTTATGAGTACACAGTAGCTGTCTTCATGCACACCAGAAGAGGGCATCAGATCCCATTGCAGATGGTTGTGAGCCACCATGTGGTTGCTGGGAATTGAACTCAGTACCTCTGGAAGAGCAGCCAGTGCTCTCAACTGCTGAGCCATCTCTCCATTCCCACTTTGCTAAAGTTGTTTATCAGCTGTCGGGGTTCTCCAGTAGAATTTTGGGGTCAAATACTCTTGCTATCACATCATCTACAAAGACTGATCCCTTGAAGTCTTCCTTTCTGACTTGTATCCCCCCTTGATCGCCTTTTGTTGTCTAATTGCTCGAGCTAGGACTGTGAGGACTATATTGAATAGGGAGAGTGGGCAGCCTTGTCTAGTCCTTGATTTTAGTGGGCTTATCTATCTTGTTGATTTTCTCAAAGAATCAGCTCTTGGTTTTGTTGATTCTCTTTTGCCGGAGTCCAGACTTGACACAGGATCAGAGTTCTCAACTAGAAGCAGGGAGATCTGGAGGGCGCATAATAAACAGACACAGACTTCTTTTCAGGTACAAACTGACAGGCAATTTTTCAAGGCTTAAAGCTGCTCTCTCTCTCTCTCTCTCTCTCTCTCTCTCTCTCTCTCTCTCTCTCTCACACACACACACACACACACACAGCTTGAGGCGGCACACACTCTGCCTTGTTTTGTGCATTCTGCTTCACTCCTGCGCACTTTTCTTTTCTCAAACTCCCACACTCCTACACACCTCTGTGTGTCCCCTTTCACTCACACACATGCTTCACACACACCTCACACACACCGCATGCACTCTCCTTTCACACACACACACACACACACACACACACACACACACACACACACACACACACACACACACTCTTCTCCTCACACACTCTCTCAGATTCTCTCTACTCACTCTACACTCGCCTCACACATACGCCATGCACACCTCACTAGCTCTCCACTTGCTCTCCCACCTTTTCCTTGCCCAGTCTTTTATTGATATTCCAAAAGCAGGTAGGAAAAAAGATGTTGTATAATCATTGCCAAATCAAATTCAAAAGAATAACCACATTCCACAAAGAATCAAGAATTATAATTGTTCCCCAAAGTTTCAAGTTTTCCCTATTCCCAGGCTGTTGGCCAAAATAATAATAATTGCAAACTTATCATTATTTAACTTTAAATTTTGGCTTATTATACTTCAGAGCTCAGAGCTCCAAGGTCAGCTACTTGCACTTTCTTGTGAAGCTCTAATGATGAATGACGTGGGCAAAGCTGCCAGGCAGTGACCAGAAGGAATCAAGCTAAGCTTACCTCAGGAGTTCCGCTAGCTCTCTGTTTCTGCACATTGCACACAATGACTCCCCTAAGAGTCCCAGTGTTTTGACTTAGTTTTACTAGTATGTAATTTTATGTATTCTATACTTGCTTATCCAGGAAACACTCTAAAATGGTGTGCAAAACTTATTTCATAACTTCTATAGCTTTTTCTTTTCTTGGGGTCCCAATGTTGGTTCTATTTCATTTTCTAATAATTTCTTCAAACTTTAGAAAGTCAAACATTAATCTGGAACTGCCATTGTGAGGTTATTACATTGTTTCCAAGATGAGAGCGCACAGCATGCACCTGAGCCATTAGGATTGTGCTGTGCTGTGCCCCTATGCCTTCATTTTTAATTGTTTAAGAGTCAATACATCAAGGAACATCTAGTTTCACAGAATTCACCAGAGCAGAAGGAGAAAGAACTAGGAATGGTAGATATAATAGAATAATTATGCACACCAAGGCCAACTGAAAAGCAGTCATGCACAAATGATTCTATACAGCCATTGTCCAGGGCTAAGGTTAGGAGAAATGGGAACAAGTGTTTTTAACAAAGAGCTGCTGAGGGCTACTGAGATGTCCATCCCAGCCTACCGCAGGCAGCCCCTTATTTCAGATGGCGGGTTCCCTGGAGGGTCTCCTGCTTCTTAGGGTCCCAGATGCCATCCTTTTTTATAAGGAGCTGCTGCAGGCTATGGAGATGTCTCCATCTGGCCTGCTGCTGGCAGCCCCTGTCATGGTATGCTGTCCCCAGTTCTAATTGGTTGATTTCAGCCCCCAGTTTGGCTATTTCCTGCCTTCTATGCCTCTTGGGTGTGTTTGCTTCTTTTTGCTCTAGAGCTTTCAGGTGTTCTGTTAAGTTGTTTGTATAGGATCTCTCCAATTTTTTTGTGAAGGCATTTAATGCTATGAATTTTTCTTTCATCGTATCCCATAAGTTTGGGTGTGTTATGTCTTCATTTTCATTAAATTCTAGAAAGTCTTTATTTTTTTATTTCTTCCTTGACCAAGTTATCATTGAGTAGAGAGTTTTTCAGTTTCCATGAGTGTGTGGGCTCTCTGCCATTTTTGTTTTTATTGAAGTCCAGCCTTAGACCACGCTTGTCTAATAGGATGCATGAAATTATTTCAATCTTCTTGCATCTGTTGAGGCTAGTTTTTTTGTTTGATTATATGGTCAATTTTAGATACAGTTCCATGAGGTGCTAAGAAGATGTATATTCTTTTGTTTTGGGGTAGAGTGTTCTGTAGCTATCTGTTAAATCCATTTGGTTCCTAACTTCTGTTAGTTTCACTGTGTCTCTGTTTTTGGTTCAGTGGCCTGCCCATTGGTGAGAGTAGGGTGTTGAAGTCCCCCACTATTAGTGTGAGGTTCAATGTGTGTTTTGAGCTCTAGTTTCTCTTTTACGAATGTGGGCGCTCTTGTATTTGGGGCATAGATGTTCAGAATTGAGACTTCATCTTGGTGGATTTTTCCATTGGTGAGTATGAGTCACCAAAATCACCTCTTTTGATTACTTTTGATTACTTTTGATTACTTTTGGTTGAAAGTCTATTTTATTGGATATTAGAATGGCAACTCTAGCTTGTTTCTTGGGACCATTTGCTTGGAAAACTTTTTTCAGTCCTTTACTCTGAGGTAGTGTCTGTCATTGTTGCTGAGGTGTGTTTCTTATAGGCAGGAAAATGATGGATTTTGTTTGCATATCCAGTCTGTTAACCTGTGTTTTTTTTATTGGGGAATTGAGTTCATTGATGTTTAGGGATATTAAAGACCAATGATTGTTAGTTTCTCTGATTTTTTTGTAGTTGTGACTGGTATTGTGTGCATGTATGTATGATTCTTTTTTTTTTTGGGTTTATTGTGAGATTATTAATTTCTTGTGTTCTTTTGGGTGTAGTTACCTTCCTTATGTTGAAATTTTCCTTCTAGTATCCTCTGTAGGGCTGGGTTAGTTGAAAGATATTGTTTAAATTTGTTTTTTTTTTTTCTTGGAATACCTTGGTTTCTCCATCTATGGTGAAGGAGTATTTTGTTAGGTATAGTAGCCTGGGCTGGCATCTGTGTTCTCTTAGGGTCTGCACGACATCTGTCCAAGATCTTCTGGCTTTTAGCATCTCTCTTGAGAAGTCTGGTGTAATTCTGATAGGTCTGCCATTATATATTACTTGGCCTTTTTCCCTTACAGTTTTTAATATTCTTTCTTTGTTGTGTCCATTTAGTGTTTTGATGATTATGTGGTGAGAATATTTTCTTTTATGGTCCAATCTATTTGGTCTTCTATAGGTTTCTTGTATGTTTATGGCCATCTCCTTCTTTAGGTTAAGGAAATTTTCTTCTATGATTTTGTTGAAGATGCTCTCTGACTCTTTGGAGTGGGAATCTTTACTCTTTTCTAGTCCTATCATTCTTAGGTTTGGTCTTTTCAATGTATCCCAAATCTCTTGGCTGTTTTGCGTTAGGAACTTTTTACACTTTGTATTTTTTTTTTTTTTTGGACTGATGTGTTGATATTTTCTATGGTATCTTCTATGCCCAAGATTCTCTTTTCCATCTCTTGTATTCTATTGGTGATGTTTGTATTTGTAGCTCCTGATTTCTTTCCTATATTTTCCATCTCCAGGGTTTCTCCATTTGTGATTTCTTTTTGTTTCTATTTCCATTTTTAGGTCTTTAAACTGTTTTGCTCAATTCCTTCATCTGTTTGATTGTATTTTCCTGTATTTGTCTAAGGGATTTATTTGTTTCCTTTTAAAGGGCTTCTACATTGCCTGTGTTTTTCTATATTTCTTTAAGAGAGTTATTTATATCCTTAAAGGCCTCAATGATCTTCATGAAATGGGATTTTAGTTCAGAATCTTGCTCTTCAGGTGTATTGGGGTATTCAGGGCTTACTGTGGTAGGAGAACTGGGTTCTGATGACACCAAATTACATTGGCTTCTGTTGCTTGCACTTGGCTTTTGCCATCTGGTTATCTCTGGTGTTAACTGGCCTGGGTGTCTGTGACTGGAACCTGTCCCTCCTTGGAGGCAGGTAGAGCTCTTCAAACTGGGTTCAAGCAGGCTTCCCGGGAGGTAGGCAGTGCTGTTTCTGATTAGGCCAGACCTACTGTGGTCATGGTTAGAGCAGGCCTCCTGTGTCCCTGTGTCCCTGGTAAGGACAGATCTTCTGGGAGACAGGCTGGTTTTAGTGTCTGAGGCAGGCATGATCTGCCACTGGTTCACATGGAGATGCAGACCAGAAAGACAATGGGGCTCAGGCAGATCAGGGTAGATTGCATGTCTGCTGGGCTATGTGAGGGTCCCAGCTGTTGTAGATATTGGAGCAGGGGTCTCACCTGTGTTATGGCAGACTTCCTTTGAGGCAGGTAGGGTGTGGGGGAGGAGCAGGTACACCAATCTGCCGCAGGTTCAGGTGGAGGTGAAGACTGGAAGGATGATGGGGCTCAGGTAGAGCAGGATAGATGGGTGGGGGAAGGGCAGATAACCTGTATGGTTCAGGAGTCTCAGTTCTGATGGAGGTGGGAGAGGGGCAGTGGGATAATGGAGGTACCCCTAGGATGGCAGGTTGCTCAGGGTAGCTTGGCTGGCCTAGAGGGCTCAGATAGCAGGAAAGTTGGGTGGGGGAAGGGAAGCTTACTTATATGGTTCAGGAATCTGGTGGAGGTGTCTCCTCAGCCTCTTGTTGGAACAAAAAGAATCTCTACTTAGGAAAGTCTTTTGTACTTTATAGTTGACCAATATGCCACTTTGTTTGACAGCAAAACTTACCCTCTCTACAAAATGCCCATGCGTTTTTGTGACTGTGGAAGGATACGGATTCTAAACTTCACAGGCCTCTGCTCCTGTCCATCTTCCTCCCACCCCGGGGCTACTTAGAGGCTGTAAATGGTTAATTATGTGCTTGAATTGGAAGATAGGATGCAAACAGACTCTAAATGAAAGGGCATGAGGAATGCAGAGGGACAAACGAACATTTCAACATGTTCTGATATTTAACAACAAAATAAGGTTGCCTATGCTATCATGTATTAATTTTACAATTGTTTTTGTGTATTTTCTATTTTACTTTTAATATTTATTTATTAACAAATAATGTATACTTATTGTTAAATGTTTTCCTCCGGACATAATAGGTTTTTGTTGAGGCAGTGGCATTGGTACATACTGGGGTTTTGTTGTGGTCGTTGCAGGGTCCCATGTAGTCCAAGCTTGTCTCATGTCTAAGTAGCTGAGGAGATCCTGAACTTCTTATCCTCCTGCCTCCGTAGCCTAAGTGCTGAACTTAGTGGCATAAACCACCTTGACCTATTTTGGTGGTTCTAAGGACTGAGTGCAGAGTATCAAGCTAGATGAACCCTCTACCAACGGAACCACAAGCTCCAACGTGGTTCTTTGTAGTCACAGAAATTCCAGCAGTAATTACACTGTGTTTGAACATGAGTAATTCACCAGAAGGCTTACTTTTTTGCCAGAATGTTTAGGGTGTAAACTGTCAGTATTCTGCTGTGGCTATTGGTTTTGGGGTCCCTGAAAGGGATCGGAATTCAGTAATCTTTCCTTCTTCCCTCTTTTCCTCCCTCCCTCCCTTCCTTCTTTGCCTCCCCACCACCACTTTTTTCTTTCTTTTCTTTTTTTCTAAGAAAAGGTCTCACTAGAGTTCATGATGACCTTGAATTAATGGTGATTCTTTTGCTCAACCTCCAGGGTGAAGGGGGTATAGGTGTGAAACGCTGTGCCTGGCTCATGTAGCCATGTTTTCTATGCATACCTTGTGACTTCTGGAATGCAAAGTTCCTTGTCCACTTTTGTAGACTATCGCCAGCCCAGAAGATGGGAGATACAGGGTGCAGCAGAAAAACGTGAGAGTTTTAATATGCTGCTTAGTTTACTTTATGCTGACATTTCTTTCCTGAGTCACCAGCCCAGACACACACTATAGCGATCATCACTGCATTAAGAAGTGTGGTGTGCTGACTAATATTTTGTCAACATGACACAAACTAGAGTCAGCTGGGACAAGAGGACCTCAACTGAGTAATTAACCTACATTGGGTTAGCCCATGGGCGTATCGATGGGACCATTTTTTGATTGATGATTGACTTTTGATTGATGGGGGGCTCAGTCCACTGTGGGTGGTACCACCCTTGGTAGATGGTCTTTGGCCATATAAGAAAGCTAGCTGAGTAAGCCTCGGGAAGCAAGTCAGCAGGCAGCATTCCTCTCTATGGCTCTGCTTCAGTTCATGCCTGTAGGTTCTTGCTTGAGTTTCCACCTGGACTTTCCACAATGGTGGGCTAAGGTGTGGAAGTATAATCAAATAAATCCTTTCTGCCTCAAGTTGCTTTTGGTCATTGTTTTATCCCAGCAACAGAGATACATGACATGTGGGCAGAACCTGGGCTCTCTGACCTGGACACACTCAGATTGTGGGAAAACTCTGCTAATTAAGGTTGAAGTCTACTATTGACCAGATAGCCTCTGGGCTCAGCAAGTAATGGAAGACTCCCTTCATTAGTGGGGCTTCTTTTTCTCTGACATTGTCTGGGGAAATCTAGGCCCTCACACATGTCTCTAACTGATTAGATTTCAGGATCAATTTCCTTTTTCCTGATAACAACATGTTCAGCTAGCACCTGAGATTCCTGAAATGCTTCTCCGTGCTAATGAGGTATTTTGGTACCCTAAGCCTTCAGCCAATGACTTTTGCCCATCCTGGGATGTTCCTACCCTGAGTGCTGACCCCCAAAAAAACTTTATAAGCCTTGAATAACCCCATGAAAAGTTGATCTGCCTCCTTGTAGCTGGTTCCAATGTGGTTATTCCACAGCTGTTCACAGGGCTTCTGAGCCCCCTACCCCCTTATCATCTCTGCTCCTTTGCCCCTAGAGGACCTTATTGGCCAATGATCCACAAGGGCAGGGAGACCTACAACTCATATCATTTCTTGGCTACAGGAACTTGGAATTTCACAGTTCACAAAAGATGGAGGCAAAAAGGAAGAGGTACCAAAGAGAACAGCCAGCAAAGGAATCCAGAAACAACAGTGAGAAATGAGTGTGGAGGAGAGACCAACATCTTTAAAGTATTTTGAAAGTATTCAAAAGCAAAGGTTTAAATTTAGTCAACAAGAAAAAGAGACTAAAATGTCACACTTGCCTGCTGTCTTCGTGTGCCTGTACCCCACCCCTGGCTGTCTCCCCTCCCCCAAGCCTTTTTGATACAGAAAATTTCAGTTGTGTATAAGGAGAGCCATCTCACAAAGTCACATGCATTGTCAACATATTCTATGGCTATTTGACTCAGGCGATGGCATGTTATTTCTTGGGCTCCTCCAATTAAATAGGAAGTTGCTTCTAAGCCTTGTTGCTGTGGAGTGATGCTGTTCACCTTCCAGGGGCCGCCTGAGATGATGTTTAATGGCAGGATCAGAATTCGAATTCAGCTCCTACTGCTATCCTCAGAATGGAGGTAGCTTGTGTCCTGGACTTCCTCGGACCACTTTGGGTTCTTGTTAATGAATATATTTTATTTTCTATGGCTTTTAAAAAACCTGTACCTCATTGCTAATATTTGCTGGTTTTCTTAGCTTTCCCTCTTTTCTTTGTATGTGAATGTAGCTGATAGTTATGTAAATGCTGATTTGTTAAGCATGCCTGTGAAGAAGCTTAGTTCATTCTTTTTATTACAGCTTTGCCTTCTACTCAAATGTATCTTACATGAAGGTACCATGATTCCTGAAAATACTGCTATTCTTCTGTTATTTCTTTTCTGACTTACCCTTCCCTCCTTCCTTCCTCCCTGCCTCCTTCCTTCCTTCCTCCCTTCCTCCCTCCTTCCCTTCCTTCCTTCTTTCCTGATAGAATAAGAAACCCCCTCTTCCACCATCCAGCTGGCTCATAAGGGAAGCACCTGAGGTAGCCTTGTCCAGCGATGGCCTGTCTTTCTTCTTAGAGACACCTTTTTATAATTACCTAGGCTTTGATGTTTATGTTTCCAATTTTGCTACCATTCCTTGATGCTGTGACTGATTTTCCTCAGAAGCTTTCACCCTCGTAACTTACTTCCCAGAGGCAAGTACGTGCTCTGTACCTGGCTGTATTAGGAAACACCCGGTTTGCCTGACCCACCCCTCCTTGGCTGCACCACCCAGAACATTTAAAAGATGCAGTAGGTCTGGCTTCTGGTTAGTAGTGCTCTGCTGGCTCCAGATGAACTTCAGCCAACATGGAAACCCCAAGGCCAGGCTGTAGAGAGTTATCTCCCAACCTCCTTGAGGTAAGTTTTCACTGGATTATTTTTCTGCTGGTTTTTGTGATGCCACTTTTGTGGCCTTTACTTTTTTTATGCTTGCCACATAAGTCTGGGGTGTTTCAGTATAGAGTTTCACAAATGAGGGTGAGCAGCAGCAGGCTCACTTTTGTTTGGAAAACCCACTTCTCTTGTTACTTTATACTGTGTGCCTTGATGAAAGTACTTCCTAGGAATTACCTTTACTTCTTGATTGGCCAAAAGTTGAACAGGGAGCTTGATGGCAAATGGAGATGAGATAACATGTGTAATTAGTGACATACTATGTTTTATGTGCCTTACAGCCCATCTTTATAACATAGTTTGGGTCTCATGAGTTATATCAGCTATTATTTGCCACATAGACAGCATGTATTCAATTGGCAATTGGAAAAGAGACAGATCTCAAATAGAACGTAGCTCCATGGGCTCTGGGCATTTACATATTTGCTTCTCTGTTGTGTTCCTCGCACTGGGATCTGCTCAGTAGAGACCAGTGACCTGTCACTCAATGGATATCTGTTGATGTCTGGCTGATTGAACAAATGAATGAGAGCATAACATTTTGAGGTGATTAATGTATTTGTGGCAGGAGTTATTTTACATCTTTATAAACTTTGTGAGTGTAATGAAGTCTATTCTTCAGAAGAGAGTTCTGGGAAACCAGCGTCAGAGAGCCACATCTTTGTGTGCACAGACTAGGCAGCTATTTTATGGCCTAGATATTTTTCCTTAAAGGAAGCACATGGTTTGTTCATATTTATTTTCTTTTTCTCTCTTGGTTATAAGGTAAAAAGTTCTGACGAATAATGACGATGAGTCCATTTCATTGCTTAGCTTTTCCTACATTAATTACAGCCTATGTTTTAGGACTCCCTAGGAACTAGGGTTGAACCCCAGAGCTCAGCCTGGAGATTGTCAGCACAGTCAGGCCCTAGGGTGGCCACGGTAAGCTTCTATCCACAGTTCACAGGAAGTGCCAACCACGGTTTCACTTGAGCTCCATTCTTTCAAAGTCACATTTGTTAATCTTTTCTTCATTTTCACCCTTCTGGGCTAGCAGTAAAAATATGGGTATTAAAGACCAGGAGCAGGGATTCTGGTGGAAGACTCAGCCTCCGCCTCCCTCTTCTTCCCTACCTACCTAGCTTGGGACACATGCTTCCTCTCTTGTTCCTCCTGCAATAAAACTCAAGTAGACACCAAATGCAGACTAGGCAGAGGGCTCTTCCAGTGAGGGAGCAGAACCTTCCTTGTGTGGTGTCAGGAGTGACATGAGCAGTTGAATTGTGTCTGCAAGAGGAAGACCAGAAGTCCTGTGTGAGGCTTTTAGGCAGTGTATACGGGGCTATAAAAAGCATGTTACTCAGCCCTGATACTTTTATGTTGTAGCTGAAATGTTGTGGGATTTCATTTTATAAGGACTTAACTTCAACACATAAATTTTTCTCAGGTCAACTAGACTTAGAGCCCCCCCCCCCGCCCCCTTGTAACTCACTCAGAGTTCATGCCAGGCCATCTCTTTTAGAGAAGGCATCCTGCTACAGCGGGAAAGCACACACAACTGCAAGTAAGGATCCAGGTCTAACTGGCTTTTTATCTAGAGTAAACCAAAATCTTTGGCCTCACTTTGCTGGTTAAATGAAGGACCTCTCGGCATGCACTGCGACACAGTATTCAAGCTCTCGGGCTCTGTTTGGGTGGGAGACCATAGGCCTGCCATTCCCACTTTATGAATAATAGAAAACTGAGTATTTGAACGAATCTTACCATCTATCCAGTAAGTGTTAGGGAAATTTGAGTATAATTTAATTTAATCCAGCCAAACCACCTAGTTTCTAGAGGAGTGACTTCAGTCATATAACTTGGCATATTGTTGTTGTCAACTATGGTCTTGGTCACTTTCAGTGGTAGTGAGAGGTATAGGAGGCAGATGTTCCCAGAACATGCTGGATCTCTCTCTCTCTCTCTCTCTCTCTCTCTCTCTCTCTGGCATTCCCTATTGTGATAGCCCCTATATATCTTGTGGCAGAATTGGTGGTTTTCATACTTAGTCATGTGTTGGTTGCATTTGGGGTTCAACCCAGACACCAAGCCCTTAGAGAAAAAGAGGATGCTCACAATTTCTCCTTCAGACTTTGCTTTTCAAGTCATGGCAGTGTTCAATTAGTGAAGGAAGTTGGGCCGGGGAGGCCTCTTTAGGCAATCAAAATGTGGGGGGCTAGCCTACACTCCACATAGGAGTCTGATAGAAAAGTATTGTGAACTACCTTAGGTGTCTGCTCTGCAAACAGTCTTCCTGCTTAGGGTGGGGTCATCAAAGCAGAAGCCCATGTTCTTCCCAGTGGATGGGCTCTTTCTGACTCCACTATTTCTTCGAACATTATCTCTCTCCTCCAAGTGACTCATCATGGAGTCCCTCCTCCCCCCACTTCACCAAGGAGTTCCTCCTTTCCCCCTCTCTTTCCCCCTTTCACTACATTAGCTATGCCTGGCACCAATCTTAGTTCTTCGGTCCTAGTATTTTCCACACTGGTTAGAAGCATGGGTTTAGAGGTGGACAGAACCAACTTTGAGTCTCAGCTCTGTACTGATTACTAATGTGTCGTTGCTCTATCTCTCCCATCCTTAGTCACTGTTCTGGTAAGATGGGGAGGATCCCATAGAATTGTGGGAATTCGATGACACAGATTATGCAAAGTATTCAGGTGAGGGCTTACCATAAAATTCGCTTACAACGCGCAGTGCCCTTGTTACCTCCTCCTTCTTCCCTTCAGCCTGTTTCCTTCTAGCAGGTCCATCCTCCTGCAGTCTGGCTCTGTTGCTCAGCTCTCTTCCTCATCTCTAAAGAGGAATCACCCAAGTGTGGTGAAAAGTCATTTTCTTCCATGGGATGCTTGGAATACCATTGGCTCTCTGTGTGATTCTGGGGAGTTGATTAACTACCCTCTGCTCCAGTTTTCCTGTTTGTAAGACAGGAATAATTGTACTACCTTAGAAGGTTATGGGGTTCATATGAGTTAACACCAGTGGCTCATTTTAATTAAAAACCTTAGTAAATATGAGTATTTGGTAAATGAATGGAAAGTCACACGTGTTTTCCTGGTTTATGAATGAATGCTCCTGGTTTTTATTCCCTGTCTTTATTTTTCATCTGGCAGTTTCTGCTCTTTATGTTGCAGGACAGTTTGATGGGTGGATACTTCTTGCCTGGGTTAGTAGTAGGTGGACCTAGGTAGAAGAAGCTCTGTGTTGTCAGAGGGGAAGACTGGCTGGTTGTATCTTCTGAGAGTCCTAATGCACAAGTGGAGATTCATTCTTATATTTCACCCCAATTAAGGAGTATCCCCAATGTTTCATAATAATATAGTTTTCAGGGTTAAGATAGATTTCCATTCTACTCAAGGCTAAAGAATTTTCCATGGCTTTCTATAAACCCTGCACACCGTTCCTCTCCTTGCTTATATTCTGTAGCTCACATTCCTCTGGACAGTCTCTGAAGCAGATTCCATTGCTATCCTCAGGCTCCTTTTACAGATGAGACAAAGCAGCAGTTAGACAATTTTCATAGACACAATAAATGGTAGATCCATTAAAAAGGAATTGGAAACCTAGCCCCAAAGTCTACCCCTTTGGCCTCTGTTCTAAACCTGAACATAGATAATACAGGCTGTTGGGTTACCTCCTAAATAAATTTAATTACCCTTTAAAATAAAGGAATGAGATCTGAGTAAATTTGATTTAGTACTTGCAGAGAACTAATTGTATAAGGACCCATACCTCTGCTCAAATATGTACCCCGTCCTGATACTTCGGCTTGCCTCAGCAGTAAAGTTGGGGTCCTCTCAAACACTGGATTCAGTTCACTTATTGCAGGGTTGGACAGAGCCATGTGAGGGATCGTACAGCCCCTGGAGGAGGAGACAGAGACTCCGAGCCTCCACTCCCTCATCAACACGCACGGTCTTGTTTTTTATTTACTTACCTGCCAGGATTCTAAATAGGATTTACTTCTAAGAAGTCTCTGCCTTTTACAAACTTTTTCAAAATTTTGTTCCTAAAACTTTCAGAATCTCTGACCTAGAGAAGGAATGGATAAGAACTTTTGGTGTAACTCTTATTAAATATTATTTCTACTCAGCTCTTGGTATGAATTTGGCAGCATACTGCAAAAAAACCAAAAAAACAAAAAAACAAAAACAAACAAACAAACAAAAAAACAACGAAATACAAACCAGTCTTCCAGTAAGTACCCAGCATGTGAGTCACACATTTATGTACCACCAGTGTCACAGAGAGCAGCAATATGGAGCAATGCCCAGAAGAGTCAACATGGGTTGATCTAATAGTCAGCAGGGTGCCCAATGGCTTGTTCCCTGAAGTTTAGAAATTTATGTTAAAATAAGAGGGATTGTGCCCATTCATAAGACTTTGCTTTTTATTTTTGCTTTTGTCAAGAGCACACAGTTCGGATCTCTTGTCCACATGTGAATTACAGTCTGTTACATCTGATTCCAGTGGAATTTTGGAGTGTCTTGAGTTGTCTACTGAAGAATAAAAGTCTTGCTTTGGACAGCAATGCCTGTTCTGATGATCCTGGTCTGTGCAATTCCCTTGCAATCCGTCTACTTTACCTCAAATGCAAATACACACCAACACTGATTTCAGAGTAACAGAGACTCTGCCGAGCCAAACTTTAGCCACACTTCAGCATCTGCTAGGTTCATCTGAGTGCTTTCTTGCATCTTCTGGATTGACATACTTGGGGGCCATTTTGCAAGATGCCTCGTCTGGATCATTTCACCAGCATTGACATTTTATCAGGTTCCTCATCCTCCAAACCCCAAGTGGTGTCTGATCACCTTGACCTTCCAGCAGCCTGATGGGCTTAGTCAGAATTTATTCGAATTTCCTTTCGGTAATTTTCCATCTGCTGACCCTCGCTCTGCTCCCTCCCCCTCATCTGTTCTGTGCATGGAGTTGAACCCAGTCAATCTCTGTCCTCCGGTGTCATGTATCTATGGTGATGGCTTTAAAAATGTTTCCCTTTTGTATGTAACAAATTACTCTTTGTGGTTAGAGAGAGAACACAGAAGTTAGGGTCACTGGCTGCTTTCCCAGAGGACTTGGGTTCGATACCCACCCACAAGGCAGCTTACAACTGTCTGAAACTTCATTCCTATGAGATCTAGCATCCTCTTCTGACCTCTGTGGACACTGTACACAGGTGGAACACAGACATATATGCAGGCAAAACACATAAAATTAAAATGAAATGAAAAATTATTCTTTATATTTATTTATTTATTTGCATGTGTATCGGGCAAGTACAGACCACTATGCTCATGTGAAGGTCAGAGGTCAACCCTCGGGGGTCTTTCCTTCCAGCAGGGATGTTCTGGGGATTGAATTGCTTGTCAGGCTTGACAAGCGGGAGCTTTTGTCAGCAAAGCCATCTTTCGAGGTCTAAAACTACATTTAAGTATGTGTCTAGTATCAAGGAGATTTTTTTTTTAGCATGGGGATAATTGCAAAGCAGGCCACATGCAATGTGTGGAAGGGCGCTGCTTGGATCTACTTCTGGGGTGCTGCCCCCTCTCCTGGAACCAGCTTGTGAAAATACAGGCTCCAGGATCAGCCAGCTCTTAGATTAGACCTCAGGAAGGAGTGGCTCAAGAGAGATAGATAAAGATTGATGGATTTAAGTTGCACTTTCTTTCAACTTCTTCTCCTTCTTGTTTCATCAAATTGGTGCTAATTGGCTTCATTTAACTCACCCAACAAATTTCTCTGGTCTTCTGTTAGGTAGCAAGCATTGTTCTTTGTTTGTTTGGTTGGTTTGTTTTGTTTTAAGATACAATCTCACTATGTAGCTAGCCAAGGCTGGCCTTGAACTCACTGTATGACCTGAGTGTTTATCACATACTCAGTTTATGGTTTTTAAGACAAGATCTTGTTATACAAGATGGCGTCCATCTCTCTATCTCTTGCCTCTGTCTCCAGAGTGCTGGGATTATAGGCATGCCCCATTCTGCTTTGCAAGCAGGAATTCTGTTTTGTTTCGAGACAAGTTTTCACTCTTCAGTCTAGGCAGGACCTTGGAGTCATGGTGGTCTGACTGCCAAGCACTCTTTTAGGGCTAAAAACCAGACAATTCAGAGCATGAAAAAGAAACCTTTCTGTCCTTGTGGAGCTTATGTTCTTGTGTGGTGGGACATACAGGATGGACAGTGAAGGGAAATTCATGTTATATCAGATGGTGGAAGATGGTAGGGGTGGGGTAAGGGGAGAGAAGGGAGTGAGGGAAGGAGGGAGGGAGAGAAGGAGGAAGAGAGGAGAGATGAGAGGAAAGGGGAGAGAGGAAAAGAGAGGAGAGAGAGGAGAAGAGAGAAGAGAGGAGGGGAGAGAGAGGAGAGGGGAGAAGGGAGGGAACAGGGGAAGGGGGCTGGGTATCTCCAGAGTGGGAGCTAATCATGCAGGCCTCAGCAGGGAAGGCCTCAAGATTTTAGTGGTGATGAGCAAAGTAGGTGCCAGGATTACTGGAGCAACAGGAAAGCCAGCTTATCCGGAGCAGAGTCACAAGGACTAAGGCCAGGCACTGGCTTAGAGACTCTTAAGTATTTGCAAGGGTTTTGCTTTTATTTTATTTTACACGTGTATGGCATGCTTGTGTGCATACATGTGGAGGTCAGAGGTAGACGGCAGGTGTTGTCCTTGATTTCCTTCCACTTCATTTTACTGAGGCCTAATCTCTCACTTGAACCCAGAGCTTGCCAATTTGCAAATTCAGCTAGACTGACTAGCCTTCTGGCTCCCAGTAAACTCTGCTTCCTGAGTGCTGTGCTTACAGGTGGGCCCTCTGGCATTCATGTGGACTGGGGGCCAGAACTCAGTCTTCCCACTTGGGTGGCGAGTACTGTATTCATGAAGCCATTTCCATTTCCATAGCTCAAAGACTTGGTATTCTTTGACTGAAACATTCTGGATTTTTTATTGGCTGCTGTGCTAAGAATAGAATTGAGGGAAGAAAAAAAAAAAGATAAAGTTGTTGACTAGAAGGTTGGATTTTTATTTTATAATAACCTTATTATCTATTTTGGAATATACATGCCATTATGAGCTATTAATATATATAGAGATTTGTCATGATTATTTTTCCTGTTAATAGTGATTTATCACATAATAAACATAGTGCTCCATGCAGGAAATGATTTTTCAACATTAAACAGGTTTATCACTTTTCTACCAATAGAAAATATTAATTAGACTCCTGTTTGCTTTTCTATTCCCAAATCTGATCTCATTTTCTAAATAAAAATCTAATTGATGATTAGTTACTCCAGAAGAAAATGATATTCCACAAAGACGTAAATTCTATAGACAAAGATGAACAACACATAGGGTTGTTTGTTTGCTGAGAGAATAGTCTTTCCTTGAGTGTCAACCTAGGTTCACAAGAGTTCAACCCAGAAGAGCTCTGGATGAGAAACAAACAAGCAAGCAAGCCAACAAACAACAACAACCCCCCCCCCCCCCATAGTTTCTTTCTTTTCATGTATATGAAACCCAGCTTCCAAACTGGTCCTACTCCCCAGGGCAGTCTTAAACGTCACAGCACTGCTGGCATTTTCCTAGGATGTCTCTGAAGACAACACACTGGGATAACGCTGAATGCATTTTATTTTTGTAGCCTACGGCTGGAAAAGTTGAAGGGTATTTCTCCAGAAGCTGGCGAGCAGGCTGTTGCTATGCACACCGTTGATTAGAGGCTTGGTGTATTTTTAGGTTTGCAGAGAGCCTTACAGAATCCTTCCACAAATACATCCTAACTCAAGACTGAAGGTCCGGGATGATGCTGAGGAGGTTACTGGTGGGAGCTTGGGAGAGCCCGCCCTTCACCTCCCAGAGGCCCTATCCTTGCCAGTGCTAAGGAAAGCCTTCAGTGATTGCATGCCCTAGTTTGTTCATAGCATGCTTCGGTGAGAAGGAAAACAGCCAAGAAGCAGTCTAGTGAATTATCAGATCACTTTATCCCTGGCCTCAGGGGCTACAACATAACAAACTGAATCCTAGCGCCATCTTCTCAATTTTGGCCATGGATTTGGGTGTGACTTTACTCTTGTTGCATGTATAGAAGGGTGCTGAGTCTCTTTTCTTTTATCCTTCCCTTATGTTCCCAAGGTTCTTTAGCAGTTATTTTTATCCTACAATTACCTAAGCTTGTTTGTTTAACGCCAATGCAACGCTCAAAGTTTGGAGGAACATCTGTGTAAGGTCCAAGAAAGATTCTCCTCCGGTCTTCTTATGTTTCTGAGATACCAAAAATATCTCACACTTTTGCCCAAGCTGGCTTTACAGCCAGTGTCAGCTGACGTCATAGCTTTGTGTGTGGCCTCTTACCCTGTGGCTCGTAGACCTCCATCCTGCACACCATTCCTTGAACTCTCTGTGGTCCCCTCCAGGTCACTAGCTGGGCCCTTTAATCTTCTGGGGGAACTCTGGGCATCTTTCTCCCAGATCCCTTCCTTCGTCCACCTGTAGTCGTATGCAACAGATTTTAAAATAAATTGATGACTTTGGGTCTTGTTGAACCAGAAAACACCATCGCATTCCACCTTTAGCATAGTTGCTGGATTAAACACATCTACAGTGAGCTTTGGAAGGATGGCTTAGAGAGAACCACAGGGATTAGCTGTCTGCCCTTGCTAATCAGCACGGTCTGTAGTTGGAAGCCCCATTTACGGAACAGGTGATGGCAGAGTGTGCACGTTGGAGAGTCCTGGGGTGCCCACCGTCCTCCAACCCCCACCCATCTATTTTCCTGGAAGGCCACAGAAGCACTGCAGATCCCAGGATTGCCTGGTTTGCAAGACCAAGGTTTGCAGCTGTTCCATTTTGTGCCTTTTCCTGACCCTTGGGAGGCAGGATCTGGGTGTGGAGTGTGGGATGAGGAGGGTGGGGGTACAGGGCAAAGGCATATGGGAATGGGGGGTGGAGGCGTTTAACCTCTGTTCTCATGAGCTTGAAACCTTATTTACCTTCCTCCAGCCTATGTGGAGGGTCACAAGGCCCTGGAAGGCATAGGCTTAGCAGAGTTTAGCCCCAGTGTCATGAGACTAGATTTGGTGGATTAGGTTCTATGCCAAGTGCTGTTTCCTTCCATGACAAGATTAAACACTTCAGGACATTTAGCCAGGAATGGAGACTTGCAAGCATGTTCTCCTTCCCAGTGACTGGAGAGAAAGTGCTCCCTCGGTCTCCAGACACAGGGAGTGCTTCTCTTTCTCACTTTTGTGGTCCACATGAAAGGCCCAGCTAGAGTTCCTTGCCTGTCTGTTTCTGTTCTGAGAACTGTTTGCCCACCTTGGGGGATGGGAGATGAGGGTGGGAGGTTGGGTTAGGAGATGGGGGTGTCAGGATGGTGACAGCTGTGGCAGTTCCCAGAAATAGGCAGGTGAGAGAAGGGAAGATTGTTTTCCTCGTCTTGCCCATAAGACAAAGTAGGGCAGACAGAATGTAACCAGGGAGGCTTGCTGTAGAACTCCTAGCATAGCTCAGATTTCAAAATAAAACCGTGCATTAAGCAGTTGAGGAAGAGGGAGGGGGTAATTGAAAGGATCCTCCATGTTTTGAAGTAAGAGACCAGATTTTTGGCCTTCAAACTAGACCTTACCCACTAGGGAGGCAGTGGTCACACCCATGGGGTATGGTGGAAGTGTTTGAATTCTCCAGACCTTCCTTCCTTCCTTCCTTCCTTCCTTCCTTCCTTCCTTCCTTCCTTCCTTCCTTCCTTCCTTCCTTCCTTCCTCCTCCTCCTCCTCCTTCTCTTCCTCCTCCTCCTTCTCTTTCTCCCCCTCTTCTTCCTCCTCCTCTTCTTCTTCTAAGTGCCTGAAATGTGCTTGAAAATTTAACTACTGAGGACACAGTTTTGAAGCCTGGGCTGGAGCTCACAACCCAGAGGAGCGTTTACACATTTACACGGCGTGTGTATGTGTGCGTGTGCGTGTGTGCACGTATATGTGTATGTGTGTGTGGTGTGTGTGTGTGTGTGTGTGTGTGTGTGTGTGTGCTGTTATAAACTGAGAGTACATAGGTAACTAGGCTTCAGTTTCATATTCTGTGACTGTGGGTATTGCTAACTTCTCCAGGGGTGGCAACAAATGAATGGGGAATTAAATGAGAAACTATGTACCGACTACTCCCACAGAGAGCTACTGGAGGGTGAAAGCTTTGAGTCTATGCTGGTTTCCCGTCACATTTGAACCTGACCTTAGAACCCATCTTTATTCTTTCCATGAAGACTTGATGTCAGGCTCTAGGTCCATGCTGTGTCCAGAGATCATTATTTCCAGCACAGTCTACACCTGGAAAGGCGTTCTTCCCAAGAGCCCTTCTAGACCCTGCCTTCCTACCCTGACTCCCTTCTCCCAGCTAACTCTCCCACTGACTTGGGTGTTGGAGATATTTTTGTACACAGTGTGAAGATGACTCTCTGTCCTTCCTTGCCTGCCTAAGGCACCTTATGATTGACTAAAATAAAAAGCCTATGGCCTATAGCAAAAAGGCAGGATAGTAAAGTGGGACTTTTGGGCAGAGAGACAACTCTGGGAAAGAGTCAGCTGCGGAAGATTCCCTGCCCAGACTCGGAGGAAGTTGGATACATGAAACGGAGGAGAGGTAACTAACGAGCCACACGGCAGATGTGAGGTAACCAACGAGCCACACAGCAGATGTGGAGCAGTATAAATGGACTAATATAAGTTCAGAGCTTGTAGGGGAGCAAGCCTAGCTTAAGGCCCAGGCATTTATTAACAAATGTAAACCTCCATATCATTACTCAGGAACAAGGGCAAGCATAGAAAGGCTGGACCTGTTACCCTGTGCCTTTCACCCCGTGACTTCTTTGATATCTTCTGAGTGTCAGCCCATCCCAACCCTCTCTCAGTCTCTTCTCTCTACACCAGCATCACTACCTGCCTCATCCAGTGCTACGTTCTTACAAAGCACTTCCCTTCCCTTGGCTATTCCCATCTAGAGCTGAATCCACCCCACTTCTTGTTTCTGGCCTTTAACACCTTTTGTTGATCTGTTGCTGCTGAGGAAAACCACTCAACCATGTCAGTTTTTTAAGTATTTTATTTGTTGAAATCATAATCATATCACCCCCTTCCCTTCCTTCTCTCCAACTCATCTTGTTCACCTTCTCTCTCTCAGGTTCATAGCCTCTTTGTCTTTAGTTGTTACATACATGTGTTCCTAAGTATGTAAATACAATCTGCTTGGTGTACTGTTCCTGGTATGTATATGATCTCAGGGCTCACCTCAGTTCTGTGTTTCCAGCCTTACAATCTATCTGTTGCATGAAGCTTCGCTACCCTGCTTCAGGAACTGTCAGTGCTACCAGCCCCCACCCAGCTCCTCTTGAATCCATGGATAAAAGACACAGATACACAGTTGTTTAATTTCAACTTTCCCTTTGACACAATTATTTCCTGCCTGGAAAAAGTGTGCCCTTATCAATATTCTTATTTCCACACCTCCCACCTGCCCTAAACTTTAGTTGCTAAGTTATATCTAGTCCCTGCTAAATGCCCCTGACCACCTGTTTATAGGAGCAGCCTGTGTGGCCACTCCCTTTCAAGATCTCACATGCCTCTCCTCCCTTGCATTTGTCTCTTGCTTCCAGGGACCTGGATGTTCCTTGTATCTGCTTATAAGTCCGCTTATCCCTTCCGCCCAGCAATTGGCCCATGGCTTCTTTACTGAAAGATCAAGAACCAATTGGGGAACAGGACCTTAGCAAATGAACCACCCCTACACCTATCCCTCAACACTGTCTAGGCAAGCGCTCTCTCTCTCTCTCTCTCTCTCTCTCTCTCTCTCTCTCTCTCTCTCCCCCCTTTCCCTCCCTCCCCCATCCTTTCTGTTGGTGTGAGTGTCCCACATCTGCCCCAGGGCTCTGTCCTCTGGGAGAGGCGAGATGCAGGAAGTTTGACCATGCTCACCCTACAGCGCTGCTGGGAGGGTGTCGGGCTGTGAGAAGCCCCAGGACACTGCCCAGGGGGTGGGGGAGTGCAGCCTGGGGGTCCTGGGGACTATACAGAGCCGGCTCCATCTGGTTCTCAGGCTCTTGGGCATCACAGGTGCCACTGGATGCTGCAGAAGAGCTGAGAACAGAGTGGGGGCACACAGGGCTAGCCTGGAGCTGAGGGGGAAGCTGGTTTTGTTTGGTAGAGGCCATAGCTGGGAGCGCTGAGAGGCCTTCTGCGGGAGACTGGACATGGCTCTTTAGGGGAAGGCCTGTTCCCCACGGCAGATCCTGATGAAGAGAGACAGTCCATGGTTCTAGGGCGTTTATTGTCATGGTGGCGAGTGGTGTACCCCACAAGCTCAGGGCAGGCCTGAGATTAAATACCTTTTGCAGGGAGGAGTGGCTGGGAAGAGGAAGGGGAGTTTATTGGCTAAGCCTCTAGGTGCCTCATTAAAATGGGAATGTCTTGAGGCTATGGGACCACACCTCTACCTGTGGAGGAGCTTGGGCTACGTGACCGATGGTCACATACCTAATGGGGAGCTTCAGCCTCGTGTCAAGAGCCTGGGGCCCAGGAGCATGGCAAACCACCTACCATCCTCTGTATGGTTGTTCCCTGCTGGGGACCCTCTACTGGGGCTCTGGGGTTTTAAACCTTAGCTCAACCAGACCAGGCTGCCTTTCACGGTCCCACACCCTTCCTTTCCTGCAATGCTAGCTTCCAGTGCAGGGCCTTGCTCATGCCAGTCCAGGCTTCAACCACTGAACTAAAACCCTTTGTGGAGGCTTTTATAATTGTATGGACAGTTTTCCTTTCCTTGTCTTCTGAAGCACTGCTCTGGCATGTAGATGTAGTCAGGCTCCATGCTCTCTAAGCACCACCTTCCCTAACTCACCAGCTCCGTTCAAAATCTCTAGTCTTTCTTTCCTAGCTTCCAGGGGTCCCAGAAGAAAATGCGGGCTTCCTCTTTCCCAAGACTCGGCCTGCACGTGCCTGCTTGCTTGATCACTGGTGTTGCTTTCTCTCCACATTCTCTTGAACTCTGACAGACCAGTCAGGTGTTCCCTCACCTCTCTCCCTGTTCACTGGCTCAGTTCTTGCATTTGAAATACTCCTTGATGATGTCCTCGGCTTGAGATTCTTTGCCATAGTCCTTAACCACGGCACAACTGCAGCCAACCACCGTCCGTGGCTTCCCCTCCTGATCGATTTTACAGAAGCCTACCCATTCCCCTGGTTTCTTGTTGTTATCCACCTTGACGATTTGGTGCCAGCTGGACATACATGGGCTCGTCACCGATGCAGGCACACAGAGATGGGCGTGGCACTTGTCTAAGGTTTTGGGGGCTTCGCTTATGCCTCGTGCTAGGCCACCATGGATGAGGGTGGTCTTCAGCATCTCTCATGACACCTCCAGCGGACTTGTCTTCCTCAGCCATGACAGTGAATTATGGGTGATGCACCTGAGCCTCGGCCTCCACTCAACAGGGGCAGGGGAAAAGTGGCTCTTCCTTATTGATCTTCAGTCTCCAGTCTGTTAATCTTAGGAAACTTAGCTTCTGTGCCTTCTCCCTGTGTGCTATATGGTTGTTTTCTTCACCTCACTATAATATTTTTACAGTGTTATTATTGTTATGATTATTATTATTTTACTTATTGTCTTTATTTTTTTTGTTTATCACTTAAGCTCACACCAAAGTTGGATTTCTACTGAGACTCTTGAGATCACTGGGGCTCATCTTTCTTGACCTGCCTTTTGCCTTTGACACTGCCCACTGTTCTTGAGAAATTTTCTTGTCTTCTGATAATCTCTTCTAGATGTCCTCATGAGCCTTTGGGTGCTCTGACTCAGTTCCCATTAACATACTGTTAAACAGCGTTGGTGGGGTACCCCAAATGTCTGTCCTGCTCAGCTCTTTCATTTCCCACACCATCTCTTGGTTTTACCTTGAATGCACAGATTAATATATTAATAATTCTTCAGCCTGGCTACGGAGTCAAGCTCCGTTAGATAATAGCTTCGTGGGTAGAGTAGTCAGGTGTGCTTACTTGTACATCTGTACTGTGGTAAGCCTACTTCTGCCCTCCTTGGTTTTAATGTTAGAAATCAATTATTCCCAGGGAGAAAGAAACCAATTCTCTCTCTTTTATTATGAGTATTAAGTGATCATCAAAAGCTACCTGTTAGCAATACAATTACTTTCTTGTCTCGGGTTTTTCCACAAGTTCTGATGACCAAATAACTAAAATCAGTAGGTCAAGGGCCACCTTAAGAGCCAGGATCACCACAAGTTAAAAAACTAAGAGGTAAAGAAAGAGTCACAAGCAGCAGAAGACCTGGGCCCTGACAGATTTCCTTTATGTCTCATCATATGGAAGAGGGTGGAAAAATCTCTCCAAATTCTTTTATGTGCATTTATGAAATCCTTCGAATATAAGATCGCAGGTGAGATCTGAAGCTGTCTGATCAAAGTGTCTAACTGCCTCATCTGTTTTGTTTTAAACCTGGGGGTGGAGGAGGCAAAACAAAACCAAGAAAAACAACAATAAAAGCACCTCAGAAATCAAATCCAAAAGCCTGTGTTTCTGGTCAGCAGGGGGCGCACTGTTCCTTTACTCTGGGAAGATTTTTCACCTAGGCAACAAGTCTCCTTTAATAATGACTACATCCTAGCAACAGGAGGAAAAAAATAATGAAAAAAAATCGATACATTTTCTCCCTCGTGGTTGCTATTTTTTAAAATAGCTATTTTTGCCAGTATAATTGAGGCTTGTTTCCATAGGAAGGGGTCCTTGGCTGTCGTTTTGTTGTTTCTCTGTTCTGTCCAGTCACTTTCTGATTGGGGGCAGCAGGGAGTGGCGTGGGTGGTGGGGTGGAAGTGGGGGTACGGGGGTGTTTTAATCATGGCTGTGAGGGTGTTAAAAGCGGTAATGGAGGCTGGGGTTGTAGCAGAGGCCAGCATCCTCCTGACACAGAAACAAAGACTCTGATTTGCTCATTCTCTTTAAAATGCTCAAATCAGCCAGACTAGGTTGCTGTCTGCCATGACCTTTTGTTTGAGTGAATTGATGCAAGGAAACAAATGGGAACATGATGTCCTCAGAGGCAGCTGGAAGGATCCTGTCTAGAGGGCCGTGGGCAGCTGGCTGAGACCGGGAGAAGGCGCAGGCTCTCTCTTACCTGGATTCTACTTGATTTTGAAGAAAACATTTATGCTCTGTATAATTCTTTTTGCATTCCGTAGTTTTAGAAAGAGGAAGAGACACAATGGATCTGAAAATGAAGCCAGTATGTTTCTACATAGCAATTCATACAAGAGACCTAGCTTGGCTCATTAATATCTGGGCATGTTGACAGTGCATATGTGCGCCCTGTATACATGCATAGCTATGTAAATATGTTTATATCCACTTAGCAAACATACGTGCATATATTTAGACACAAATCAATAATACAGAGGTACCAAAATGAAGATAATTCTTTATCAAAGGATTATACTTTTAGAATAATTGCTCCACTCTCTTACTGAGAATAATAATAGCTCACAGGCAGAAATATTAAAGATTAAAAAAACCCTTTACTTCCTAAAATTCTTATTGGATTCAGAGAAATTTATGTCAATTATTTCAGAAGCACATTTTCATCAAGAAAGGATTAGAGATGATGCTTCAGTAAATCTTTTAATACACACCCACTCTTATTCAATAATATGTCTGATTGGACACTCTGTCAGAAATCTTCCCCTCACCCCGCTGTTAAACTATTGTATGAACATTTTAAGAGAAAAGGAAATCTAGTTTAGCACTAAGAAACCATACATCTTCTTCACTAAAGCTCTGAAATGGCTGACTTCCCCCCCCCCCGTAGTAAATTGTTTTGTGTTTCTAAATGACAGTAGGGGGTTTAATTTGAAATTGACAGTGTCATCATCGTCGTTGTCGTCGTCATCATCATCATCATCGTCGTCGTCGTCAACATCAGTGGATTTAAAGGGCACAGATGGAGCTGGTTTGGCTGCTAACCTTTGCAGACTTAGATCTTGCCAGTTAACCCAGAGGTTCAGCCAGGGTGCTAATGAAGTCAAGCAGTAGTTTTAATTCCTGTGTGGCTCGGCGTTACGTATGCCACAGCTACGTCGCCGATCCTACATAACCCTTTATCTCACAAAGCGTTGCCATTCACATCAGAGACCGGGCAGTAAGACTGTCGTCTGGGTGCGCTAAAGCGGTCTCGGTCAAACTTGGTGGCCTACTTCTGAGTATTTCCACATCGTCCTTGGAAAATCCCCGTGGAACGCTTATGCTTCGGAAAGGAGACCTGTTTTGGGAAACCTGGCCTCGGACTAGACCAAAGCTGGCTTGCGTTGAGGAGTAGCCTGGGGAACCGGGACTCAGCGATGGAATCCAGTTATGAGCACTTAGGCCATCCTTCACCCCTTCCCAGTCTTTATCCCCTCACAGCGGAGGAGAGAATGGTACGGTCTTCCAGCTTGCCATAGTCACGACATGATTTCCTGAGTACACAGTGCTCAGTGCAGAGCAGTAGCAATACTTCGGGACACAGACCTGACTTTACCTTCCTGGTCATTGTAACGTCACATGTGAAATAGCATAGAGGAGGCAGAGCTGAGGGTAGTGGTGATGACAAAAGACAATGAGGACAAAAGAAAATGAGAGAGTCCTCACGTCCCCAAAGTTACATTTTTGGATGTATCGGGTTTTCCCCCCAGATAGGATTCTACACACACTCCTGTGTGTCCTTGTACACAGTCTTGTACAAAGTCTCACATGAGTGACAACTATGTCAGTAGTACAAAAAACGGTGGCCATCAGAGCAATCGATAGTGGATTAGATTGCTCGGGGCAGTATTTCTAATAAGATGAGATCCTGGGCAGAACACTAAGCAAAACAACTCGAGTTCAGATGGAAGAAAGGAAGAAGGAAAGAGACACACACCATACACACACAGACACACACACATACACACACATACACACACATACACACACACATACACACACATACACACACATACACACACACATACACACACATACACACATACACATACATACACACACACATACACATACATACATACACCATACACACACAGACACACACACATACACACACACATACACACACATACACACACACATACACACACA
>CM052704.1:115431024-115490483 GCA_028551405.1 Uromys caudimaculatus
TGTGAGAGAGTGTATGTGAGAGAGTGTGTGTGTTTGTGTGTGTTTGTGTGTTGTAGTACTGGGGCTTGAACACAGGGCCTTTTACATGCTATGCAAGCACTCTACTATTGAGCTACATATCCAGCCTCTTCTTATTTTTTTATTTCAAGACAAAGTCTCAGTAAGCTGCCAAGACTGGCCTAGAACCCACTCTGTATTCCAGTCAGGTCTTCAACTCACGATCTTCCTGCCTTAGCCTTCAGAGTAGCTGACATTCTAAGCCTTCACTGAAAGGCCTGGCTCCCTCTACACTGAACGTGATTAATTAGGAAGAAGTGTGTTCCCATAAGAGCTGGCAGGTTAGGTAAGAAAGTATTTTCACAGAGGCCCAGTCTGGCTGCACAGGGGGTCTCAATGGCCCATGTAGGACATGGTTCTAATAAAGTCTCATCATGTGGGCCAAGGGGCTGCACGTGCACCACACAGGACATCTTTTCTGCCCCAGTGTGCTTGGTCCACACCTTTGGGACACTCCTGGCAAAGAAATCTGAATGAGAAAGCATGCTGCTCCCAGACAAAGGCTTGAAGGTGCTTTGCCGAGGTTCAATGAGTCTTATGGCATATAAGCAAATATTTCTTAGATACTTGCCATAGCTTGGACTGTTAGCATGGAATGTGATTACTTTCAATTTGGAAGTAAAATATGGACACCTGTATTTAAATGCCTTGCGTGTTGATCTTGTCTTGCTCCATTGGTTTTGGTTCCGACCAGGATGTCCTGTCAGGATTGCCTTCTAGAGTCTTTTGAAATGGAATAAAGTAGAAAAGAATGTTCTGCCGTTGATGTGGAGGGACTCGGCCAGTCACAGTCACTTCCTTGAGTCATAGCTTTATCATGGTGCTTATTTGTCTTCTCATTCTATGGTTGAAGACACAGAAGCAAAAGTGAAGGTGTTAAATATGCAGTTATATTAAATGGGAACTAGATGAGCAGCAGCCAACCTTCTGAGACTGATGTCAAACCTGTAGAAAGAGACAGAAAAGGTCACCATGTAATAATTAAGGGATAAAACTTACCAAGAAGTTACAATAATTGCAAATGTACCTAATCCTGGGGATTCAGCTTTATGAAGCAAACATTAAGTATAACCTAGAGAGAGGCCATTTCAGTAATTAGGTCAGTGGCAAAAATTCATTTTAATATTGAAGACATTAATGATGGGAAATGCCCAGCACGCACACCTAGAGGGGACTATTTAGACAACGAGGAAAGCAAGTGCATGACTTACAGGGTGACCAAGTGGTTAAAGGTGCTGCATCTGGAATACCGGAAAAGGAATGGCAGATGACATGTTGTGACTTGGGTAGCAGTAGATGACCTGTTGTGACTCGGTGGGAGAGGTGGGAAGAACAAGGGGTACAAGCCAGAGAGAGATGCAGAGTTCATAGCTCACAAGAGGGTTGCACTTTGAAGTAGACTGACTTCAGCTTTCTGTGTCTTTACCCCAGCCTCTAGGCAACACATTGAACAAGTGTGCGCCCCACTCCGTCAGCCATTTACGCAGTAGGCGACCCCCATCTTGTCCGTAGGAGACTGTTTGGAAACAAACATTTTCAACTGTTCCCATTGTTCCTTCCTGTCATCCTAGGAGCTGGCTCTTCGTAGTAATTTCCCCATACTTTTTCTGTGTTTTCTGTAGTTCTTATAAATCTACACTTCGACCACAGCGTAGGAGAGAGTAGGACACTTTCTTGCCGTGTCTTTTTCCTTCTCCGTTTCTTTACTCTGGCCTCTCGCCTTGCTTAGTCCTGCTGAGGTCTCTTCGCCCTGTGTCTCTCGGGTGACCACTGTGTTCTATCTGGATGTAGAGAAAAATATCGCATCTACCCTTAACATGTTTAGCTTTATTCGATTTAACCCATTATGACATAGAATCCTGTGGGAATCCAATGCCATTATCTTTTCTGGATCTGCTGTTTCCTCTTATCCATTCGCCAGGGCAACAAAAGTATTTGCAAATGCTCACCTCAAATCATTGTGTCAGCTCTCCACTTTTGTAACGAATACCTGAGAAAACGGGCTTATTCTGGTTCACAGTTTTGGGGATTCAGGTAAGTGACTGATTGGTCTCATTGAGTTTGATACTGTGGCCATGAACATCTTGGTAGGGGTGTATTGCAGAGCAAAATCGTTCACATTGTAGTCAGGGGGAGAGGGAGAGAGAGAGAGAGAGAGAGAGAGAGAGAGAGAGAGAGAGAGAGAGAGAGAGAGAGAGGGAGATATGCATGCTTATTCATGCTCACTTTCTGAACATGGCTATAATGATGTAAAGACTTCTAGACCACACTTCTTAGAATTTCCTCCCAGGACTCCTGCTCTGAGGATCACACCTTCAACATGAACATCTGAGGGACATTTAATATTCAGTGTGGCAGTTAGTTAAAACCACTTTTTGAAAACACAAAGGACAGAGTAAACTGTGAGAGCAGAGCAGAGACCGTTTATCTTTCCTCTGCACATTAGAGTTCCTGAGACAGAAAATATCAAGTGGATTAATCTGGACAAGTGTTTGGAGTCTCTTCCAGTTGACAGAAGCCCACTTTTGCTACCCTCTGACAAGTGCATGAGTTCACTGGGCTGTGTGCTTGTTATCATGTTGACCATGTTAATACTAAGAAAGGCTTTTGATTGTTGCCATCCAAGGATACTATACCTTGGACAATTTCATTACACACCAGTCTTAAAACTCGTCATGAATGGAAATGAGGTATCCAGAGATGTCTGTTCAGGATTTGGACTCAGAGGTAGAGTACTTACCTAGCTCGCATGAGTCTCTCTGGGTTCCATCTCTGTCACCTCTGAGATGTCTGAGTCATAGACAAGCTGGGTCATGCTGAAGGCTATCTAGATGACAGTTTTCTCTATATTTATGATCCGGTTCTTGAGATAGCAGAAGATTCAGACTGGGAAATGTACTTCTTAAGATAAAACTTCCAGCCAGCTTTTAAAATTAGGATGCTATTTGTCTACTGTCTGTGTCTCCTCAAAGGTCACTGAACTTTAAGAAATCCTTGCTTTCATTTATTGACCTGGGAATGTAACTTAATTATAGAGAGCTTGTTGTCTAGAAGTTGCTTTGAGGAAATCTTGACTGAATTATTTCTGACCATTTTTCTACATCTTAACCCAAATATTAGCTACTGTGCTGGAAAGAAAGAAAACAAAGGTTTGTTTTTTTTTAAATCAAGATTTTATAAATTACTGTTAGTTTCTAATAAGAATATAGATAAGTATTTTTAGATATTGATTTTTGTTACTTTTATCAGGCATGTGTGTGTGTGTGTGTGGTTGCATTCCTGCTACAGCATCCTTGTGGGGGTCAGAGGACAACCTCTGGCAACCTTCTACGTTGAGGCAACTTCCCTTGTTGACAACCGTGCTCTACACCCCAGGCTAGCTAACCTGCTTGCTTCCATTAGATTCTTCTGCCTCTGCCTCCCGTCTTACCGGTTCGTCATGGGAGGGCTGGGATTACAGATATGTACCACTCAGTCTGGCTTTTACATGAGCAACTGGGATCCAAATTTAGGTTGTCAGGCCCATGCAACAAGTGCTTTAGAGCCATCTCCCCAGACCCATAAAATGTTTTTAACCACAGCACTTTTTGTAAACAGCCGCTGTTCAGGTCACTCAAGGCATAAACGCGCTGAAGTTGTATGGCAGCACAGTATGTCTGAGAACTAACACACTCACTGTTTCATCTAACTTCTTGAACCGGATTCCCTTTGAGCATTTTCTTTCACTGGGCCATGTTTTCTCTTATGGTTCGATCTCAGATCGCATGAATTTGGAGTCTATTCAACCTCTCCTTTCTAACAACCAGTTGGCCCCACCCCTGCCTTTCCCCTTGGGGTATAGAGGCACCATTTAGTTCCTGGGGTGGATGGGAGGGAGCTGGGGAGTGGGCGTAGGCATGAGTGCTAACAGGAGCAGGACGTGCAGCCAAGAGCAGTGAGGAAGCAATCCCGCAGGTCTCGGGATGAGATTTTCAGGGTTTGGACATGCTTTGACCCCCCTCTTGCTCCAGACCAGCTCCTCCGGTCTCACGGTCTTCTAAGCCTGCAATAATTTAAATACCCGTGTGACTGGGGATACCATTATTTTTATTTAACCAAAAGGGTCTTTGTTTTCATGAGTCAGATTCAGAGTTGGGATTTCCTCCAGCTAGTAAGTACAACTGTTCCTTGTTGTCAGCGTATTAAGCCAAAAGTCAATCAAGAATTCTTTTAGCTGGGTAACAACAGCTTTAATAAATGTGTGCATATTTGAAGTCCTCTTAATTTTATCTCATCCCACCAATTTCTTCCCACTGCTTCGTGTGAAAAGTTTTTTTTCCACTCCATGCTACATTCTCAAGCTTATGTTCTCTTTAATCCACACTCCCTGTTGGGATGTAAAGCACTCGTAATTGGGAAACAAAGAGTGTATACTCTGAGTCTCAGTTGATATCTCTGTTGAAAAGGTTTGGTACCAAACCCGCTCTGTCACTGCAGCATCTGCATACAGGCAGATGGTGTCTGCATGAAGAGGAGCAAGGGCTCCATCGTGCCGGCCAGTTTTTTTGTCAACTTGCACAAGCTAGAGACCCAGGAGAGGAGGATGCTTCAATTGAGAGAATGCTTTCATAAGATTGGGCTATGGAAGGCCTATAGAATATTTTCTTAATTGGTGATTGATACGGGAGGGCCTAGTCCACAGTGGGTGGGGCCACCCCTGTACTGGTGGTCTTGGTGCTATAAAAAAAATTCAGGCTGAGCAAACCATGATGAGGAAGCCAGTCAGCAGCATCCCTCAATGGCCTCTGAATCAGCTCCTGCTTTCAGGTTCCTCCTCTGACTGAGTTCCTGTCCTGACTTACATCAATGATAGACTATGCTGCAGAACTGTAAGCCTAAAAACCCTTTCTTCCCCAGCTTGCTTTTTGGTCACTCTATTTCATCGTAGCAGTATTATCTTTAATTAGGCAGACCTACTCAGGTTGCCCTAAGCTAAAAAGGATCGTTTAGTGAGAAAATATAGGGGAAGGTCACAGAACGTATAGGATCAAGGAGAGTTTCTGGGCTCCACGTGAACCCAGCTGATATCTGAGTGGGGAACTAACTGAGCGTTTGCTCAGTGCTCTTGGGCTTCCTGTCGTGTGTCTACACTGCCCCCCAAACTCTCAAGTCCAACATTCTTTACATTAGTAAAGAACAACCATCCTAAGCCCTCAAGTTTAGTGTGGTATTGTGACTCTAAATTTATTCCCAAAGCTGATCTCTTTAGCTTGCTCTATGGTTTATTTCTTCTGGCATCACAAGCCCATGCTTGGTTCATTCGTCTGGATTCACAGAGGACAACAGACAATGGATAATAATAGCTTTTCTAGGAGAGTGAAGGTAGAGGCCATCTTGGAACCTTAATGGTTAGCATAAGATCTGTTTCTAATTTCTTTTCTTCACAGTCATTTCTCAGCTTTTGCTTTTTTGGGGGGGTAAGATTCACTCAAAACTTAGACACAGATTTTTATTGCAATATTTTATGTTTAATTAGTTAATTAAGTTTTATTTTATGTGTAGGGTGCTTTGCCCACATGAATGACCATGTTGCATGTGTGTGGCTGGAGTTCTTGGTGTCCTGAAGAGGGCATTCAATCCTTTAAAACTGGAATTGAAGATTGTTGTAAGCTGTTATGTGGGTGCTGAGAAGTAAACCCAGCTCTGATGCAAGAGCAGCACATGTTGTTAATACCTGGTTAAATTTCTGTCCTTTATTTTTACTTTATTTCTGTGTGTGTGTGTGTGTGTGTGTGTGTGTGTGTGTGTGTGTGTGTGTGTGTCTGTGTGTCTGTGTGTGTGTGTGTGTGTGTGTGTGTGTGTCTGTGTGTCTGTGTGCACATTCAGCAACTTTTGGGAGCTGGAGTCTCCTTCCACTGTGGGTTCCAGGACCCGAGCTCATGTTGCTAAGTATACTAGACAGGCACTTTTACCTGATGAGTCATCACACTGGTCCTCGTTCCAATATTTAAACCATGGTTTAGGACTTAAGTTTGATCCATTATTATGTCCTATACTCTCCCCTTTCTTCCAAAGAGGAGTTAGTGAAAACATTCGTGGTGCCTCTGAAGTCTCTCAGATTCCTCCTAATGAGATCATTCCTTGAAGACACCTCCCAGATCATCCCAAAGGTTGTGTCTGAGAAAGAGTCTGACTTGCTACTTGTATAGCAGTGTGGCTGCCTTTAAACTCCATCACACACTATTACCAACACAAAGAAACAGACAGAATCCTCCTTCCAGTCTTGGGACCAATAGAGTTGCTACTTATCTCCCTTTCTTTCCTTTCTTATGGGAGGTTAAATATTTCCATCTCTCTTTCATCAGAAGCCATGCCATTGGCCCTGAGGGTGGGTGAGCGAGAGCAGGAGAGCTTCAGCAAATGGGAGGCAGGGCCATGCGCCAAACGTGAGAAGCACAATAAAGCTGGCTCTGGTGGCATTAGCACAGTAGAGCCAGTCCTAAGGGCATGAGAGCAGGAGAGATGGCCCTGCCCCTTGTCTGAGCAAAGCTGGAGAGCTGGTCCTGGTGGTCCGGGTGCAGGAGAGCTGTCAGGCTAACCAACCCAGCTTCCACCCAGGTCCAGGTCCTGAGCTCTGAGTTGGTCACCCCAACATATATCCCATCTATGAATTGGTGGAGTTTGTGAAGGGCCTGGTCCTGCAGATCCAAAGCTGCAGGATCTCCATGACACGGGGCAACAGCAGGGTGTGGGAGAAGAAGAAGCCCCGGTGAAGACCCAGTACTGACAGTGCAGCAGAAGCAGAGGCCTCAATCCAGACCAAAGACTCTTGCAATGAACATTCGCAAGTAAAGCTGTTTGGGCAAAAGAGTATCTGTGTGACACGCCATGACACATAGCAGTTTCTATGGCGAGATGTTTTTTGTTTGTCTTTTTTTCTTTTCTCTTTTGGGGGAGGTTGCAAAGGTGGAGGGTGGGTATGAAGGGATTGGGAGATGAGTGGGACTGGGGTGCATGATGTGAGATCACAAAGAATCAATAAAACATTTTAAAACTGAAGAAGAGGAGGAGGAGGAGGAGAAGAAGAAGGAGAAGGAGAAGGAGAAGGAGAAGGAGAAGGAGAAGGAGAAGGAGAAGGAGGAGAAGGAAAAGAAGCAGAAGCAGCAGTAACAGCAGCAGCAGAAGAAGAAGAAGAAGAAGAAGGAGGAGGAGGAGGAGGAGGAGGAGGAGGAGGAGGAGGAGGAGGAGGAGGAGGAGGAGGAGGAGAAGCAGCAGCCGCCACCGCCATGTCCTTCAGGTGTGTGTGTTTGCAGTGGACCAGCACCTTCCTTTTCTTCTTCTGTGTCTACACTCTTGTTTCTGTATAATCTGACTTTATTCTGTCTTCTTATTTTTATTTATTTATTTCTGTGAGCATGGAATATATTGTTCCCTAGACTAGAGTTATTTGTTGGAAGACAGTTAAACCTAGTATGTATTTTTAGCTCAACAGAACCCCTTCGGTTGAGCTTTCTTCCCACTTGGTTGTCCTCCACTGTCTTACTGGATCAGGTTTGAGCCTTTCCACCTGGAATCATCATCGCCTTCCCATTCACAATCCCATTTCATGGAGAGTATTTATACTAGGGTGTTTTCTGTGAGACCAAAACATTGTTCCCAACTTTTCATGTTCCCAAGTAGGCAGACAGCATCCTAAATATCTGTCTCTTGTACTTGATTTTGACACAAAAACAAGTAACTTTTTCACAGCCTGTCATTGGACCATTAGGCTCTGCCAACTTTGGTCTATGTTGAGATATCAAGATAGTTACGATCCTATATTTATTCGATTCTTTTAGTGTTGTCTGGAATCTCAGTAAAGAGCACAGCTGCAGAGGACAAATAGACCTCTATTGTACTAGGCAAGTGTTTGAAGTTCTGTAAGCCTCCATTGACTTGACAGGAAAATGGGGATAGTGAAACTTACCATGAAAAGAGTTGCTATGAAGATTAAATAAGAGAGCGGATGGCGAATGTGGACGGCACGCTCCACGGTCACTAAGCGCAGGGCCCGTCCCTGTCTGATGACTTTTGCTTGACTCTAAGCTTTTGGACTTGGAATCCCACAGTTTGTTAAGCAACCAAGTCTTTCGATTTCTTGACTCATATCATGCTTAGATAGGATCTACCTGTTATAGATTAAAAATTTTAAAAATCGCACAGAGAACTCAAGTGAGCAGTTCAAGAATATATTAGCAGTAAAGAGCACTTGCAAAGGTGACAAGACTAAACTATAAACCAGTGGGGGAATATGACCATATGGCCAGATAGTGTGAAAGAGGAGAGAGAAGGGGGGGGGGAGCACCTTTATTTTCTTCAAACAGGGTTGCTTTGTGAAAGAGATAAAATTTAATCCACAAGATAGACCACTGAAGATGATTGAACTGGAAGAAAATGTTTTATTCTGTCTCCTCGTGTTATCATTTATATACCATGATTTGGATTTCTGATTCGATAAATACAAATGACTCAGATTTCTCCTGACTTGAACATAGTATGGTGAATACGGGCCCACAGTGTTTTATTGGACGCTGTGCTGTGCATACTCAGAAGCCTTTAACATATGGAGAATAAATAGATCCAAGGCGAGACGTTCCAGTGCCAGGGTTCTCAAGGGCAGTGGGTGTGACCTTTCCCCAAGCTTAGTTACAGGACGCGTAGTGGAGAACTAATTTATGAAAAGACTGGTAAATGTACCGATTCTTCGTACAGATGAATCCTCCGCCTCTCGAGGCTTGGTGTGGGCTTCGGTTTAGGTCGCCAATGCAGGTCCAGCGATTTGGGGAGCTCTTTATGGAGACACACCATTTGGAATGGTCTTGGTGAGAACTGAAGAAAGACTTGGGAGCTACCCGGATGTTCTCGATGTTGTAGACATGATAAGGCAGGGAACAGTTTGAAGGGAGCTCATGGTTCTTCCGCTGCCAGGTTTCTGCTAGCAAATGCGTCTTCAACTTCTGAGCCATCCAGGCTGTAAAGATGTCTATGGATCAGGGGGAGAGAAAAAGTGAATGAGGTCAACCAGATTAATCAACGAAAAGTGCCTAGGGAGTAGAAAGCTCCGATCGCCCTGGTTCTATGCACTTGGCAATAGTAACAACACGACCACATTAGAACATAGTGGATGGGAAAACATTTCCTAGAACAATGTTCAAACAAAAGTTATTATTGTCATATTGTAAAGATGTTGGCTGTCTTCTCTCCCACACAAAGAAAACAGTCTATGTTTTAGCCATGAAAAGACTTCTGGAAATAATAAGGGTAGAGAATTAGAGGCAATTTCAAGGGTATTTGTGAGCCATATAATTATGATTGGATTTTCTTGAAGTGGGGGGGGGGGGTTAGGAAAATGTCAGTTGAGAGCCAAGAGAAACTAATGTATGGTCGTAAATGTCCATTGAGAGATACTGTCTAGGATGAACTTGGAAGGGTGGATTTCAGAGGAGGTGGGAAAGATCAGATGTTCACAACTGTGGTAAAAACCCTGGTGCGGACGATGGTGGCAGGAGAGAGTTGGAGAGGAATGATAAATGTGAAGGCTACGAAAGACCCGGAACTGGACGGATTTGGTGGTTTGTGAAAGGATGGAGGATGGAGTCTGGGATGTCTTGGAGACTGTGTAGAATGTGAGGAAAGAGTGGGTACCTGGGGGCTGATGGGGAGAGCAGTTTGGCACATTGCATCTCATGTAACTCTACCAACTCCGTGTAAAAACAGCCCATTCACTGCTGAGTACATCTGTCAGTGTAGAGACGTCTGGGTGGAGATCTAGCCTTGGAAATAACCCAAGGGCACATGAAACTCAGGGCGATATAAAAAGGGCAGAAAGGCGCACAGCAAGCTCATCTCCTAAGGAGGGAGGTCTGGTACAAGGGAATTCAATAAATCAGAGAGGAGATGAAGAGGCTGTACCCCTATATTAGTGAAGGAGAATGTTCCAGGAAGGGAAGATTTTCATCAGCACAATGGCTTGCAGTGCCCTTTCCTGTCCCATTAGCTCCTGTGTCTCCAGTGTCTGACATCGGCTGTAGGCCATCAGTAAATTCCCTGTACTGTATACAAGAAAGAGTAGGAGCCTTGAAAGGGAAAGCAGATCCAGGAGAAAAATTATTGAGGTATTTTGATGGCAGGATGGGTTATAGAACTGGTATATGGTAGCTGTTGGAATGTGTACAAACCCAGGTACAGAAGCTTACAGAAAGCTAAGCGTGAGAGGTGCGAACAATGACATGACTGCTTGCTCCCTTGTGATCTTTGTTCTCACTGTGGGGGTGGGGGGGAGAGAGAGAGAGAGAGAGAGAGAGAGAGAGAGAGAGAGAGAGAGAGAGATGTTATGTAAGGGGCTTGAGAATGAGGAATGCCCATGAAAACTGTCTAGCAGATGTCAGAAATAGCTCTGGTTTCATGGCTAGCAAAATCTGAAACTGAGCTTCCAGTTTGATGCATGTGTAGGACATGCACTGCGGTTGAATCTGCAACTGCTACCGTGACCGTGAGCAGGGAAACGCATGCGTGGGTGCCGCAGGAACTGTCTCTTCCTTCTCCTCCCTCTAACTTCCCCCTTTCCCCTTCCCTACCCCGCATAATCGGACTGTCTTCCCTAACCAATCCACAACGATTCCTATTAACGTGCTCTTTGGTGATAGCCGTTCATACCATCAATATAAGAATTTGATTTCGCAAAATGGACGAAGTTTAGACTCTGGGCTGACTGAAGTATAGTGAGACGCCGGCCAGGGATCTTTGAGGAACTGGAGTTGGCACACATCTGGGGCATGTGGATGAGTTCCCAGTGAAAGGTGTTTGGGATGAAACAGCTGTAGATGTTTGGTTGGAAGACCAAGAGCTGAGAATCTAAATCAGGAGACAATAAGGAAGAGTTAGGAACTAAAGCACAAACAGAAATGCTTCCTGATATTATGAATTTTTCTGTGGATTAAAAATGTCTTTTTTTCTATAAAGCAACAGCATTCGAATGTCTTGTGATTAAAGTAATTGAAGTCTGTTGAGCTTTCGATTATATATATATATATATGTGTGTGTGTGTGTGTGTGTATGTATGTATATATATATATAATGGTATATGTAGTTTTTAATCTTTTCAGGAGAGGGGGTATATAATGCTTGTGTATGTATGTATGTATGTATGTATGTATGTATGATGTGTGTGCATGTATGTATGTGTTCTCAGGTGGCAGTCCTTGTCTTCTGCTTTATTTAAGACATGGTCTCTCTGCTGTTTGCCACTGTATACATGAGGCTAGTTGGCCATGAGCTTCTGTCTCCACCTCTTGTCTTGTAGTGGCAGCATTGAGACTCCTGATGCAGTGCTCCTATGTTTGACTTTATGTATGTGGAGTCTGGGGGTTTGAACTTAGGTCCTGGAGAGCAGTTTATCCAAGCCCTCTCCCCAGGCTGAGTTTTGTTTTCCTCATGTGATCCTCACAATAACAGCATTAGGTAAAGTCTGCTGCTACCGACAGCTTCATTTTTGACATGAATTAGCTGAGACTCTGTGCCACATACCTGTGATGGTAAAACTTGTAGATGCTGAAGTTAAAATTGATTCTTAGATAGCCCTGCGTTGAAGGCCCTTGTTTTCTTTCCTATATGTACATATGTAAGAGGAGAGAACTCCTTTGCCAATTATTCAGCTTGAGAATAATAAACCCATTGTAAATCTCACCTCTGTGGTGCTCAGCTCTCTAATTAGCAGATGAACTCCACCATTTAAATGAGGAACGGGTCGGCTCTTCTTGGTTGTCATCTTGACTACATCTGGAGTTAAACACTGTGAGGAATTTTTCTTAAGTCCTTTGGGGCGGGAACACCTACCTTTAATTTAAATCTTTTGAGGTGGGAAGATGTGCCTTCAATCTGGGCCCTGCCTTCTGCAGGCAGCATATATAAAGGACATGAAAGAAGGAAGCTTTTCCTCTTTGCCTGCACGCCTTCTGCATTCCTGATGTCAAGTTCAATCCTTTACTAAAATTAGAGCTTACTTCTTCAGATTCAGGCATACACGGTAGACCAGCTGAGATATCCAGCCTCATGGTCTGAATAACGATTGGATTCTTGAACTTTCAATTGGTAGACTGCCATTGTTGGATTAGCTGTAAGCCACTCTAATACATCTCATATATATGTTTATATATGTTTTATATATGTATTTTATAAATAATATATAATAAATCATATATATGTGTATATAAAATCAGTTCTATTCCTCTAGAAAACATACTAATACAAGGACTTAAGATGAAAATTGGGTGTGAAACATTGTCTAAGCTTCTTATATCTGGAGGTCAAAACACTATGTCTTGTCTTACTTATACACTATAGTTTGCCAAATATAAGTATTTTGGTCTATTTGAGTGTGAGATTTTAGAAGTTTATATAGTGCTGAGGTGTGATGTTGGTGGTATGGAGGAGACATTTTGTCTGAAGAAATTAAAAAAAAACTAACATTGAACTTACATTTAAAAATAATGTTTTGTCTCTTATTCTCCCCACCCCACCCCCCCAAACACGGTTTCTAGTTCCTCATGAGATGTACAGAGATCTCTGGTCAGTAGTCTTGTGTTTCTGAAGGGATCTGAGGGAAAGCCAACACCCAAGTTTGTCACTGTCCCCAGGACTCAAGCAATAGCTGTCTAGCTCTTTCATTTTTCTGTTACTCACCTGGCCCTGAATTCATTTGAAAGTATGACCCTGGTCAAGTTCAACAATGTTCTTTACAGACTGAGAACTGGTACAGGGTAAGGGCTCCTGCCCAAGGTTTCACCATAGCACACACAGTACAAGAGCGTCTACAAAGACTTACAGATGAAGGGGCACACATATTTACACGACTCCTATTTCCCCCTCTGCGCACGTGTGTACGCTGCCTCTGCTCACAAGCTCCTCCCTATTCTCGCATACTGGCCCTCCCCCCCTCTGCGCATGCGCTGCCTCTGTTCAAGTGCCCCGTACCTATTGTCTCAAACTGCCTGTATTTGAAAGTGATGCAGATGCCGCTTTGTGCATATCTCCTTCCCGAGGTTGGGTAGCTATAGCCATATTCTGGAACTGGGGGGAACTTGGGAACAGAATGTATCAGCCAGTACCCCTGCATTCGGTTCCATACCAGCAGACCTACCAGAGAAAGACATTTGATTTGGATAAATAAAAAAAAAAAACCACAACAGATCTTCTCTCAAAATACAGTTCAAAGCTGTAATACCGAAGCCTCCTTACACGTTAGGCTAATGTTGTCTTAGGCTCTTGGAAATTCTTCTTTTTCAAGGATTTCAATAACAACTCAGTTACACACCCTAGTGAGCCCCTGATGAAAAGGAGAGCCAGGGCAGACACTTTGTGAAGAGCTAAGAGTAATTCTACGTCGAAACTAGTTTGACAAATTCGCCAGATTGGAATTTGATCTTGTTAAGCATATGATCACCTGGCAAGCTTCCCGTCATCTTCAGTGCTAAGTCAAAGGGCGGCAAAAGCCAGTTAAAAGAGGCAAGATCAAACAAAGGAGGATGCTGGCAGCGCTTTGTTTTAAGGGACAGCTGCTCATTTCATTGGAGAAGGGTAACCCAATTTCTACAGATCTGATTTAAAAGAGACGAAGGGGGGAAAATACCAGGTGGGCACGCAAAAGCATCTTTGTTGAGCGTGTTTTTAAAAAATTCCCTGGAGCCTACTAAAATGAAAGCCACAAAGGAAGCAAGTAGATTTTCATCAGCTTGTGATATGGCAGGAAGACCTTTGCCCAGTACCTCTGTGTTTATCAATGTATGGTGGGTTAAGGAGACTTTCTTGTTCACATATGAGCATGCCAGCAAATCCATGCAAATGCCAGCTGACTGTTGCCTTTCAGAGTCACCATGAACAATATGTGTGTTGGAAACTGTGGGAGGGTCTGTCTCCTAACAGGTCTCATGACCTTGGTGTCCACACCCCTTGGGTGTCGTGTACCTGTGGACCAAATCCTTGCTGCAACTAACAGGCTGGAGGAGGAAGGATGAGAGGCATTTGGAGTGAGGGTAGAAAACGTGGCTGGGTAAATGCCCCTGGGTTCCACGTTAGCAAGGCTACCATACGGGCAGCAATGAGATCAAAGGCTTTCGATGCTCACAACATTTGACAGGCATTACCCAGGATTTATGTTTGGGGAGGTGTAGGGAGTAGACAGAGTCTCATACTGTAGCCCAGGCTGGCCTCATACTCATGGCAGTGCCCCTGCCTCAGCCTCTGCAGTACTGGGATTATTGGTGTTTGTGACCATGCCTGCCTGGTTATACACTATATTTTTAATCAGATATTGTAAATTGGCTGCCCTAGGGCCAAATGCACCTTGATGATTTATTAGGTTTGCAGTGTGTTGCTAAACATGAATTTATGCACCGACAAATGTTAAATTCCAAAATATTTTCTAAAAATACTAATTTTCAGTATCTTCTGAAAAGTTGCACCCATACAGTTCATGGTGATGGATGATGCCCTTGTTAGACATCCTGTGTGCTCTCTGATCATCTGCTAGTTCAGTTCATGTCACGTGCTGACTTTATGTGGCTTCCTTTGAAGGTATTTGGGTTTGGAACTTTCTGGAGAATACTTACTGTCATAGAAGTTATTTGTGATGTATAAAGTTGAAAATGTTGGAAAATAATAATTATAATAGTTTTATAATCTATTGAGTATTATTAGCATTACAGATTTTTGGCTTAGCTACATTTTTACATTTTCTATAACACATATACTTAGCAAATGAAAAATAACAAATATTGCTGTTAAAAATTACTATATAAAGTAATAATTTGTGACAAAGTATATATTAGATGGTTATAAACTTTAAATCTCTCTCTCTCTCTCTCTACATATATATACATATATATATATATGGGTATGTATGTATATATACATGTGTATGTATGTATAGCTGATATTTGAACAACCAGTATGTGGGTGCTTGCTTTAAAGAACATTTTTTTTAAACATTAAAAAATAAATTGGGCTAATATCCCCCCAATGGCTGAAGGAGCTGAGGGAGTTTGCAGCCCCATGGAGAGAGCAACAATGTCAACTGCCTGACCCCCTCCCCCCCAGGTGCTCCTGGAGACTGGACCACCAACCAAAGAATACACATGGAGACACCCATGATGCTGGCTGCATATGTGGCAGAGGAGGGCCTTGTTGGCCACTGGGGGAGGAGAGGCCCTTGGGCCTGAGGGTGTTAGAGACCCCAGTATAGGGGAATGCCAAGGTGGGAATACAGGAGTGAGTGGGTGTGTGGGTAGGTGGGGGAGCACCCTCATAGAGGCAGGGGGAGGGGGAGGGAATAGGGATTTTCCAAAGTGGAGACCTGGAAAGGGGGAAACATTTGAAATGTAAATAAAGTATCAAAAAAAATTTTTAAAAATGGTGTTGAAATATTCAGGGAAATGAAGTAAAAAATAAATACATAAACTGGAATTTCTGAAAAGGGCATTGGCATGTCAAGTCATATAATTTTGTAGTGTATTATATAAAACTCATATGTCAGTAAATGAGAATAAGCCATAAAAAACAAAAACTGTCTTTTTAGTATGAAATATGAGGGTATTAAAGAAGAAAGGTTTAAGAAAGTATTGATTCTCAATAGGATAGAGAAACCAAGAGCCATTGATGTACCTTTGGTATGTCCGTACTGTCTGCTGTAATTCACAGATGCAGGGACACCGTCGTTGTAGATTAGGTAGGCTGTGTTAGTCTGCAAGAGCACGTAAGGGTTAGAATGGCACAGATCTTACATTTTCCGTGACTTTCACTATTTCTATCCGCAGCAGCCTGCAGTGCAGAGCTTTCACTAATACATAGGAACACGAATTCTGTGGCATGCAAGGTGGAGGGGGGGAGAAGTCCACTTTCAACCACGAAGATTTTATGTGTATATGTGTGTATGCATATTTGTGGTGCGTGCGTGCGTGTGTGCGTGTGTGCATGCGCCAGTGTGTGTGATCTAGAGAATAACCTGGGTATTTTGCCTGCAGGAATTAGCCAAATGGAATAGGCTGACTTGCCAGCCAACCTCAGGGATCCACCTGACGCCTCCCCCTCAGCTCTGGGATTACAGGCATGGGGGCTTTTTGTTTAAACCTCAGTACTGGGGCTCAAACTCAGATCCTCCTGCCTGAAAGCAAGTGCTTTCCTGAGCACGCTGTCTCCTCAGCTCCTGAGCATACATTAGCGCCCATGTGACAGGAGCCCTACGTGATCTGCATGTGAGGATGAGCTTTCTATTTTTCTTGGTTGTTTTGGAAGCGGGTTTCTGATTAAGCAACCAGCGTATGATAAAGAGTGCTCAGTTATTTGCTCAGGAAATGAAGCTGGAATAACCAGCCAAAGGTTACACCTGGTTTTTTTCCACTGATGTTACAGGCGCAGTGCAGAAGCAGGCTGTCTGGATCTGATTTTCTCTGCCTGTGCCCTGCCTTCCTGCCTTTCCGTAGCTTTGATTTAGTCAGGATTCCTTATTGCCTGCTCCCTCCCTCTCTCCTGTGAGAGCTCTTTTTTTCTCCAAACCATCAGCACCATATCACCTTCTGACAGTGATATTCTCCTGCTTAGAAACAGTGGTGAAATTTAATGTGTGATATTGGCTTTCTGCTGGTAAGATTCTCCAAACACATTGTTTAGTTTCTAATTCAGAGAAAAGCTATTATTTTTGGTAGTGTCTCTTTGTCATTTTGGGGGTGCTTATATTTGTTTTGGGGGTTCCATTCCCTCCATGATGCAGTGACTTTGAAACTGATGATGTTGAGATTGAAAAAAAAAATGTCAGTGACATAGTAAAAGCAGCGAGGGCAACTCATTTCTGTACAAAAACAAACCAAAATAACCCTATCCTAGAAGGTAATTATTTGAGGTCATCTAAAAACACATAGTAGGGTTTTAGTCTGTTTTGGCATTCCCAGGAAAATAAGCAGTTTTATTGCCTTTTCTCCCTTTTTAAAAAAAAAAAAAATCAGCTACAGATAATGTATCCTTCTTCTGAGGATTCTGACAGTTACTCTGAGCTGGCACTGACTGTGGTAACACGGCTGTATGTATGCCTTTTGGGTCCCATATGATGATCAGGTGAGATTTATTCTTACAATCTATGAGATCTATTATTACAACAGGAAGTGTAGCAGACAGCTATGAGAGAGTTGGCAGGATAGACTGGTGGCATACAGCTGTAATTACAGCAGTAAGTAGGTTACGGTTGGCAGATCATGAATTCAAGACTAGCTGACCAGCCTAGGCTACACAGGGAGGCCTTTTCTTATAGAACGTGTGTGTGTCTCTAGGTGCATTCGACAGACTATGAGCACGTGAAGGCCGGAAGTCGATGTTGGGGGCGTGGTCTTCCACCACGTCTCCATTTTATTTTGAGATAGGTTCTCCCACTAAACCTGGAGCTCACTGGTACAGCCAAATTGGCTGCCATTAAATCCTAGAGATCTGTTTGTCTCAACCCCACAGTGCTGTTGTTGCAGGCATGGCACCCAACATTTGGCTTTGGGGTCCTCAGGCTGACACAGCAAGCACTTGACAAACTGAGCCACCTCCTGGGGCCCAAAGATATTTCTTGAACCTGTATGTCAAGCACTATCTCGATTATTGTATGTTGGACAGAGGGGATTTTCTTTTACCGTAGTCTAGCAGGAGATATAGTTAGGCAAGAGTAAGCAACTGCAAAATAATTTGATGATTAAGGAGTATAGAGGGTCCTTATTTGCAAAGGTAAAAGAATAAAAACAATTCAAGTGTAACCAGGTTGTTGGATTCAGTCACCTTGACATTTGTGATGCAAAATTGGTTGGCCTGATCTCACATCCCACTATCATTAGGTGATCAATACCAGGTCAAAGGTTAGAGACCTTGGTCCCTGGGGGCAGATGGTTCTCTCTTCCAGTCACACCACTGAGTGTGTTCTCACTAGTCACACCTACCTGCTATTTGCTCTGTTGCTTTCTTCTTTTGAGCCAACCAGACATGGGAAACAGCCCCTTTCCTGACATTCTCCTTCCTAGAACCAAGTCCCCAGAGCGCCGTGTGTGCCTGCATCTCCCCCAAACAGCCAAAGCGTTTACACTGTCATTATGCTGCCTCCAAAGTCCCCTTTCATTGCTCTCACATGCTTTAATTCGTTGCTTCATTTAGTTTTAGGGTGAGAGTGGGCAAGATTTTAGTCTGTAACCCAGATGAGCATGGAAGTCATATAGATCCCGGCAGGCCTTGAACTCACGGTGAGCCTCCTGCTTCAGTCACCCTCTTGGTGTCAGGATTATAGGTGTTATCACACCTGACCCTTGCACTCGGTTTTTGTTTTGCAATACCTTTTCTCTCCTAGGTCCAGGGCTGCCTTTGCATGCCCCAGGTCATCACTGGGATCTGCCGATCTGAGAATCAGCTGCTCATTTCTTCCAACTAAGGTGAATGACAGTGGCTGACAATGTTATCTTTTTCTCTTCTCTGCTCCAGGAGTCTCTGGGACAGGGATGAGAACAATGCAGGGGTTTATTTGATCAGTAATGGCTTCTGTTCCAGGTTGCCATCACCAACCTTGGAAACAGAAGTGGCTCAGTCAGTTTTCATTTTACATAATAGCCTAGTTATTAAAAAACGGGGTTGTTGTTGAGATTAAATCACTTTGAAAAACACCTGAAGCAGTGCTCGGCACATCTCGTGTATTCAAACAGCCTACAGAGTCATTTTAACTGTGGAATTTTGCTTCAAGCTTGCTTTTAATGGTAGGCCGGTAAAACGAATGTCTCCACACACCGTGACAGCTCCGAGTGAATGTTGGGGCAGACTTGTGAAGTAGCAATGGAAGCTAAAGCAGTCTTGTGCAATATTCAACCAGCAAAAAGCCCAGCAACGAACCTAGCATTTTATTGAAACAGTCATTTTAAACATGTCCATCACAGTCAGGGAATGCACTCGTGGGGTGGAAGTGTGTGCCACGTACGGTGGCGTGGACTTGTTACCCTGTTTGGGAAGCAGTCACTGTAAAACAGGTGGACCCCGGAATACTGCAGGGCCGGCCACCCTGGGGCAGCCAGCTTTCCTATCTATGTCTTCATTCAGTTTGTTACCTACCGTTTTAGGCTTCATCTCCCCTTGGGTAAGCCAGCTCTGGGCTCCTGAAGCTAAGGTCTTAGCTATCTGCCTATACTTCTGGAAATAGTTAATCAAAAGGAAAACCCAAAGGAACTTTTATTACACCATCAGCACTCACTACCATGATTCAAACCATCTATAACTCGAGACATAATGCTCACAGACCTGTACTGCCCAGCAACACGAGAGGGCTCTTTACCCCATTTCCGTTAGATGCGTGAGTGCTGAGTGAGTTGGCAGAGGTCTGATAGCCTGAAGACTTCTGAGCAGTCACTTCACACCTTGCCCAGTGATGCTGTAGCACTTGGGGCCAAACTGTGAGAAATTGTTCTGTTAACCCTTCCTGGTTTTCTCTGTGTCACCATCTAGTCAGGGATAAAAGATGGAAGCCATCTTGGCCAAGGGTACTAGCTAGCCAAGTTCCAGCTCTGCCCACCCTTTTTGTAAAAAGAGTTGCCTTGCTGGACTGCTTTTGCTTGGTTCATGTGATTCTTTGCACAGCACAGGGATTTATTCTTTGTTTTAATAAAGTGAGCCAACAATTTGACATTGGTGTGGATTATGATGATGTGCCTCTTAAAGCCTTGGTCAGGTCGATTAAGTGGTCCTAGACTAGTTTATCTTAAATTTCTGGGGTGTATATATATGTATAGGTATAGGTATATGTATATATGTATATATACACACACACATATATGTATATATACATATATATGTATATATATATTCTAAAAAATATATATTGCAAACATGCTTTTTCTATGGTCTTCACAATGGTTGACTGTAACCTACCTTGGAATTATATGCTTCATACAGATGCTCTAAGGTCCTTCCCAGAGCGCTCCTGCTGCTGTTAATCGGGTAGTGGCTCTCACTCCAGGTTTGCATTGTGGAGTCCAGGTACAGGTACTGCAGCCCCATTTCTTTAATTGTCTTGCCAGTCCTTTTGGGTAACTTATAAAAGATGAACCTAACAGAGCAAAGAGTTATGATTTGCTATCACTTCCTGACCACTTTTCTAACGGCTCTTCCTGTTAAACACTTATCTACCCGTTGGTGTTTCGTGGGAGGCCTGAAAGGAAAGGGGATGCTCGAGGCCTCTGTCTATTCCTCCATCTCTTCCTTTGGCCTTTCTCCAGGGAGGACAAGCTTGGAACGGGTGGTATGTCCTATGACATTAGTTGGCCTGGGGGCTGGAGTCCCTGGAACGAAAGCCAATGTGTCCTGAGAGTGATTCTCTCTGTTGTCCCCATCACCCCAGTAGTTGCAGGGAAGAGAAGGTCAAGGGCTAGGTCTGCCCTGGGGAGCGGTTGGATTTGCTCCCACCACAGTGCTTAGCCTGGTCTCTTTGGGGCTACTCAGGTGGGTGTGGGCTTAGGCGGAGGAGGAGGCTTTCTTGAGGCTTGGTCCTCAGCAACATTCTTCAGCTGTTTCCTAGAAGCTCTGGATTAAGGATTTGCTTAAGCATTTGAAGCAGGTCTTTTCTATCTGTAGCTATTGTTTTCTGCTTGTCATCTCCTTTGAATATCTCCCAGTGCGGACAAGTGGTTGGATCTATGTAGACGTCAGCCAGCCTTGGGTCACCCGGCAGCGGCTTTCTTACGTGCTCTAGTACCATTGTGATCAAACTAATTTTTACTGAACTGGCCTGTGTCCTGTAGGATATCTGACCCTTCACTTTTACATGCCAATAGTATCCCAATTTTGTGACCCTCAAAACTGTCTTTAGATCTTGTCAAAAGGTCCCCAAGGACAAATTCTCCCTAATTTAAAAACTGCTGGTCTAGTCAAATATATTATACTAGCATGAACCTCTGTAATTAACCCCAAGGGCCTCCGTGAGCCAAACATAATACTTTCAACATTACAATGCAATGGTCTGCCCAAGAGCATCACCCCCTCCCTTGCTTGGTTTTCTACATTTCTGCTCTAGTGCCCCACCTTCTTACTTCCAAGGTGAGGATGTCCTCACACATGGCAGGAAATATGCTAACTTTGTGAGAGTTCAGCAACTTCTCTGCTAAGCAGCTATGCGTGTCTTTTTGACATGTATTGCTAAGTAATATACCCACTCAGGTATGAACAAAAAAGGCTATCAATCACAATTTGGCACCCCTCCCAAGCAGAGCATCTGAAGACTGTTATTATGCCACAGTCACTAGGTGATAGCGGGCTGTTGGTCATTTTTCCTGGGTGACCATCTCTGTACTCATAGACCTCTGGGTTGAGTTAGACACCCAGACAAAAGGATGCCCAGATGCTTCCAGCTCCAATTTTTGAAACCAAATTTATAGTATTTTGCACCAAGCCAATTCATCCTATGCTATTTTGGAACATATGCTCTCAAGAGACACCCACCCCAACTGCCCATCCACCTTTCTTCTTTCCAGACTCTTCTTTTCTCCTTGATTGCACTGTCACCTCTTAACTTGGGTCTTCCACTGTGATACTATGGATGACTTTTACTCTGTGGTTCTGGGCTGGTTTTCTCCCATCTGTCTTTTGTACCATTGGCATGCACGTCGGATTTATTGCCACCTTGTTCCAAGTCCTTCATCAGTTCCCTTTCAAACGTCAGGTTCAAGTTCCAAGGCACGGCCCATGAAGCTCTTCATGACCCACACCTCCCATTGTGGTTTGTCTGCAGACACCTCTGCACACGACACCACTCCAAATGCCACACTTGACACACTACCTCTTGATTTGCACTACTTAGCATCCATGGTATCTCCTTATTAGTTTTAAAACAACTTCAGAATTATTCTTAAAACTTAGATCAAAGTTACTTCTTCAAGGAAGCCTTCTGGGCTGTGTGCTCCCCAGTGTCCTATGTCCATCCCACAAATCTGAGCTCCTTGACAGAAGGAACTATATGCTGTTCATATCTCTGTCTTTAAAACTCAGGGCAGGGCCTAGTCAGAGCTTACAAATGCTGAAAGACTCAACTGATCGTTAGCTTTAACTTCACACTATGATGTCAACCACCATGACAGAGCTAAACTCCAGAGGTGAAGAGCAGAAATGTGGTCAAAGCTCCTAGGAGGATCTCACCACAGTGACTTAGTGTGGTTCATCTCTTTGACCCTGTGCTAGAGACCAGTAACCTGCGTACTGCCTGGGCTGCCTCATGAACGAAGGTTAACCAAACAAGGCTGGGCACCATCAAGTACTTCTTCTTGTCCCCATAGGAAGAAAGGCATGGCTCAGCTTTAGAGAAAGCCACATGCTTCCCCAGTTTTGGATCTCAGGGAGGGTACATGCAATGAAAAGAACTTGCCAAGTGACAGTTATCAGCTCAGTCCCTTTCTACCTCCCAGCCATGTCCTCCTAAGAGCATTGACTTGGGCTCTAGAGAGCTGCTTGGCACTTTCTCAGGGCTATCTCACACACTCAGCAGCCAGCTCTGCCTGGGAATTGAGCCCATTTGCACACTTTAAGTCTCGTTCTTTTTAGTTACTTAATGTATCTATTTATTTAACACAGGATCTCCTATAAGCCAGGCTAGCCTAGAACTCACATTGTTGTTGAGGATGTCCTTGAACTCCGGGCCCTCCTGCTGAGATTACACATGTGTGCCATCCTGCCCAATTTATGTGGCACTGGGGACTGAGCCTAGGACTTCATCCCGCCAACGCAGCCATATCCCCAGCTCTAGTCTCTTTCTTTTTAAAGGGAGGAAGGCAGGTGGAGGCTTCCCTTAGGGTCATGGCAGACATACCCCGACTTTCTATTTGCACACAGCAATCACCCCATTTCTTTTACCTACCAGTCCACAGCTTCCCCATCTTCATTTTTGCATGAGATTTCTGGTCTCCCCAGGATCCCGGAGAGGGCAAAGAAGAGCAAAGAAAGAGCTGTTCTTAGATGCTTTGCTGTCATTTTCTACCTGTGGCCTTCATTCCATGCAGTGGACTGTGGAGGCAGAGGGTCAAGTCTTCCTCAGGTTGAGCTGGCTCCACTGTGGGTTTTATTCACTTTTGCAGTTCACTGTTCGGGCACAAACAGAAGAGGCTGAGTCCCATGTCATCTGATGGTTCTGTCACAGCATTCCAGTGTGACTCTGGATGCCTTTGTGCTCAACTGTTGACTAGTTTGCAAAGTCATAGAAAAATCTGGAGGGAAAGGGTATTTATCCGCTTCCTATGTAGTAAACACTTTGGAGTGAATTCAATAGTGTGAAGTGTGTGAGAAAATGAATTCCTGACAAACTGATGCTGATGTTGAGTAAGATGTATTCAAGTGTTTCTTTTTCTCTTCTAGTTGACGCTCTGTAAGTGTAAATGCATGTAATTCATACATTAACTAGAAATGACAAAACCTTTGCCTTCTTAATAATTAGGATCTGTCACCTATAATAACCCCTGTCTTTAAGGGAATAACTTCTAAACACTATTCTGAAGGTTGCTTCAAACTAAGAGCAAATTCAATTGCGTTTCAGCAGAAATGTTGACCTATCCTCCACACACCCCTGGTTCTGACCACTCAGCGAGGCATCTGGCTTTGAAAGGCCTGTGTGTCTCACTGGCCACTACGCAATCAGGTCAATATTGACCGCTTACTCTTCAAGGCTAAATAAAAACTGTTACCAACCTCTCTTCATTTCACACCATTCTCTCTCATTCTTGAAACCGAACCTGAAGTTAAAGGCTGAGAGAAAAATGGCCCATTACCGTGGCGACTACGGAAAGGTGAGCCACCCCGCTTTGAGAGGAGGGAGAGGGCAGATGGATGCGCACATATCTGCAAGTATTTCTTTACATATTCTTGAATCTACATTCAGCTGTCATGCTAAGTAGCAGTGACTTCATGCCTGGGAATCACAGTGGCTCTGCCATGCCTCTCTCCATGATTATGGATTCACATTGGAGTCATCTTGGAGACCCAGACCAAACCAGAGCCCTGGAGATTGGATCACTTCTATGGACTAACGTAGCTGATATTCTCCAGAATTCTTGTTTGTAGGAAAGGAAGGGCTTATGGATATGTTTCTCCTAAGACAGAGGACCAAGGAGCGCTATAGACCCACTGACAAAGCTCACACTATCTGCATTACCTGCAAAAGGGAAGGATTCTGGGCTTCATCTCAAACTGTCAGAATCAGGCTTCCTCAGCTGGGGTCAGGAATCCATAGTGTGTGTGTAGAGTAGTGTGTGTACAGTAGGGTGTGTTTGTGTGTGAGTGAGGTCAGAAGTCCATATTGGGTGTTTTCCTCAATCATTCTGTCTTAATTGTTTGAGGTAAGGATTTTCACTGGCCTGGAGTTCACCATCTTGGTCAGGCTGGCTAGCCAGTATGCTCTAGGAATCCTCTTACAGGTGCTTGCCACCATGGTCAGCCTTTTAAATGTGGGCTCTGGGGTACTGAACTCGGATCCTTATGCTTGGGTGGCAAGTACTTTATAAACTGAGTCATTCTCCAGGCTCCTAGAACTTATACTTTACATAAGTTTATTGGCAGTACAGGTTCCGCCCTGAGGCTTAACTGATGGGCGAACCCAGCAGATCAACAGCTTTCTACAAGACATCAGTCAGAATCAACTAAATCAAGAAACATTTTTTCTTACCATTTTTCCATTTTGCTTTATAGGTTATAATAGTGTTCAGAAAAACAATTTCAATAGCTGTGAACAATAAAATATTCATGGCATGAAGTTTAATTTATTTTAAAATGAAAGAAGTATCATTTACTTCTTTTATCCTAAGAAATGTACATGATTGGGCACATCAAGGAGAGGGTTTGTTGACTCATTCTGAGAACATAAGCAGCTCGTTTTCGCTTCTGGAACCTAACGGCAGCTTTGTGATCAGGGTAGAGAATGATTTCTGCTCTCCCCCCCTTGCTGTACACATACCACAGTGCTGGGCTGGTGACATCTTAGTAAACGACCCTTAAGTGTTAGCCAAGGCTATTCTTAACCTTCCTGCGAGTGGGGCCGAAGGACATCTGTGATTACATTCCAATTTCATTTCAAGGTCCGGAAAGACGTTTTTAATAAGCTTTCTTTTTTGGTGTAGCTGACTGTACCATGTGGGCTGCCTGTCAACAGCCCTCCTTATGTAACTGCTTCGCTGTCAGACACTGGGATCAGCTGTTGAGAGTCCCCAGGGATTCCAGCATGGCCCCAACTCCTAGATATCAACATGTATCTTTTTTGTCTTTTTACTAAAACCAATTATGAAAAGAAACCTGAGGTTTGCTGACTGAGGAAACGGCAAACAGGACAGACTGCTTTCCATGATGTCTCTTGCTTCTAAAGCCACACTGTTCACAGCCTAAGGATTTGTAAAAACAGTAGAAAGTACTTTCTTCTTGACGTGACCAAGTTACAGGGAAGAGCTCGTTGCTTGGAAACGAACTGGCCGTGTGTTTGTTCCCGAGATTCTAGGAGATTTGAGTCCTGCTTGCTTGAGGGTGCCTCTTCCTCTTTCTGTCTTTTCTCCTGCCCTTGCATGCTTTCATTGCTCACTTATTCCAGCTCCTGGGGGTCTGCATCAGTGCTGGACCCCTCTTACATATATTGCACTTTATTTATAGTTGTGTGTATCTGTGTGTGCACACGGATGCAGTGCTCTCAGAGGGCAGACAGAGGCTTGGATCCCCCTGAAGGTGAGAGGTAGTTATGGCCAACTAGACATGGATGCTGGAAACAAACTTGGCTCCTCTGCCAAAGCCACAAGAGCTCTGTCTGCAGAGCCGTTCTCCGGCCCCAGCTCTTGATCCTTTATTTGGCTTTTTGCATTCTCTAGGGAATTCATCTATTACATAGTCTACCTCCCCCAAAATAACCAATTCTTTTTTTTTAATGTGTTCAACAGATTCTTATCTGATTATTAATCCACTGCTATAATCTTTATTTTTTCATATGTCTTATATGAAGTATGCATGCACATGTGTAGGTGTGTGTGTGCGTGTGTGTGTGTGTGTGTGTGTGTGTGTGTGTGTGTGATGCAAGTGGAAGGGATTGGACTCCAGTCACCATGTTTGTGTGTGAAGCACTTCTGAGCCATCTTCTCAACTTCGTATTTTTATTCCCCCTACATTAATTGTTTAAATATTTGCTTATTATTTGCTTCATGCCTGATCATCTATTTCTCTCAGATATTATGTATTATTTTATTCTGGCTCTACTAGCTCCTGTATTTACAGGTTAGACTTGGCTATTTGTTTGTGTGTTTGTTTTTCTGCTACTCGTCGTCGATATCTTTCTACTGGTGTGGACCTTTTGCTCTTGGCTGTAGTTTATGCTCCTTGTAAATTTATCCGTGAAATTGCTTAAAAGACACGGTTGGGGCTTTTCAGCTTCTGCGGCGGCTGACGTGAGTCATCTGTGCGGGCCCCTGTGAGTCAGGCTGCCGGCTTTATTTATGTTTTTGAACTACGATTTACATCCCATAAGACGTATCTGTTTAAGCATGGCTTTCTTTCCGAGAAGATTTTACACGTCTGCTGATAGACTGAGAGGGGTCTAGAATGCGACAGACTGAAGGAAAAGCTGATATGTGTCTGTTGTGTAAGCAAAGGCAGGGGCTTTGGACTGTTGAAAAAAAAAAAAAAAAAAGAAGCAAGACAAGCAAATGTAGAATAAAGATCTGCTCACAAGGGGTGTGGCTAGGGAGAGTGTCACCAGAGGAAGAGGTGTCACTTGTACCAGGCTGGTCCCAGTGGTCTTCCATTCTATTCTTTGGAATGCCAGTTCCTTCTGTAAGCCTTCCTTAATCTGGCTTTGGTGTCCCTACCACATGTCCCCAGAGCTCACTCTACTGTTCCAGTAAAATGATCAGTCCAGCCGAGTGATTAATGTTTAGCATAATTAGCTAACACAATGTGTCACTACTGACTTGTTTCTTTTCTGAGTCTTCTCCTAGAAAGTGGTAGGGAAACTCTTGTGGGCTAAATCTGGCCCACTGGCTGTTTTTATAAATAAAGTTTTATTTGTACACAGTTGTACCCATTGGTATATGTATTGTATTTAGTTTCTCTTATGCAAATAACGGCAGAACTGAGTTGTTGGAACACAGCCTGAAAAGCTCAGAGTATCAACTATTTGATTTTTCACAGGAGAATGTTTTACCGTAACATTTTTCCAAAAGCAGAGCACTGTCTGCCTTGTCTGCCCTTCCATTTCTGTGCATGTCACACTTCGTTTTTCAACTCCATGGTGCTAAGTCAGTGTAGCTCTGCGAACTCATGGAGTAGATGAAATGGGGCTGGAAAGGTGTCTCAGCAGTCAAGAGCGCTTGTGGCTCTTTGGGAGGACCTGGGTTCAGTTGGCTCACAGTGCTCTGTAACTCCAGGTGTAAAGAATCTGATGCGTTCTTCTGACCTCTGTGTCAGGCTTGCATGTATATACACACAGGCACAACATTCGTATGCACAAAATAAAACGCAGAACGAGTTAAGCCAAGGAGAGACAGCACAAGAGGTAGTAGTAGGAAAAACTCCACCACAAGCCACTTCATCCCCGTGTTTAGAAGTCTGCGAGGCAGTTACAGTGAAGAGAAGCAGGCAGCCTGCTTCCCACGCTGGGTTCTGTGTGGTTCTCACATCACACCTGGCTTCAGTGGGTTTATCAGGTGGAAGTCATCGTTCACCTCGAATGATTAGTGCCTGCTGCTGACGGCATGAGGCTTATCTGCTCCAGGGTGGGTTGCCTTTCCATTCTCCTCATGCTGACAGCATGTCAGCACAGGCCATCTGAGTTTAGAATTCCCACTGTTAAAAGGGATGGTATAGGAAGAGACACAGCTTGGGGTTGTTAAGTTTCTGCCTAAGACAGTCTAGTCTCAGTCCCCAGTCTGTCCCATGTGTGACTTTGGGCAGCTTCTTTCACATCAATGAGCCTGTTCATGTTAAACTACTGATTATTATTACTATTATTATTACTACTATTATTATTATTTTGGCCGGCTCACAGAGTTGTCGTGAGGAGTAGGAAAGATGGCCTCAGTCCCAGTGGGTGGGAAATTAGATGACCAAACACTATGTAACAGAATGTCTGGTAGTGAGCAATCCCCTCTGTCTGTCAGGGTCAGTGTGCTCGTCCCCTCATGAGAGAAGACCCAGAGGGGATTGTCAGGTAGACTGAAGGGACACAAGGGGTTAAACACCCGGCAACACATGGCTTTCATTTTGTCCCTCTGTCCCCTAACAGTGTGTCCTGAGAAGGTAACCTGACTGGTCCTGATGTCTTCTTTATTCAGCAATGACTACAAAATGTACTTCGTCAGACTTTCGTGAAGATTTACGGGAAATCACACATGTGGATTTCCTGACATGTATCAGGCCCTCAGTGCATGGTTATTGTCCTTATATTTCTTTCCAAGCCTAGCCACTGGGAAGCAGACCCTTTCAGTGTATCAGCTCAGTGCCACTCCTTCCAGTCGGTTCCGGGTGCCTGTATCAATTCTGTATGTGAGCTTTCCCATCCTGATTCTAGAAGTCCCTGGGTACTTTTTTCCCGGTTTCCTAACCTGAGGCTTTTGGTGAAGAGGCTGTCAGGGAAATTAGCTTCTCCTTTGGCTCTCTTCATGATGAGTAAAAGATAAAAATAGCTGAGTGCCCACAGTTAGAGTCTCAGTGAGCTCACAAGTCACCCTTTCTTTTCACCATGGATATGTAACAAGAATTTATTTTTGTCTTGAAGCATCGCTTGAAACATCCTTTAGGGTCAACTTTAACCAGAGTGCTCATCTCCTTTCTAAGTGTTAAACCACTCCTCAGGATCACACAACAACAGTACAGTCTCATTGTATATTTTGTAGATCCCACGTAGCAAAGCAACCATAATGCAAACTCCCTCCTCTCTCTCTCTCTCTCTCTCTCTCTCTCTCTCTCTCTCTCTCTCACACACACACACACACACACACATACTCACATATACACATTCACACACACAGTCACACACACTCTTACAGACACATTCACACACACACACACACACACACATTCACACACACCCATACACATCCCCACTCACGCCCCCCACACCCATACATACATTCACATACACTCACAGACACACTCACACACCAGACACACATACTCACATATACACATTCACACACACATACACACTCTCACACACCCACACAGACTCTTGCTCTTGCACACATTCAGACACACACACACACACACACACACAGACTCTCACACACATTCACATCCACACACCCACACACACTCTCTCTCACACACACACACACGACCCCGCCATATTCACAGACACACACACACTCACACAGACACACTCACACACACACACACTCTCTCTCTCACACACACACACTCACACACACTCTCTCACACACGACCCCGCCACATTCACAGACACACATACTCACACACCCACACAGACTCTCACACACATTCACATTCACACACCCACACACACTCTCTCTCTCACACACACACACACACTCACACACACTCTCTCTCACACACACACACTCACACGCCATCACATCACTGTCTGCGTCTAACATCTCTTCTTGTTCTAACAGTACCCTTCTTATTCTCCTCACCATTACTATGTATTAAGTCTACAAAGGTGACACTAACATTGATCATATGAGTGATTGTCTTTCTCATATTACGCCATCATTCCTTCCCCTCTGTGAAGATTTTATATTCACAGATGCCCGAGAAAACATTCGAGGAAGGGGAAACCTGGGTAGAGAATATGAAGACTCTCCTTGGCAGATTTCAAGGAAAGAAAGAAACAGAGGAAAGGAGGGACAGAGGCGGCACAGAGGGGGAAGAGGAGAAGAGACACATAAACAGAGACTGACTTCCTTATCCACAATTCTTATTTGCTACTCTATAACTGAATTATGGTATTTAGATGCAAAATAGCTAAGATTTTTTTAATCTCTCTTGTCAAAGTTAGAGATGGTCCTTATATTAGTTCTAAGACCCGAGAGAAAACTCTAGTTGCTTTAAATTGATAAAAAATCTCCTCTTGTTTTGCTTAAGATTATCCCCGTTGCTCTCCTGCCATTAAATCTATTCCTATAAGGATGCAAAACAGACATGCATGCTACAGCAAATTTGACTTTTAAACACTGGACAGAGCTGAAGTTAACAACCGCAGCAGCAACACCAATCAAAATGTCTTCCTTTGCTGACAACGTAAAGAGGTTCAGGGACCGAAGTACGGCATAGTGGAAAGACCTAAAGAAGTTACTAGAACCAGTGTGTGTGTCAGAGGGTTCTGCTGTTGTGAATCTTGCCAGACTACTGTGCTTTCACATAGCATCTAATAAGAGAGGGTTCCTGTTGGCTCCTCAAGGGTTTTTCTTTCTTTTATTGTCTGAAAATGATTTGAACTCCTAAGGTCCACAAACCAACTTCAATTTTTTCCTCTGTAAAGAATTCTTATTCTAAAAAGATCTACTTCTCTTTTGTGCATATGAGTGTTTTGTTTGCTTGCATTTTAGTGCATCATGTGTGTGCCTGGTGCTTTCAGAGGTCAGAAGACGGTGCCAGATCCTCTGGAATTAGAGTTACAGACAATTGTGAACCACCATGTGGGTGCTGAAAACCGAACCTGGGTTTTCTGAAAGAGCAGAAAGTACTCATAACTTCTCAGTCATCTCTACTACCCTGACTAAAAATTGCTATAAGGAAAACCTAGACTCATGTGGGGAACACTTCCTGTATGCTTCCATCTTCCCTAGATTTATGTGGGGAGCACTTCTTGTATGCTTCCATCTTCCCTAGACTCATGTGGGAGCACTTCCTGCATGATTCCATCTTCCCTAGACTCATGTGGGAGCACTTCCTGTATGCTTCCATCTTCCCTAGACTCATGTGGGGAGCACTTCCTGTATGCTTCCATCTTCCCTAGACTCATGTGGGGAGCACTTCCTGTACAATTCCATCTTCCCTAGACTCATGTGGGGAGCACTTCCTGTATGCTTCCATCTTCCCTAGACTCATGTGGGGAGTACTTCCTGTATGCTTCCATCTTCCCTAGACTCATGTGGGGAGTACTTCCTGTATGCTTCCATCTTCCCCAGACTCATGTGGGAGCACTTCCTGTATGCTTCCATCTTCCCTAGACTCATGTGGGAAGTACTTCCTGTATGTGTCCATCTTCCCTAGACTCATGTGGGAGCACTTCCTGCATGATTCCATCTTCCCTAGACTCATGTGGGAGCACTTCCTGCATGATTCCATCTTTCCTGACTTATGTGGGGAGCACTTCCTGCACGATTCCATCTTCTTGACACTTGAGAAGAACTTGAAGCTTGTTAGGGTGTCTTAGAACTCAAAACAATTTCCCCTATCGAACTAAAAATGACCTAGTTTTCCTGAAATAGTCTGCCAATGAAAGTCTGTGTCTTGGACATTCATTGGTGGCAGTGTAGGGGCACCACTCAGTGCTGGGCCAGAAGTGGAGAGGGTGTGCTCTAACTTTCACGATCCAGTGCTGGGAAAACTCAGACGTGTGCAAAGGAGAATAAGGAAAGGTGTGTGTGAGCCCAGTGTGAGTCTTGGTGACTGTGGTGCCCTTTGAGTTCAAAGAGAAGAGCCACGTTTTAGGGAAAGGACTGGTGTGTACTGATGAAGACAGGGCATTCCAGGAGGAGTGGATGGGTGTTGACTGGCAGATAAAATCACAGAAACTTGAAGTTAATTCCTAGTTGTGTAGTTAGAGAAATGAACCTGTTTCTGCCTTGTTCCAAATCTAGAAAGTAAAAATAATCCACTGGGTATCCGGTCCATGTCGGTACTAATATGTAAATGTTAATATTTTAAAAAGCAAGGAGGAACTGCAGAGAGGAGAAGGGTACCTGGTGCTTGGGCAAAGGAGAACATTCACTTCACATAACATTCAATGTGCCTATTCAATTAGGATTCACTCAAACTTCAGTTTATATCAGTGAGGATTTGTTTTATCTGTAGATATGAAAGGCTCAAACTCGTGTGCACTGTATGATGTGATTCTCACCGTTGTGTTACCAAAGGGAGAAGCAGAGCTTTGCAGTGATGGAGCTGGTGTCAAAGCATTGCAGCTATCACATCTGGTCAAACTGGCTGCCGGACTGCGGTGCTGGCTCACATACGATTATCACGTGCCACCATTGTTCTGAGCAGTTCCTTGTAACCTCACAAGTACACATAATAGGTGCTGTCATTATCCAATTTTATAGATAGAAAAGAGAAGGAAAGAAAAAACAAAAACAAAAACAAAAAACACAAAACCCAGTGCTTGCCCAGGCTCCCGGCACTGTTGGGCCACAGGCTCCCGGCACTGTTGGGCCACAGGCTCCCAGCACTACTCCTTTCCCCACATTACTGCTCCCCGCTTCCGCTGGGTCACATGCTCAGAATGACAAATCATCTCTTCTGTGCAGTCTCAGGGCCAAAGATTAGACCCTAGAAAATCAGACTGAGCAAAGCCACTCTAACTGTTTGGGCCCCAAGTTGCACAGAGAAATGGTTCTTAACATTTCACGAGCCATCAACTCTTTTGTAATGGAATAAAATCAATGTGTGTGCCCTAGAAAAACCCACACCTGCTCCCACAAACACATAAAGATTTAGTTACAACTTCATGAAATATATAGTTCTGCCTAAAAAGCATCTACTGGGTACTTGAGTTCCAATAGACTTGAGACTTAGAAGCCCTAGAGCTGCTATGACAACCAAACCCCTTCTAGTGCAGCTAGAAGTAATACCATTTACAAACTCATTGTAGACACAGACATTCAGACGCATCCTTTGAAATCTCAGAAGTCCTGCAAATATGATTTGTAGACAGTTCACAAGTCTGAATCCCTGTACATTTCAAAACCCATCCAGGAAACGAGATTTGTCTAATACAGAGCCTGGTCAGGATTTGTTCAGAGTATTACTGTAGGACACGGTCTCTTTATCCGTGGCTTTGCTTCTTAAGTCATGCAAGCCTGAGGAAGGACCACCCAAGGTATGGATATCAGTGATGATGGAAATTCAGAATCAGTCCATTGTACCTGAGGGGAGACAGTTGGAAGCAAGCCTGCTCTGAACAGATGTTCCTCGGTCTTACCCACTCGGACTATGGTTTGGAGTGTAGCCTAATTATTTATCTCTATCCATAAGGGTTCTTTCATGCAAAATCAGGCAAGTGATTGCTATTGATCAGTGATAATTATAAATAATATTTATTGAGCACATATTTGCCAGGCACCCTCCTGGCTGCTTGATGCTTTGTCCTTTCTACTTCTCCCATTGATTCCAAGAGGGGACATTATTATTATTCTAGTTGTATAGATGGATAAATTTACATCCATTTGGAATTAATGGTAGCTGGACGAAGACTCCCCACCAGAGCTGCCTCAATCAAAGCCCACCCTTTCCAAACGATGCCATTTGTACTAAATAGTTGCTGTGGCTGGAAATCTCTGCCTGCATTGTACAAGGTGGCGTTGCAACACTGACTTCCTATTCTTTGGCCACATAACTGGGGGAGGACAGCCTTAGTTCTTACACAGACTATTACCTACCGACTCTGTCGGGTATTCCATGCTAGACATGGTGCTCCCACTTCAGGTTCAACGGCTGTGGTTGTTTGAATGATGTCCCCCATAACCCTGTGCATTTGACTATTGGTTCCAGTGGCTGGTGCTGGCTGCAGAGTCTATGGAGGTGTGGCCTTGATGTCAGTGGAGGCAGGCTCATGCCATTTTAAATTCGCTTTCTTCATTTCATGCTTGCTGTTCAAAATGTGAGCCCTCCTTGCCTCTCTGCCTTTGCTTGCCATTGTTCACTCTTGCCCTCTGGAACCAAATAAACTATGTCTTCTATAAGTTTCCTTGGTCGTGGGGTTTTAATCACAGCAGTAGAGAAGTAACGAATGTGGGTGGTTAGGTCCTTTTGAGTCTAACTCATTTCTCCGTAAACTCGGTCAACTCAAGTTTGCACAGGTGTCCAGTTTTCTGAGACAAGGTTTTGCTGTGTAACCCCAACTGGACTTGAATTAATGATCATCCTTTCTTAGCTGAGATTATAAGCAAGCCCTCTGACACCTGACTTAGGATCTTACTCAATACCCCTGACCTCTCTTGCTCATGTGCCTTGAACGATTGCTGGCCTAGGACGGCTATATTCTACACGGATGCTGTCATATTATCAATGTAAACACATTGTATCATGGCCTCTCTCTTTACTCTCTATGCTCCATTTTGTCCTTCTGGGATCCTCCCCCCTCCTTATTGATTGATTAATTGACTGATTAATTGATTGATTAGTGTGTGTGTGTGTGTGTGTGTGTGTGTGTGTGTGAGAGCTATATCATGTGTGATGGTCAGAGGACCACTTGTGGGAGTTGGTTCTCTCCTTTCACCACATAAGTCCTTGGAGGCCACCATAATTGGTGGCAGGCATCTTTATTTGCTGAGCCATCTCAGCAGCCATGGGCCTCTCTTCTCTGGCCAGCCTATGCCTGTAATCTTAGATTGTGGTTATCAGAAGGCCCACCTTCCTGTTCCTGTTTTCTCAGGAAGGGGACTTTTTTGATGGCATCAGAACTGAACCCACTCTTCCTGTCTTGGAATCTTTCATGTGTTTTCATTAGCCGTTCTGTGTCATCAGGCAAGCAGAGGAGGTGGTTAGTAGCACTATCCATTCATTCATGACACATTTGTCAAGCTCCTATTTAAGATCCAGGCAATGCGCTGAGTGCTGGAGTTGCCATGGTAACCAACATAGAATTTTCTTCTGCTTTCATAGTTTATTGCTTCGGAATGAATCACACATGAGGAGGTACTTGCAATGCAATTTGATAAAGATTCTGAAGCAATATCAAATATCTTGACAATACATCAGGGGAGCCACCTACTCCATGTTTGAAAGGCTAAGACAGATTTACCTGCAGGAGGAGACATGATGGAGGCCTGGGAGAACTAAAGTGAAGAAGTTGGTAGTCAGGGAGTGAGAAGGAAGGGGAAGTTTGAAAGGAAAGATGCAAGAGATGTAAGGCAGAGAAAGTACCTGACCTACAATGAGTTCAGAATGGCAGCAGCAGAGTTTAGGTGAGAACAGACAAGCCACTAGAGATGGTGTGTGGACTACAGGCTCAGGGGTCATGTCTGCATGTCTGCTGGATACCCTGTGTTCTCACAGGCTAAGCGACTACGGATTGAATATGTAATGGCAGAAGATGGAGTTGAGAAGTGGAGTGCTCCCATAAGACATAGATGATTTACATGCTCAGAGACTTTTGCTCCTGGCCCATCACCATCCAAGCTCTCACAGGGGCTCAAGCATCCAAGTCCCTTTCTCCTCTCACTTGGTAGACTCCCAGAAGCTCGGGGCACTCTGGTGTTAACAGTGTCTGGTGTTAACAAGTCAATATCCTTAGCCAACGTTGTCTCTGCTGCAGCTGCATCCAACTGCCTGGCAAGGCCGCTGTTGCCCCAAGAAACAAAGCTGGAACTTGCAGAGTCCCCAGACATCCTACGTGGTGCTGGTGGTTATCCCCATAGGTGCAAATGTCACTGAAGCTCATTGACATTAGACTACTTGTCACAAGCCACCAGGCTAGAAGTGGCAAGTGGAACTGGGTCTGGACTGATTCCAAAGCTACGGTAACAACACTTCTTCTCTGCTGCCATTACAGTCTCTTAAGAACCATGATATTTCTTATTTCGTATTTCACAGTGAGTCATATTTCTTACTGGCATCCTTTTTTCTACATGAATGATTTTTTAACGGGGTCTTGTGTATCTCAGGCTGACCTTGACCTGCCTAGGTGGCCTAGAATGACCTTGAACTGATCCTGCTGCCTCCACTTCCCAAGTGCTACAACTGCAGGCATGCACCACCATGTGCAGTCTATGTGGTATCTATGGATGAATGGAGCCTAGCACCATCTACCAACTGAGCTACGTCCCTGGGGCCTTATTGATCCTCGTTTTGAAGATGTTCCCAAAGGTTGGATCAAAGACTTTGGGCATGCATCTCTAACAGCCTCTCCTAGATAGACGTGCTTCAATCTAGACATGCTGAACTTTGTATATGTCAATGAGCAAGAGCTTTCCCCAGCTGGCTATGTCTCTGAGATTTAAGACAGCCTCCCATGCCTCATGTTCTTTAAGTAAATAAAAATAATTTCGGATGTCAGCTAATGTCTTTAAATTCTCCTCAGAGTAATTGGTGACTTCTCATATAGAGATTCTTAGGCGATCCCCAGCATCCTAAATGAGAGCAGCAGGAGAGGTTTCCTGATGTTCTACCGAGACGTGCACTGTGTGTGCAATGTGTGTGCATTGTGTGTGCACTGTATGTGCGCTGTGTGTACTGTGTGCACTATATGTGTACTGTACTTGCATTGTATGTGCACTGTGTGTGCACTGTATGCTCATTGTATGTGCACTGTGTGTGCACTGTGTGTGTACTGTGTGTGCACTGCATATGCACTGTATGTGTACTATATGCACATCGTATGTGCACTGTGTGTGCACTGTGTACTGTGTGTGCACTGTGCGTGTACTGTGTGTGCACTGCATATGCACTGTATGTGTACTATACGCACATCGTATGTGCACTGTGTGTGCCCTGTGTGTGCAGTGTGTGCACTGTATGTGTATTGTATGTGCACTGTGTGTGCCCTGTGTGTGAAGTGTGTGCACTGTATGTGCATTGTATGTGCCCTGTGTGTGTACTGCGTGTGCAGTGCGTGTGCACTGTACATGCACTGTATGTGTACCGTATGTGCACTGTGTGTGCACTGTATGTGTATTGTATGTGCACCGTGTGTGCACTGTATGCCCTGTGTGTGTACTGCGTGTGCACTGTATGCTGCTTGCTGCTTGCTTTCATTTTTACTACTTTCATAACCACTGTAATGTTCAATATTCATGCTAAACAGCTATCCAGTTTTACGACTCATTGTTCCTCTCAAACACCTAGCAACAAGTCTGGTGGCTGCCAGCTATAGAAATGTTTGCATTCACTAAGACTCCAGCTCCAGACACAGGTCTTAATGAATAAATCACCAGCCCTTAATTAAGTATCTCTTCTTTAGAGGTTTAGCTCTCCCTGCAGTAAGACGGCCCTGGCTCTGCATTCCTGATGGTATTCTGGACCCTATCACCAATTACCCACTTCCTTCCTGGCAGCAAATAGAAAAGGCGATTTTCAAATTGTTTCCATTATCATAGAGCATTTTCTCAGAAATATTACTTTTTAAAAAATGGATGTGGGAGCATAGAATTATTTCCAATTAATACAGTCATGGAATTTTCTAGAAGAAAGTTAGTTTCCATGGTGACCACTATATAGTTTGGAGTTAACAGACCTGCATATGCCTTGGCTAACCATGTGAAGGAAGGCAAGCCACTCCATCTTTGCCCATGCTCTGTAAGATGTCAATCCTTATAGCTGCTACAGGGACAGGCCACGTGTTACAGATGGGATGTATCTTTAGCACAGGAGGTTCAAAATTATCAAGAGAAATTTAAGAGAGGCTCAGAGGTTAAGAGCACATATTGCTCTTGCAGATGACCTGAGTTTAAGTCCTCAAACCCACATTAGGTGACTCAGAACTGCCTGTAACTCCAGCTCAAGGGACCCGACACCACTGGATTCTAGGGGCACCTGCACTCCACATTCACAAGTTGTTATCAAAAAAGCCATCTGCCAATCTGTCCTCAGTGTAGCCTGACCATATATATATATATATATTTGCAGAAGCCTCTTTTCCCATGAAAGATCAGTGTTCAAAGATCGGGCATATTATTGCTTTCCTAAGTGTTCTGGATCTCGCCCGTTATAGCTGTCTCATAAAATGAAAAGCTAGAAAGACTGCAGCTGTCATGTCTAACATCACTTTGCCCTCTTCAATCAGATGGTTATATTTTCCTTACAGAATGATGAAGTGGAGTTTGTCCGAACTGGCTATGGGAAGGACATGGTCAAAGTTCTCCATATTCAGAGGGATGGAAAATACCACAGCATCAAAGAGGTGGCGACTTCCGTGCAGTTGACTCTCAGATCGAAAAAGGATTATCTACATGGTGACAATTCCGACATCGTCCCTACAGACACCATCAAGAACACAGTGCACGTCCTGGCCAAGCTCAAAGGGGTATAACCGTGCTTGGATGCCTGCTGCTTCTCGATGCTAATTCAGTGCGAGCCCGCGTGGGGGCGGGGCCTGCTGCTTCTCGATGCTAATTCAGTGCGAGCTCGCCTGGGGGCGGGACTTGCTTTTTTTAAGTTCTCATTTCCTTTTCACCCATTTTTGCATACATACCATTTTTAAAATTTTCCTTTTTACCCTAAATTTTTCAGGCTTCCAGAAGAGCTTATTCTACGTTATGCATTTAATTTACTTCGTTAGTTAGGAAAGGAAGCTCCTGGGCCAATTAACTTGTCACCTCACATTGGGATAGCGGGCAAGTCAAGGTCAGGGGAGGCTTTCAGCCTGAACTTAACACGTTTCTATTTCTTTAATCTGTATCACTTTAGAATGTGCATTTGTAGCAGGAAGTGCCATTGTTGTACAATTGAAGAGAGCATTGATTATAAGATACTCTACCTATTGGCAAAATCTATTGTCAAATTTTATGTCTTGTGTTTGAGGTTTTTCTTTGCTGTAACAAAATACCCCATACTCCAGGATGTGGGGGCACAACCTAGGGTGGGAAGGGAGTTTATTTTGGTTCATGGTTTGAGGGTATAGTCCGCTGGTTCTCAACTTTCCTAATGCTGTGACCCTTTAATACAGTCCCTCATGTTGTGGTGATCCCCAACCATAAAATTATTTTGTTGCTACTTCATAATTGTAATTCTGCTACTGTTATGAATCGTAATGTAAATATCTGATAAGCGAGCGATAAAGAGGTTGAGGCTCACAGGTGGAGAACTGCGGCTATACTCCATCATGGCTGGGAAGTGGTTAGTCACATTGGCAGCCAGAGCAGGCAGTTAGTCATGTCGTATCTGTAGTTAGGAAGCAGAGAGATGAAAGCTGAGGCTCAGCTTGCTTTCACCTTTCCATGTATTCTCCGATCTCAGGAGATGGGATGGGCACACCCACACTCTCCCAGGAGATGGGATGGGCACACCCACACTCTCGCAGGAGATGGGATGGGCACACCCACACTCAGGGTGGGTCTCCCCACTATGGCAATGCTCAAGCAGACACACCTAAGGGTTGGCTTTTTCTTTGGGAACACTGCAGCCTATTCGCAAGACTCATGAAAGGACCCAGTCTTACAAGCACACTGAGAAAAGATTCAGGAGTACAGTTACTTTGTGTTTATCTACGGATACCTCCTTTCATGCAAAGCAGGTTTCTCTTAAACACATGATGGTGAGGTGGCTCATGAGTTAAGAGACCCATAGGACCCGGGTTCCAGTCCCAGGACCAACATCGTGGCTCACAATCACCTGTAACACCAGTTTCAGGGTATCCAACACCCTCCACTGGTTACTATGGCACCAGACATGCACATGGTGCACAGACATGCATGCAGGCAAGACACCCATACATGTAAAATAAAAAAAATTAAAAATAATCAATAAACAAACGTAATAATAGAATAAAGTCTCCTCAGTGATAGCAATCTATAACCCACCCTCAGGAACAGTTGAGACAAACCAGGATCGGACTATTTTATCTCCTTGGGAGAAACACCGCATCAGGGAAGAGCTGCACGAGTGCTTGGCAATTACTCTTGGCTGCGTTTAGTGGTGGATACCTATCATCCCAGCGCTCGGGGGCTGATGGCAGAAGGACCCCTGTGAGCTTGGTGTTTGCCTGGGCTAAACATTGAGGCTTATCTTAAACAAACACAACAAAGCAAAAAATACTTAAAGCCAGATACAGAGGTTTATAAGCCAAGGTGTAGACAGAAGGGTCATGAGTTCAAGGTCAGACAGGGTTGTTCAGTCAGTGAGCCCCAAACTCAAAATAAACAAAACAGGCAAATCAGCCGGGTCTTTTAAATAAGAGGTTTCCGATCACTAGTATTTCTCTCTTTCTCTCTTTACAGATCAAAAGCATCGAGACCTTCGCTATGAACATCTGTGAGCACTTCCTTTCCTCCTTTCACCACGTCTCCCGAGCCCACGTCTATGTGGAAGAGGTCCCCTGGAAGCGTTTTGAAAAGGTTTTATCATTTATGTTCCTAGCTTAATAATTAAAGAGATTTGTGCTGGGATGTGATTGGAACAGCTTTGTTCTCCCTTTCAGAATGGAGTCAAGCACGTGCACGCGTTCATCCACACCCCCACGGGAACGCACTTCTGTGAGGTGGAGCAGATGAGGGACGGTAAGAAACCGGGGTCTACGGTTCATTCTCCGGGAGAGACAGGTGTCTTTTGTTGATGCCTTGGTTTGTTTGATTTTTTTTTGTTGTTGTTGTTGTTTGTTTGCTTGATTTTGTTGTTGTTGTTCTTGGCCCTAAGTAATTCTTTTTCTTAAAATGGAGGAAAACTTTAAAGAATTTGTAAATCTTTTACATCTGAGATGAGACTACACCCTATGACTTTGGATTTTACATTATAAGCGTATCTACTTTGGGCTGAAAGGTAACAAATATGGTAATTCTTTCTATTACAAAATCTGGAGTTTGAGTGGTGGAAACTGTGTACTACCCAGTTTTGAAGTGAAACACTGGAAAGGACAAGAATACAGATTTCCACATTTTCTAACTAATGGTTTTGGCACATTATCAATGATCCAGTAACCAATATATGAAATTACTAATGTTTCCCTCACATCTTATTTGCATAATAAAATACTAATAGTATTATGATTTCTTTAAAATGAGTCTCATTTAAAATATCAATGACTACTGCATAATTCTATTTAGCAAGAAATTTACAATTTTAAATTAACTATGAAGCACTATTATAACATAGACCTTATTATTTGACCATATAATTAATCTGATCAAATAAGGCTCCTAAAGCTGGTGTTCCATTGATTTGTTGAGGTTATGAGAAGCAGAATTAAGTAATCCATTCAGATTTGGAGCAAAGAACACCGAAGCCTTGAGGCAAAGATGGCGGCAACACTTCTCTCTCCATAAGAGACGCGTTAGTGACCATTACAGACTCAGTGTCAACTCTAAACTTTGCCTATTTCCATTTCCTTTCTTCCTTCTTTATCTGTTAATGTTTCTATTGGAATTAAATCTAGATATAGTTAAGACCGTCTCAGTGTTTGTATAAAATATAAAATATAAAATTATTATTAAGGAAGAAATAAAAAAGTTGTTTTGATCACCAAATACTTAGTCATGGGAGTGAAATCCCCACTGATCTGTTCTCTGAAACAGCACAGCCTTATTCTCCATCTTGTCTTCCCTCCCTGTCTTTTTCTTTTTCCTCAACCTCAGCCTCTTTTCTCCCTCCCTTCTCTCCTTATGTGTGATTTTAGAGACAAAAAAGGGAAACACTTTTTTAACTCACAGGCAACATTCTCCTCCTTAATCTACACTGACTACTGTCATGAAATTAGAGTCTAAGCCAGCTCTTCTTAACTCTGTATAATTTTAAAGTTTTTTAGTAGCTACTTTCGGCAACCAAAGAGAAATGAGGAAAAATATTTTTAATAATAGATTTAACTGAATCCAAAATGTTATGCATGGAATAAATGCTAAGTCATGTTCATCCCTGAAATATCAGGTCTCTAACTTGTAGCTGTGCTGTATGTACACCTTCAGTCACATTATACATGTTTCAATGTTAGCTGACTGCAGGCAGCGGGAGGCCACCATATTGGTCAGCACAGCTCCCAATCCATGCTCACAAATATTTGGGAACTTAGCACATTCTCAATCCCATTCTTCAACTCCCTTTCAAAGACTAGAAATGACTGGACATTCACCTGAGGAGAGCTGATGAAATCAAATCCATCTATGGAAAGTGTTGGTGTCATTCATTCATGCACTATCCACTGAGCAAGCAGACTGCTACCACAAAAGATGGTGGGTGAGGGATGTACATAACTGTCCCTAATCTCAGATTATAGTAGATTTCATTATTGGAGACAGGCAAACAAATTCATTGCAACATGATCAGCTAGAGACCACAGTGGAGGGATTTAGAAGCATCCTAATGGAACAGAGACGGTCCAAAATGCAACTCTTCCCACAGTGGCAGGGTAGCCATAATTATTGCTTGGTTTGACAACAGAAAAACAGAGGTCTGTAATGGTCAAGTGAGTGAGTGTGTGAGTGAGCATATGTGTGTATGAGTGTGTGTGTGTGTGTATGTGTGTGTGTGTGTGTGTGTGTGTGTGAGAGAGAGAGAGAGAGAGAGAGAGAGAGAGAGAGAGAGAGAGAGAGGTGGAGTGTATGTATAAATTTGTAAGGTCATCATCAGACACTCATTTTGAATGTATGCTTCTCCACTGCTGGGCTCTGTTGGGAGTCTCTGGCATATTAGGGTTGGGACCTAGCTGGCAGAAGGGGGTGACTAGCTCCTGGCTCTGACCCTGCTCTCCAGTTCCTGGTCTGCTTCCATATACATGAATCTGCCTCATGTTCCCCACCACCACCACCACAGGCTTCTCTGCTCTGCTCTGCTCTCCCTACCATTGTGGGTGGAAACCCCATGAAACACTGAGCCCAAATAAAGCTTTCCTCCCTTAAGTTGTGGATATGCTCTGTTCAGTAGTTGTGATCAAAGTGTGGAGAACTGTCTGGAAAGGCAGAGAGGATCGAGACACCCGGGGCTTTGCTGCAGAGATGAACAGCAGGGATGAACAAGGTGGGAAAGGTAGAGATGCACAGACTGGCAACTTGTTGAAGATCACTTTGTGTAGCCTTTGAGAAGTGTAACCAGCGTATTAGGAGTTGAGTAGAGCTGGAAGGTGGAAGGTGAAGGACTTGAAGTGTGGGCCTGCGTGCTGGGAGCTTTCCTCAGGGATCTCTGGCCTGGCCAAATGTGAGGGTTCAGGCAAAGGGGAGAACAGGAGCAAGGATGGAGTCTCCTCCACCTCGGTCTCCGCAGTTGACGCCTCGGTTGCACCAAGACACTGCACCCTCCACCCTGTGCTGAGTTGGGCCAGGTCTGAGCCCGTGAGAGGCTGACTAGCTGGCGAGGAAGCTTCTGGTGGCATTCTGGAGAGCAGACCTCTTCCCAAACAGCAGTGTTACAGCTCTTATGATGGAAGCTCTCAGACGATGGAGTAGTTCTCACACCTTTATTCCTTCTGGATAGGATCTCTCCTATACAGGTTGGGATGGTCTAATATACTGTTTGGGATGAGTCAGGGGTCTGACAACAGGTACTTGCCATTGGCTTGGTCTGAGAGCTTAAGGGCACCTTATTTGCATGTGGGAGGGCTTGGCGTTGCTCCTACATGACAAATCTCACATGACAGGCCTCTCTGCAGGGGGCTGTGGAGGTTGTAGCTGTTTGACAAGAGCCTTACGGGAGCATTGGCAAAAACGTTTTCCGGTCCCTTGGGAATTGCTCCGCTGGGTCGCCCAGAGTTTTTAGCCTTTGCTCACCTGGGTGCCAGACTGCCTGCCACAGACCACTGCCCCACATTGAAGGAAGAAGGACTGGGAGCTAGAGAGAATATACACATGGATAAAGTTTGAAGGCTAAAGACTGTGAATTTGGAATGTGGGTGGATATAGATTTGGGGACCATCAACAGATGGATGATCAATGAATGAAGCCAGAGACAGAAAAGGGAGGAAAAGAGCTCCAGAAAGGAGAAATAACATATAAAGTATATTGGCCAGGCTCTGCAAAAAAACAAACTGATGGGATAAATATGTATATATCAGAAGGTAATTTAGTAGATTGGCTTACACGATATGGTCCTGGTGGTCCAACAATTGCAGCCTGTAGTTAGTCGCTTAGTCTGTAAGGTTGGATGTCTCAGCAGTCCAACCTGGCTCGGAAGGCCTGGAGCGTTCCTGCAGAGCTGCTGGTCTTCAATCTATGTTGGAAGCCCCAAGAGCATGCTTCTGATGCCAGCAAAGGAATGCCTAGTCCCAGGGTAGATGCACTTGCCAGCAAGGGTAAAGGCAAGCAAGCAGAAGCTTCCATCTTCCACGCCCTTTTATCTGGGCTGCCTCCAGTATGCACTGCCCACAATTAGGGTGTGTCTTCCTGCTTCAAATAATCAGATCAAGAAAGTCTCTCACAGGAATGCCTAATGGCTTGGGTTGTAGCAGTGTCCAGATCCAGTCTGGTTAACAACCAAGACAGTCATTTGGCATGAGAAAAGGGGAGATAAGGCCCCAGGGGAAATTCCTTAGTTCAAGACTTTGGTAGAAGACTGGTTAGAGAGGCAGAAGGAGATGTCTAGAGAAAGTGGTGTCATGGAAATAGAAGAAAAATATGTTTTTATTGGGGCAGCAAGAAGCAAAGATCCCCATATGTGGTGACCCAGTTTGGGGGAGGAGGGACAAGAGGTGGTGCATGATGCATGTCAGCTGTAGGGAAGGTAGACAGAACTCTAGGCCACCTTACCTCGCTACTCCTTATTTTGGGGTTCATCTTGGTCATACATTGTCATGTTGGATAAGTAGGAGATGTAAAGACAGTGAAGGAGTAAAAAGAGGGCAAGACCCCTCAGATGCATGTACCAGGTCATAGGTGATCCATAGCACTTCCCCTGGGGAGAGTCCCACAGTCACGCCTGACTGCAGGAGGCCACAAAATGTTGTCTCATTGAGTGTCCAAGCAGAAGTGGAAATCGATTTGATATTTGCCACAAAAGGTTAAGAAATCTTGGTTAAAAGAGGGCTGGAGAGGAACTCCAGAGTTGGTGAACATCCTTGGTGATTTCCACAGAGATACTTTCAGGCAGGGGAGTGCATGCGGACGTTACAGTGGTTAAGTCCAGGATACTGCTGGTGATCAAAGAAAACAGGCTTCTCTTCCTGCCTGCGTGCCAGGAGATAGCATTTGCCTGAGTGCTTATCACTAGGCTGGTACTGCTGAGTCGAAAGATCAGCCTCAGAGCAGTCCAAGTCTTTTGTCTCTGCAGATGGCTACAAAGCTTCTGGGTACACATAGACCTGCGGCAGTTGCCCAGAAGTTCCAGTTAACTGATCTGAAGCCCAGACCACTCTAATATCCTGCAGGGCTGGCAGGGGTGGGGTAAGAGCATTGACGTATAGTAAGTGAATCAGGTTCCCATGTGCACTGGATACAGAGTGTGTACACATGTGCGACCACTTCTACTCAGCCCCTCTTTTGAGAGTACAGCTGTACATTCTCTTTGTGGCAAAGCCCAATTCCTAATTTGCTTATTATCTAAGTACTAAACCGAAAGGAACGGATACGAATTCATGATATCATCATCATCGTAAGCAATGGAGCATCGGAGAGACGGCTCAGTGGGTCAGGACTCCAGCTGTGAAGGCACGAAGACTTGGGTTTGGATCCACAACACCCATTTCATGGATGCATGTGCAAGAAACCTCAAAGCTTTGGAGGAAAAGACATTTTGATCCCAAGAGCTTTCTGGTCAACCAGTCTAGTAAAAACAGTGAGCTTCCAGAAAGACTTTATCTCGAGACAATTAGGAGAATATTAGAAGAAGACACTTGGCACCCTGTTCTGGCCAGTGTGCACATGCACGGAGTTGCATACGCTCATACACTCACATGCACACACAACACACACACAAAAGAATAAAGAAGAAATGCCCTTGTTCCACTCCAACATTTACAGTGAAGGCCGGTGTTATAAGCCCCTGTGGTTTGTTGGGGGCCAGAAAGAATGGTGAGAATCCTGCCCTTCCCCCAACATAGTCACCCACGTGAGTCCTCAGGGGTCCTTCCCAAGAGAATGACTGAGTTTCACCTGGTGGACTCAACTCCTTCCTGTGTCTGGGAAAGCTGCTGAGTCTTGGATGACATAGGTCCTGGTGGTGTTCCTTCTTGGTGAATCCTTTACAAAGACCTCATTATATTGAAATTTTGAGTATTTAAAAGTCTGCTATTTCCTTGAGAGAATCAGGGGAGAGAAACTTGTTCAATCCTAGGGTCAAAGGCTGCTCTGCTCTTGGTAATTTTCCATGCCCTGATAGGAGAACTAGGCTCTCTGCATACAAGATACAGCATAGGCTGCTGATGTAAGTGTCATTGGATCTTCAGGACGAATGCTTTCTCTCCTGAGGCTCTGCAGACTGGGGGCTTAGCTGAGCCTGGGCACCAGTGTGATGTCTGAATCACTAATTTGAATTAAAATTAGCCCCAAAGCCTTTGTGATATTTGAATTAAAATTCACAATTATTTAAGCATTCAATGGCTCCCATTCTGACTCTAACTACAAAACAAAACAAAGCAAAACAGCAACAAAAGTGTATCAGCTAACACAAAGCTAGATAGAGAAGCAGAAGGTGAAAGAGCAGTTGTAGATAAAAGATACTGTATTAGATATTGGAAAAAGAAAGCCCTCCTGTTTACTGATATGAAGGCTACCAGGAGGCAGAGATAAGCAAAGGACAGGACGTGATCAAAGCCCAGGGGCAGGGCAGGTAGATTTAAGGGGTGACAAGCTAGGCAAACAGAAGTAAGGGGAAGTCAAGAGCGATCTGAGAGGTGATAACCACTTCTAAGACAGCTGCTTTCATCCTCTGAAACCAGGACTGAAGCTCTTTGGTTCTTAAGGAGTTCTTGGCAGACACAAGGTCCTAAAATCACCTTGCTCAACGCCTAATTGAAGTAAAGCCAAGTTAGCCCTCTGCCTGGTGACATCATCTCTTTCACTCCCAGAATCTCACAGCCTGGACTTTGACAATCCCTAGGGGCACAAAATGGATCCACAGAGACAAACACTAATTCAGTGGTTCTCAATCTTCCTAACGGTGTGACCTTTTAATTTAGTTCCTTGTGTTGTGATGACCCGAACCACAAAACTGTTTTTGTTGCTACTTCATAGGTGTAATTTTGCTACTGTAATGACTCAGAATGTAATTATCTGTGTTGCCCTGAAAAAGGCTAAAAGGTTTGTTTGACCCCTAAGGGGTTGAGACCCACTGGTTGAGAACCACTGATTTAGTTGGTCTTTGCCTCTCTCTAGCCCTTTACAAGTTTGTGGTCTCATAGTAGAATGATTTAATATAGTTCTAAAATATCCTCCTTTTAGCTATTTTCGTCCGTTTTTGGAGGCGTTAACTGTGGAAGCAATTATCCTCTTCATGACAGTCCTCCCAACCCCCAGTAAAGCTTTTTTGTGCTTTTTTTGACACCTGATGCGTAGGTAAGGTTCTGGGCTTCTTTCCTATTAATTTGAAGTGAGTTTCTTTCCCTTTGAGAGCTAAATGGTGGGTGTGGGTGCATGCTTCTCTGAGAGGTAAACCACAATCTGCAGAGTGTGAGGGAGGATACTAGGAGCTGAAGAGATTACAGTCTAGTGATGTAAAAATGTAAAAAATCTTCCTGTTGCATTAACCCTCAACCATGGCGATGCTGGGGAAGGTGGGGTACGTGGTGGGGTCACAGACTGATTACAGGTGACTGAGTGCTTTCACGGCCTGGTACCCAGATGACACTGCTTGAATTACTTCTTCTGGATCTAAACTAGGGTCTTTTTAGAGAGTGTGTGGTAGCATATTTTTAGTTAATGGCCCCATGCATTTGAAAGCCTCAGGTTTTTACCAGTGCTCAGCAGGCTGGGGCACTGCCAACAGAGAAGATAAAATAAGCACTCTGATTTCATCCCGTCTGTCTAATGTGTGCCAAGGAGAGAAAATGCTTTCAACATTCAAAGAGGATAGTTTTTGTTGGTTTTGTTCAGAGTGACCAAGGGCATCAGAGTAGTTGGCTTCTGCTCAGACAAAGCTGGTAGTAGTTAATTGTCTGTGGGAACAGAAGGCATTACGCTGTGGGAATCTAATACCAAAGCACATTTGAAAGCGCAAGGCCTTTCTCTGTTTTCAGAGTGCAGCGAGAGAGTGAATCGTCTCAAGATGGCCAGCCAGGGTCGATATGTGTCACTCCAGGACTGGTGGGACACAGGACGAAGGCCTTTGGTTTCAGAGTACATTGAGCCTACGGGGCACAGGAAACATTGACAGGTGGTTAGTGTGGGTGTGGAAAAGCCAGTTGCAGCAAGGTCAGCATGGAGACGTTCACAGTGCATTTTGGACATGGCAGCTATTCTATGAAACCCTCATGTTTGTTACCTTAGAAAAACATCAACTCCAAAAACCAGGCATGGCTACCATCTTCATTTCAAAGATGAGAAAATCAAGATAGGAGGAGGGGAAGTGACTCCTCCAGAGGCACTGTTTCCATGGAGAGGGAGAGTAGTGTGGGAGGAAGGGCACTGGGACTTGATCTGAGGGAACTTTGAATGCCAAAGCTGGGGACTCTAGATACGCAGCACCACATGACAGCGTCTTTATTAGTAAGATTATGGGAGGAGCCAAAGCTTTTCGAGCAAAGTAGATGCTGGGGACCAAAGGCAGAAGCACTGGAGAAGATGGAGACAGAGCCTTTAGCCTCTGTTCCCTTCACCTTCTCCTTCACCTCTGAGGGATTCTATTATTTGTTTTAGTGCTGTCTTCTGTTTCATTTTTTTTTGGGGGGGGGGGTGTTGTTTTCCAGAAGGAGATATCAGGGAAAGCATTTAGCTTACATGACTAATGTAATGATCAGAGTTATTTTTACTGGCAACTCATAGGAAATTTGTTCTTTTAAAGATTTATTTTTATCCTTTTAAAATTATGTCTCTGTGTTGAGTATGTGCACACGAGGTATCCATCAAACCCCACTGGGCTGAAGTTACAGGTGTTTGTGAGCCACCCACGTGGGTGTTGGGAACCGAACTTGTGTCCTCTGAAAGGAGAACCACTGTTCTTAGTTGCTGAGCCATCTCTGTAGTCCCTGTAAATTTAAGGAGTACCATACTTTCAAGATGCCCAGGAACTGTTTTAGTAAGTGATGCTTCATTGTTCAGTGGATGGTGGAGATGCTTTTCAAAGGTGAGTTCCCCAAAGCTCACTGTGGATGGGAGGTGGAAATCCTCTACTCTCCTGGGAAGCCCTTTTGGAGTACTGAAAAGAGACAAAGGGAGTGTCAGGCAGGAGACCCGTTGCACAGATGGAAAATGATCTAAAAGACGGGCAGGAAATCACGGACTCTCATAGTGTGCAGCTGAATTTAAACCTCACCTCCGCCCGTTTCTAACTGTGTGAGGATGAGCGCAGACATGAAAGTCTCCTGCACAGAGACGTTTACTCCAGAGTCTGCCGAGGACTAAGTAAGAAGATGTTTTCTAAAGGCATCCACCGAAAGCATGCTTACAAACTGTTTCAGCCAAAGTTGACGCCCATTTCCTCTTCTTTGCTACCTAGAGTGTGACAAACAGTAACACTGTGGACGTCAGCTCTCTAGGTGAGAAAGAGACTCCATCGTTATGTTGTTGCCCGGGACATAAGTCAACCGTAGACTTCTCCACTCAACAGATCCTTGTTGTGGGCTCTGCTGTTCTCCTGGGTTTGAAACAGACTGCAGTTATATGCAGATGTTGTGGAAACAGTGTCTTTATACATTTAGAATCTAGGCTGAGGATGTACTTGTGGTGGCAGAGCACCTACCTAGCATGTGTCGTTCTGTACCTGGAACAGAAAGAAAAAGTGTAAAAAATAAAGTTAAACAAACCGGGCCAGATAAAGGCTGCTGGCAGCTTCCTCCCAGGCTTTCTTCAAGTAGACCATCCAGTGAGAACTCTGAAAGTGAAATTTTTCCATCATGCCAGTTTATCTGAGGACATTCTAAACAGAACCCTTTATTTAATCAGAACACACTGAATCAGCAGATCTACCACTAACCTCTGGCCACTGCGTTCTCTGAGGGTAGGACTTGCGTAGCTTTGGAGATATCAAAATACAGACATTGCTTATCTGGCTCTGGAGTGAGTCACAGCAATGGAGGCCACACAGGTGGTAAGGGAAATCATGGAATTTTAAGAGTTTGGATGGTATCTTCTGACCCTTCTTGCTATATAACCCCATATGTAGCCCAGGCTGGCTTCTAACTTTCAGCGGTTGTCCTGTCTTGCCCTCCAACACTGATATCATAGAAGTGGGTTTCCATGCCTGGACCTTGGGTTTTAATTGTGGACTGTGAGTTATATTCTCCTTTTACTAAGACTATATAGTGATGTCCAGAAACTCTGACTTTTGACTTTTAAACTAGACAGGCCACGAAGGGATAGGTATTTGTCAGGACCAATTTACAGAATGAAAAGAAGTAGCCTTAGGAACCCCGCTTTCGGACTTTGTGGTTTTCCAATTGCTCCCAAACGTTCTCTGCCCTCACGAGCCTGTGTGTACAAACAAGGTCGTAGGGATTTGCATTACTGAATTTTTGTGGTTCTGCAGCTTTCTTGGTACTAAACTTCCAGGAGTCCAGCCAGACTCCCCTCACCCTGTGACAGCTTGCTACCTTACCTATGCTCAGGAGGAAGGTTGTATCCATGGGGACAGATGTTGCTCCAAGACTTTGCCTGGCTTTTGCTGTCAGCTGCCACATCTCCTGGGAAGAAACTTCCTTCTTGTGGAGTCTACCCTGGGTTTTCCCAGGGTGTCAGTGTGATGTCCTACCCAGGTCTCACTACGGTACTAAAGCTACAGTTTGTTCAAAATGTAAGATAAGGAACCTCCTCTTCCCTAAGTCTGTGCCAGCCCTCCAGCAGGGCCCTTGAGCTGGTTAAATGCATTAGCAATGACCCAGAGAACCCAGGGTCAGTCAGTGCTGCATGAAGGGAAAGGAATCCAAGGCTTCCTCCCAGAGTCAGAGTCGTTTACCAAGAGCAAGCCCAGGTGGGACTCCTCTCCATCTCTCCTCTCCTCTTCCATTATCTCCAGTCTATTGTCTGACTGTGTCTGTGCCTGCCTGTTTTCTCTTGTATCCCTAACAAGGGGCTTTTACCCCGTTTTATTAAACAGAGTGTGACACTGGATGCATAGCATGGGGAAAGAACAAGGGGTGCGTTTAAGAAATCTTTGATGGGGGCTGGAGAGATGGCTCAACAGTTAAGAGCACTGACTGCTCTTCTAGAGGTCCTGAGTTCAATTCCCAGCAATCGCATGGTGGCTCACAACCATCTGTAATGGGGATCCGATGCCCTCTTCTGATGTGTCTGAAGACAGCGACAGTGCATTCACATACATGAAATAAATAAATAAATAAATAAATCTTTTAAAAAAAGAAAGAAATCTTTGATGGATTTCTAGGGACTGACACTCTGCCCAGCTCAGCTGACCGAGACACAATGTGTTACCAAGCTGTGTGGGCATGCTGCCTTCAGTATGTACATGACTGATGGCTTTTTCCTGAGAATACTTTTGCTCTGTTTGCTGTGTATAGCAAGTGATTGCCACAGCACACATGCAAACACACACACACACACACACACACACACACACACACACACACACACACACACTGCTCTCTGGGTTAGGGGCATGGACCTAATTTCAGATTAAAGCTATACATTACGTTAGGTTGTAGAACTCGATTGCGTGGGAAACCCAAGGCAAGTAAGATTGGTTGTTATGCTGTTCTTTTAAAGGCAGGCTAAACAAGGCTGTGTACCCAGTAGGATAGCTGACTTAAGTCTTAAGTGACCTCAAGATGCATTATAAACTCGGTTATGAGGTCCAGGAAAAGTTCTAGTTTCTTAGAATGCAAAATCCTTTTAATAATATGATACTGCCACAGGCATTGAACTAACACTACTTGGCACTCCAGTAAGCAGCATCACCTCCCACTACCCATTCCTTTATGAGGGGAGAGAGAAACTGATAAGTGGTCCTCCATCATTTTTACCCCTTCACCAATCCGACACCCAGGAAGCAGCTTCAGCCCCAAGCCAGAAGTCTCTGGATATCAACTATACAGGCCCATGCCTGGATCTGCAGCCTCCTCATCCCACTCTGTTTACTCTCAGACAGGTCCAAGTTACTATTCACTTATGAGGTTGTCTGCTCTTGACTGAGCTTATTGATGCCCACCAGGGCATCAAGATGTTCTCAGCATATAGTGTTGACTGATGTCACCAGCCACTCTAGATCAACCAGAGGCCATATTGGAGGAAAGAGTCCCCAGTGTCAGAGAGAAGACACTCTTTGGTGGACCCCATCAACTCTTATCAGGCTGCTAATTGAATGATTGGCTTCTTGCATTATACAAGAAGGCTTGCCTGAGACACCTTTGCAGGTACTGGGAGGAAGTTGTCTCAGAATAGATCAATATATTCTTAACCCTTCTATTTTCCTCGGGCAGGAGAAGACAGAGAGTCTGGCAATCCATAGAGAAGGAATCCCCAGAGATGAGTGATCTAGTGATCTGTACAGACACTGTTCTGCTTACACTCACCCTGTGCTACCCTTCTGTCTGATGCAGGACTTCCCGTCATTCACTCTGGAATCAAAGACCTCAAGGTGCTGAAAACAACCCAGTCTGGATTTGAAGGTTTCATCAAGGACCAGTTCACTACTCTCCCTGAGGTGAAGGACCGATGCTTTGCCACTCAAGTGTACTGCAAGTGGCGCTACCAGAGACGGGACGTGGACTTCGAGGCTATCTGGTACGGCAAGCAACTGCTAAGACCCCAAATCTGGGCAGGTTAAAGACATCCTGGAGCAAAGAGGAAACTAGAGGCCGGTCAACTCAAATTCCTAGTTCTTTAGGACTGTCCCCCTGGTGTGTGTGTGTGTGTGTGTGTGTGTGTGTGTGTGTGTGTGTTTGTGTGTGTGTGTGTGTGTGTGTATACAATTCCAGGTGGTGTTCTTCATGAGTTATCCCCCTTGTTTTTGTGACCAGCCTCTTACTGGTACCTGGGACTTGTTTATTCAGCTAGGCTAGCTGGCTAAGCCAGGGTTTGCCTGTATTCTCAGTGTTGGGGTTAAATAGGCAGTATAATGCTCAGCTTTTAATGCAGGTGCTGGAGATGGAACTTAGGTCCCCATGCTCACATGGCAAGCTATCTTCCCAGCCTCTCTTTTCAAATTATATCAGTGGCTCTCAGACATATGTGCACAGTGGAATTACTCAAGATATTGTTAAAATAAAGATCACTGCGCTCACTCCTAGGCCCACTCCTGGGCCCCTGAGAGAATCTGTATCGCTAACAACACCCCAAGTGACTTTTCTGCTGCTGGACTCCATCAAATGAAGATACTACCTAGCCATACAGCAATGCAAAGGAGCCTGAACTAAGGTTCCCACCCCTCCCAGATTGTGAGGGACTGTCTTAGTTTCAATACTGAAATTTCCATGTCCCTTGGTTTTGGACAAATGGTGATAATTGGTCACCCCAGGCTAAGCTCCACGTTCTCTGATATTCACAGAGGCATTCTGCAAATGGCTGAGGAGAGAGCTCATTTATAAAGTGTTTGCATTGGAAGCACGAGGACCTACATTTGAGCCCCAGAACTCACACATAAAAGCCAGCCACGATGGTGTGTACTGAGCCAGTGGTGGGAAGACAGAGCCAGGCAGGTTCCTATAGCTCACTGGACAGCCAGCCTGGCTGAAGCAAAGTCCAGGTAAATATCAGAGACCTGCTCTTAAAAAATAAAAAATTGGAGAACAACTGACAAAGGCGCCTGAGGTTGACCTCTGTGCTACACACACACACACACACACACACACACACACACACACACACACACACACACACACATATATGCTGGCACACACGAATACACACACATTTGCCTGCACACACACATGTGCCTGCACATTTGTATACACACATATGCTGGCACATGAATGTACACATGTGTGCTTACACACACACACACACACACACACACAAAGAGAGAGAGAGAAAGAGAGAGAGAGAGAGAGAGAGAGAGAGAGAGAGAGAGAGAATGACAAATGCTTATGCCATGTACAGAGTGAGTTTTATCACAACTCTGACAAGGAACAATTGGCTTCTGGACTCAGAACTATGGAGACTAAATTCCTTTGCTGAAATGCTAATTGTTAGAGGTCTCTACCCTAGGATGAGCTGGAATCCATTCCTCCCTCACAAAGCTTCTCCCACAGGTTTTATCTGCTCCTTTTTTTATTATGGAGAGGCTTTTAAAAGCTTGGAAAGACACCTCCCCCTGCCCTCTTTTCCCCTGCTTATTCCACATGCTCTCCCTGGGAGCTGGAGCCTGATATATTGGTGTTGAGAGAATCATCACATTGAGGGTCCAGGTAGGGGAGAGCTGCAGGCCTCCCCCAAAGGACAGAGGCTCAGGGGGACTGCTTAACTTGTGAGCTCAGATCTGTCATCTCCAAACAGGGGATGATCACAGCACAGCCTCAGCGGTATTGACGGTTCTGTGGCTTTAATCACACAAGGTATTCAGCTTACAGAATGACACAGCCCCTGAGGAGGAAGTTCAAAGATGCAGCCATGAGCAGGGAGAGGGTCTGTGTTTGGGAGTCACCCTTACGCATCTGTATACATGGTAGAAGATTGACGCTGAAACACTATTTGGCTTAAGGATCACTCTGTGAGAAGAGGTAGCTGCTTAGTGTTTGTTTGACGCAGTGTCGGTGTGGGGTGTGTGTGTGTGTGTGTGTGTGTGTGTGTGTGTGTGTGTGTGTGAGAGAGAGAGAGAGAGAGAGAGAGAGAGAGAGAGAGAGAGAGAACAGTGGGAAGGGATAGGATGTGGATTCCATGTTAGTATTGCAGATTAAGAATTCTAAAAACCATCCATAAAATGGTTTTCTGGGCACCCCTACTTTTTAGCTTTATCCCTAACAAATCATATGGGCTCCCCCAATCTCGACCTTTCTGTCCTAGGGGCACTGTCCGGGACATTGTCCTGCAGAAATTTGCTGGGCCCTATGACAAAGGCGAATACTCACCTTCCGTGCAGAAGACCCTCTATGACATACAAGTGCTGTCCCTGAGCCAGCTTCCTGAGGTATGCTTTGTCACTTGTATTCGAAGGACGGAGAGAAACTGTGTCTCCTGTCAGCTCTGAGGAAGAGCTGAGTGTTAAAATAGGAGAGTGGAAGACACTTGAGAAGTGACATCTGTTGTTGTTCAAAAGCTTGTTAGAGCAAGTGAGAAGACAGCAGAGCATGGGAAAATCTGTTCAGCCAAGAAACACAGGCCACTGCCACACTGCTGCAGTTTTGTTGAAAACTCCTTTGAGTTCCTTCAACCTAACCGTGGATTTAAACTTCAAGGTCAGGCCACTTCCATGCCTTGATGGCTAGACAAAGGTTGTATGTTTCAAGGCATAAATGATAGACGTAGAGAAATTCAATCCACCGTCCCTTCTTTCCCTCCTTCCATCCACCCATCCATCCATCTACCCATCCATCTAGTTATCTATTTGATATTCCTGAACACTATGTCTCTGGCAGGACCCAAGGGATACAAAGATAACCTAGACATAGTCCCTACCTTCAAATATTTCATTATGTGAACAAAGAAAACAAGTAAAAGTTTTAAAAGATAAATAATAGGTTATTATGGGAATATGGGGGAAGTCTCACTAAGGTATTGGAGGTACCACTAGCTAGATTTTCTAGGAGAGGAGTGTGCTGAGAGTTCAGGAATGATAGGAGCAATCTGGGTTTACTCAAGGGCTAGAAGACAGGATACATGTGGAGATGGGAGATTACAGACATTTACTATTAAGGACCAACCACACGTGACACGCTAGGGGGGAAGTATTTTCCTGTGTGCAGGCATAATGTGGACATGGGTCAAGAGGAGATTTCTAGGCTTCTTTATAGTCTATGCTTTATTCTGAGTCACTGGGGATCACTTAGTATAGCAAAGCGATCACAGGCAGCAGTATGATAAAAAGTCACGATGGACCACAGGCTAGGAGACTTGTGTGATGATGTTACAGAGGTGTGGCCAAGGAAACATGGGCCAAGGCTATGTTGAATTACGAGAAGCATCACTTGGACAGGCCTGACTTCTTCTTCTTGGCTCAGCATCCTTCCTGTTGTTTCCTCTGCCTGTGCCTACCCGCACTGGGTAAAACTAAGCTGACAAAGTCTTCAGGTGCCCATAGCTCCCCCAGAATTTTTCACCCAGTAGTCTGGAGACTCCTTCCAGAACCTGGGCAGATCTCTACTGGAGACCTGTTCTGTCGGAGAAGGCTCGTGCCACTAGGCAGCACATTCTTAGACCTAGAAGTGGACCGGAGAAATGGATATGGCTTGACATACAAAGAGAATATCTATCTACATGACCCAAGGGAGAAGATGGGCTTGCCCAAGGGCTGGGCTGGCCTTTCCCATGATGTCATGTCCTGGCACAGTATTACAAAGAGTCAGAATTTTAAATTACAATATGACCTTAAAGATTTAACATAAGTACATTTGCCAATTTGAAAAATAGAATATAGTTCATTAAATCTTTATGCCATGTACATGGGTCGACAATTGTGCAGGTATTCTAGGACCTTAGGGGCCATCCTATGGAGAGGGATGGCGTGGGGAGGGCGTCAGAACGTTGACTGGCCGGTCTCTGAAGGCCAACTGGGTGTGGAAGGAGCTCAGATTCCCACCTCAGGGACTCTGAGCTCTTCAGAGAAGGTTTTATATTGAAGAGAGAGGAATGGGCCTGCTATTAACTTCATAGGAAGACTAATGTGGGTGGAGGGAGGGAGCGACTGGCAGCAGAGGATCATGGGAGAGTAAGATAGAATCATGGTCATAGGAAGTAGTCAGGATGGATGAGGCAGATGGAGGAAGAGAGAGAGTCTCCATTGCTCAATGTAACCCGTGCTGTTGTGGAATCCAGATAGAAGACATGGAAATCAGCCTTCCGAACATACACTACTTTAACATCGACATGTCCAAACTGGGGCTGATCAACAAGGAAGAGGTAAGAGACCTTAAAAACACTGAAAGCGCGTTCCTGCCCCCTCTCCCTCCAGTTTCCTTGTCAACTTGGGACAATATCAACGCCTAAAACCTGGAGCAGCTGCTGGCTAGGGATAATATTTATAGTTGCCACTGCTTAGAACCCTCGTTAGCTCTGGGTCTTTCAATGCCAGAGGCTGAGTACTCCAGAACTCGATAAGAGATCTCAGAGGAGGTTGCAGGGAGGAACAAAGAGAAGGAACAGGGTGTGCCCAAGGAAGCAGCTCTAAGATCTTGAGAAAGTGCCACTGAAGGTCAAGGCCACGGTATTCTTCCATCATGAGGCAATGGGAAAGGAAGGCTGTATTTCCATTTTCTTTTATCATGCCCACCTTTTGATTTAACAGTCGATTCAGCAGCACACAATGTGCTTGGGAGACATGGAAGTGTGTCTGTGCTACAGATGGCAAGAGCAAGAAATGTATGCTGTCAAAGAGAACCTCCGGCTCAGGGAATATACAGCCCCAACTTCCTTTTAGTTGTGGCAATCAAATTGTCTGACTAGGCAGGGTGGAGCCCTGATTGGTGGCCTCTGTGGTCCCATCCCAGGAAATCAGAAGTGACCCTGTCCCATGGTTTGATCCATCTGCAGCACCATTTTGAGTAGCTGCTTTTAGTGTGTGTGAGGAAGAGAGGTAAGGAAGAGACTGTTTATCTGAATGGTTCTCTGAGTGGAGACCATACTCTCTGATGCATGAGCTTCACAGAAGAGTCTCTAGAAACTTACAGCCCGAGTCGGCTGACCAGGAGTCTCTCAACCCTCCTTCCAGTACCTGATATCTCTTTTGCAAATAGTGTTCATGGGTTCCACTGGCTCTGCATTATCAGCCGCACACCGATGCCTGCCCTGGCGCCAGACAATGAGCGCCAGGCAGACATGTCTTGTACAAGGTGATCTAGGGCCCTGGCTGGTGGATGAGGGAAAGTGTGGCCTGAGTTCACTGAGCTGATAGGACAGGCAGCACTATTTACCTCAGTGGAAGGAGAGGATGACAGTGAGCTGCATTTGTGAATGAGGACTGATGCCTTTGGGAAGGGTTTCTTGCTGAACGGCAGGAGATAGATCTGAGAGCAATCTTAGCCATGTCTACCAGAGGCAAAACAAATGAGCTCCAAAAAGAAAAACGACCAGACTAATGCTCAGCTCAGGGCACAGTTGAGAGGGCTTCTGAGGTGTCTACTGAGCCTTAGGCTTGCATCCATCCCCTCCAGAGCTAAGTGGATGTGTCATTGCTGCAGAGTGGGTGGAATGTGGAGGGTGGGGTGAGGGTGGGAGGGATAGGGAAAAGGGAATAGGGGTGGGGTGGGGGAGTGGGCAGTGCTTGGGAGTTGCAGAAAGCAAGACAAAAAGCTGCAGAGGAAGCTCCTTCCTAGACCCCAGCCCTGGCCTGGAAACCTAGAAATCAGAAGCTAAGCTCTTTCTGGAGAGCCTCTCTCTCTCTCTCTCTCTCTCTCTCTCTCTCTCTCTCTCTCTCTCTCTCTCTCTCTCTCTCTCTCTCTCCCCCTCTCTCTCTTCCCCTCTCTCCCTCTCTCTCTCTCCACACATCACATTAAACAGACACACACACACACACACACACACACACACACACACACACACACCTATTCACCAATAAAGTGTCCTCACACCACATGTGTGCCATGTGAAGGCAACATATGAGAAGCAGGAAGCTAAGGCACAGTGACAGCTGCTGGGGAGGGACAAGTGACAGGGTGGGAAGATAGAAAGACCCTAAAACACAGCAGTCTAGACATTTCGCATTGCACTCACAGCCCAGCGGACTGCAGATGCTCGGGGGCATGGCTAAATTACAACTATGGACAATGACTGATGGCCAAAATGAGTTATCAGAAATGGTCACACTTACTTGCCAAGTTTTAAAAAGCAGGATTGTATAATGCATTCAGAAACAGCCATATCCTGATGACTAAGAAACAAGATGCCTCATATGTAGTCCAAACCATGGGTCAATAGATGTGTATTCTTTGGTTGGTGGTCTGAACTCCCGGCCGACCAGGGGGAGGGTCAGGCCCATTGTCGCTCTTGCTCCCTCCATGGGGCTGCCAATTCCCTCCGCTCCTTCAGACCTTCCTCCAACCCCTCTATCTGGTACCTCACTCTCAGTCCAGCGGTTACTGTTAAATGAAATTTGGACATTCTGAACTTGTGGGCTAATATCCGCTTATCAGTGAGTACATACCATGTTCGTTCTTTTGTGACTGAGTTACCTCGCTCAGGAAGATTCACCTCGATGGCCATCAGGGAGAAAGGAGAGGACTTTGGGCCTGAGGGTGCTAGAGGCCCCAGTAAAGGGGAATGTCAAGGTGGGAATATGGGAATGGGTGGGCGGGTAGGTGGGAGGAGGAATTCCCTCACAGAGTCGGGGAGGGGGAGGGGATTCGGGGTTTCCGAAGAGGAGACCCAGAAAAGGGGAAA
>CM052704.1:115490583-115515372 GCA_028551405.1 Uromys caudimaculatus
AAAAAAAGAAAAAAAAAGAAACAAGATGCTTCTTGGCAGTTGGTGGGATGGTGTGGTCAGTAAACCACTTGCTGTGCAGGCATGACGACCTAAGCTTAGGTCCCCAGTCCCCATGGAAACAGCCAGGCTCTGTGACGTGTGTCAGTAGTCACAGCACTGAGAAAGTAGAGACAGGAGGACCAGTGGAGTTCACAGGTCAGCCAGTCTAGCTGAACTGATGAGCTGAGTGCCAGGAGGTATTTTCAGTAGGTAGCCTGATGACCTGTGTCAGAACCCTGAAACCCACAGAAAGGTAAAAGAAGATGCTTCTACACAAAATTACCTTCTGACTTCCCCAAGAGTTGTGTGACACATGCAACACCCTTCACAGTGCACACACACACGTGTCACACACATACACACATTCACATATACAAACAATAACCAAAAACCCCATACAAATCCTTACACTTTCTGAAAAAGAAGCTCATTGATCAACTAACTATAGCAAGGAAACTCAGGCCATTCTGGACCTGAAGTCACTGTCCTGCAGTAGAGTTTCCTCTTTGACAATATGACATTCTTGCTTTAATATCAACTTATAGTAAGGAGAATCCTCTCTCTGAAGTTACCCTGTGCTTCCTCTACAGGTTTTGCTGCCTCTCGACAATCCCTATGGCAAAATAACAGGGACAGTCAGGAGGAAGCTATCTTCAAGGCTGTGACATTATCGCTCTTGACCACTGTGGTGCTGGGGATGACTGTGTGTTTGCCTGCAAAAATTTCAACTCAGGATATTGATTGCTTTGTTCTGTATGAAATAATTGCTTTTTCTGTTCCTAGTTCAACATGGAACTTGCAGTTGTGTATACGTGGAGCTCCGTATTAGCAGGCCCAGCATGCTCCACGGTTGTGGGCAGTTTCCTTAAAAATTACTGGGCAGTGTTAGGAGACTCACAGTGATATTTCTCCTTGCTCTTCTTGTGCTCTCTGTCTTAGAATCTGTCTTTAGAATCCAATCGTGAAGGAAATAATCACAAAGTACTGGCTGCTGCCACATCGATTAATCTGTACACTTTAAGAAGCAAACACTGTCATCACCCTAGGGATACATCCGGGTCCTGCCAGAAACATAATAAAACCATGTGAAAAAATCATCATAGCGTTTTTAAAAACTGTCACTCTGACTAAAGCTCAGCATGGTGAAGGGTGGGAGGTGTGAGACTCCAACCCTAGCTGAGGAGTTATCAGCATTTGACTGAGGCTGGAAGAGGGAAAGTCAGCTTCGTTTGGGGGCGTGGCGCCTGGTCTGCCAATCACACTGAAGGGCACCAAGTTGCATGCCTAGAAGTAGTCAGATAAACCCAAACTGGCCTCAGTGGGAGAGAGAGAAAGAACATGAAGTTGGATGAGAAAGACTTGAGATGAAGTGGGATAAGAGGTGAACATTATCAAAAAATGTAGTGTATAACATTCTCAAATTAATAAAAACATTATTTTAAATGTTTAAAAATTACTTTTAAGTTCCTCTACCAGTTAGCACGAATAAAGATAAGAACACCCCTCCCTTTGGCATTTGAAAGTGACAGTTTATTTCTAGCCTAATAATGATTTTATGACCTTGTTGGGTTGCTTTATGTTTTTTTACAACCCTTGCAGAATACTTAGAACATACTGGGACATTAAAATAAGTATACATTGCTTTTCCTTGAGTAGTGTGTACCCATCCCTCTGGTGTAAAGAGCCACTCTTACTAAGCGCTAAGCCAGTCAACAGTTAGATGTGTGACTATGCACGTGGAAAGGAGGCTCTAACACACGTCTCTGAAAAATGGGCACAAGGACTCTGGACGACAGGATTCATGAATGAGATTTACTTTGGATGGTGTTCTTTGGATCCTGTACTTTCCTGACTCATCCAGTTATGAAAACCCATTGCTTTCACGATCAGAGGAACTGAAGCATAACTGATGACTTAAAATGGATTCAGACTGGAGGGATGATTAGCTTTATATCAATCACCGACATAATTCATTACGTGTTATTCTACAAAGCTTAAAAAGGATGATTTTAGAAACCCACAGTTAAGACATGTGTGTGTACATGAACAACCCACTAACTTTCCTGTGCTTTCAAATGTTTAACATGTTAATTTTATTATGTGCATAAATGTTTAGTCTGAATGTATGTCTATGTATACTTGGTACCCAAAGAGGCCAGAAAAGAGCATTGATTCATCGGGTTGGAGTTATGGACAGCTGTGAACTCTGATCCTCTGGAAGAGCAGTCAGTGCTCCTCACCACTGAGACATCTCTCCAGCCCTTCCTTTATTTTTAAAACAATAAAGTCTACATTGTTTTAGAAATGTCTCTATAAAGCTCTTAGTATTGTTGATAAATTGCTCCACTCACTTTTATTCTCCTTTGGTCTTAGGTGCTGTTGGCATTAGATTTCTATTGCTATAAAGAACTACTTGAGGCAATTAACTCTAACAGGGAAAAGGTTTATTTTGGCTCAGGGTTTTAGGGACCTCAGGTGGTCACTTTGCATTGGGCCTCTTGCAAGGGTGGTGTATCCTAGTGAGGGGACACAGACAGAGGAACTTATGCCACAGCTCAGAAACAGATAAAGGAAGAATCTGGGACCCTTGACTAGTATACCCTAGTGACCTAAGAATATCCCACAGAGACCCAGCTCTTCAAGGCTCCAATGTCTCTCAATAATATGATCCTGGAGGCCAAACACTTTTGAGAACACTCATCCAAGTCATAGGAAGGGTGTGGCCAATGGACAGGAAAACTCACTAAAATCCTGGCTCCACCTTATATAGAGCAGCAGTTTCTCAACCTGTGGCTTTCAACCCCTTTGGAGGTCAAACAACCCTTTCATAGGGGTCATATATCAGATATCTTGCATGTCAGGTATTTACATTATGATCATAACAATAGCAAAATTACAGTTATGAAGAAGCAACAGCTTATAATTATAAAATAATTATAAGGGTTGGGGGTCACCACAGCATGAGGAACTGTATTAAAGGGTCACAGCATCAGGAAGGTTGAGAACCACTGTGTACAATACATGCCCAGCCTCTTCCCATTGCTGTGAGGCCCAAGTGTAAAGTTAGCATCAGCCTGTGTGTATCAGGTGAGAGGTGAGAGGCCTGCAGACGGGTAACTTACAGATGCTCTGGGCCCGCTTAGAAGGGGCACAGGAGAAGAAGATCCAACGGCTGGACAAGGAAACTGCTGCAACCACATTGAATGCTCATGATACAGAGCTCAGGAAACTCACAGGACTTTCATAACCAACTAACTGGGGATTCAGTAACGGAAGCCATGTCGGGGCAGAACAACCCTGATTCAAACACGCATGCATTTCCCTTCTTCTGGATGCACCCCTGTGGTGTCAGCGATGGATTGCAAAGGAGCCCTGGGCATGTTACCTCAGATGTGTGACCATGAAGTCCACAGACTATCCTATTTTGTGAGGGATGTTTTCTTAGAGTTAGGATACATATTGAAAACCAGCCTGAGCTCTTCCAGAGGTCCTGAGTTCAATTCCCAGTGACAACATGGTAGCTCACAACCATCTGTAATGGAGTCTGATGCCCTCTTCTGGTGTGTCTGAAGAGAGCAATGGTGTACTCATACACATAAAATAAATACATCTTAAAAAAGAAAGAAAGAAAGAAAAAGAAAACCAGCCTGTAGTTTTGTCTACTTCTTGTGGCTGTGACCAAGGGGCCAGGCCTGAACTGTAACCGTCTGTGGAGTACTTTGTGCCATAATGCCGATCAGCTGGCTCTGGGAGACTGCAGGGTAAGCTTCTAAGCCACGTCCTCTCACCTGGAGCTTGTGGTTGTGGCCGTCCGGATTCTCGCCGCGGCTTCTGGCTCTGGTGGATGTCTTCTGTGCCATAGAAATCTCATCCCAAAGTGAAAGACTTGGACCTGGATATCCCTTTCTTTTCCTTCCCAGAATAAGCACATATCATTCTTCATTTTTAAAAACCTGGCTCCCCCTTTCCTAACCTGTCTTAAATGAATTGCCTTTCTGTGACAGTGTTTTACATATGTGTCATTGAAATAGAATTCAACTTTTGTCAAGTGCTTCCATGTTTAAGTGTAGAAGTTTGAACTTTTCTTCTCTTATCCTTTAATGATTTTGTTGTGGGAAGAACACTTGGCTGTGTGACGTTTGCCCTGGGAAGTGGCCTTGGCTGTGTGACGTTTGCCCTGGGAAGTGACCTTTGCAAACCTTTCTAACTTCTGCCTCTGGGCCTGTGCTTACAGGGAAGCCAGACGTGGTCCCAAAGCCACGTCTTGCAAGTGTTCCCAGCAGACACACCTCAGCTTCTAAACCCACCAGTTTTAAGACTCCACCTTGTGTATGTTTTGTGGCCTGGGTCTGGTCTCTCCCAGAGCTCAGTGGTTTCCTTTCTTCCATTTCGCCTTATTTGAAAGTTTCATAGAATGTTTTTTAAAAGTATACATCTGCTGAAAGCCAGGCCAAGCGCAGGCTTTCCCTGAGGCTCTGAGATGTAGAGAAGGAACACAGTTCCTTCTCTAAAAAAGGAATACACTGGAAAAGGCCAACAATAGCCTGAGGCCAGAGCCATTGGGGAGCTACAGCTTCAGAACCTGAGAACCCAACCATTTCCCTCCTGAAGGGCTGTGCTCTCAGTCCCAGGGCCACTGTGTGCTTGGCCTGTGACACATTTATGATATCCTGTGCTCCCCTTTGTACAACATTGCTTGCTTAGCTTCCTGCTGACTTCATCCCATCATATGTTAGCTTCCTGCTGACCTGTCCCATTTTCTTCTGGAACTAGTGTATAAGATGCTATCATCTTAATAAGCTTAAGGCATAGTTTACACAAGATCTGGCCCCAGCTTTCTGTCTTTATCTTCCTATCATGGTCCTCCCCCTTAAGACTCTGTCACTGAAGGTGACTGCACTGAACCACATGTTCAGGTCACATTGCCCCCAACCACCAATTCCCAACTCATCACCCTTTCCCTTCCCACTGTGTCTTTTTTTTTTTTTTTTTAAATCCTTAAAAATGAACTTGTGCCACTCAAATATTCTTGGATGTGAGGTCTTCCATGTGGTATGGCTAACTCACCAAGGGCTGCACTCTTGGGAAAAAAAAAAAAACCCTGTCTCTCCCTCCCTCAGCAGCTAATAATTGCCAATAGCTCCATGGATATGGGTTGGAATTGTGTGCCCAGCTCACCCACCTTCCTTCGGGGACTGGTCTGACTTCAGCCCGTACAGGTACTAGGGCTACTGTGTTGTACTCAGGGGAGATTGTTTCCTTACAGCTCTCTACATCAGAGTCCTACCTTCCTTCTGACCTCTCTTCCCTCTGAGGCATCCTTGAGCCTTGGGAGTGGAGTGCAGTGCATATGTTCCTTTTAGGCCTGAGAATTCTGCAGACTCTTACTCTCTACACTGTGGCTAACAGTAGGTCATTATATTACTCTCCCTGCAGACAGAAGCTTCTCAGGTAAGGAATGAGAGATTCCTTCATCTATGTGTATAATGATAAGTTTCCCCTATGACCTATGACCTGTCTAGCTATAGGTTCTTAGTGAAATAATGGTCCCAGATATGGGCCTCATCTTATAGAGTGGGACTTATGTTCGATCTGAAAGTTGTCGGATGCTCCATGACACTCATGCTACTCTTGCAGCCGTTGGCTTGTCTTCTCAGATCTGTCATTAGTGTATCTTACAGGGCTCATAGCTGTATGACTGAAGATGACCTTTCCCCTCTGGTAGCTTGCACATCACCTTCCAGCACCATGAAAGCTAGCCAGTAGGGATGAAGCTTCCAGGCCTGTACACCTTGGCTTTTGTCATGTTCCAAGACTCGAACATGTACTGTCTTCAACAACAGAGTCATACTATCAAGTTCTGGAGAGTCATTAAGAGCAATAGAAATACTCTGCAATGTTTGGGGGTCTATGGTACCAAGGCTGGCTAGTTTTATGTCAACTTGACACAAGCAAAAGTCATTTGAGAGGAGGGAACCTCAGTTAAAAAAAAAAATGACTCTATAAAATCTGGCTGCAGGAAAGCCTGTAGGGCATTTTCTTAATTGGTGATTGATGGGGGAGGGCCCAGCCCTTTGTGAGCAGTGCCCTTCCTGAGATGGTGGTCTATGGATCTATTAAAAAGCAGGCTGAGCAAGCCATGATGAGCAAGCCAGTAAGCAGCATCCCTCCATGGCCTTTGCATCAGCTCCAGCCTCCAGGTTCCTGCCCTGTTTGAGTTCCTGTCCTGACTTCCTTTGACGATAAACTGTGATGTGGACACATAAGCTGAATAAACCCTTTCCTCCCTGTACTGGCTGGTTTTGTGTCAACTTGACACAGCTGGAGTTATCACAGTGAAAGGAGCTTCAGGTGGGGAAATGCCTCCATGAGATCCAGCTGTAAGACATTTTCTCAATTAGTGATCAAGGGCGGAGGGCCCCTTGTGAGTGGTACCATCCCTGGGCTGGTAGTCTTGGGCTCTATAAGAAAGCAGGCTGAGCAAGCCAGGGGAAAGCAAGCAAGCCAGTAAGCAGCATTCCTCCATGGCCTCTGCATCAGCTCCTGCTTCCTGACCTGCTTGAGTTCCAGTCATGACTTCCTTTGGTGATGAACAGCAACGTGGAAGAGTAAGATAAATAAACCCTTTCCTCCCCAGCTTGCTTCTTGCTCATGATGTTTGTGCAGGAATAGAAACCCTGACTAAGACACTCCCCAACTTGCTTTTCGTTATGGTGTTTCATCATGGCAATAGAAACTATAAGTAAGACAGAACCTCACTGGCCAGCAACTCCAAAGAAGCCAGTTATACCCAGCACTGAACTCTTATTATCCTCTGTCCAGTAAGGGGGTCGTTGCCTGTTATAGGTTAGCTATTATCTATCTATCTATCTATCTATCTATCTATCTATCTATCTATCTATCTATCTATCCATCCATCCATCTATCTCTGTCTCTCTCATTCGCTCTCTTTCTCATTCTCTCTTCATGTATGTATGTATGTACATATGTATGTATGTATGTATTTTGAAGTCTATGTGTACATGTATGTGTGTGTATGTGTATACCAGCATGTCCTATCTTTCCTCTCTTGAGCACCTCTCCCCATAGCCTTTGCCCAGATTGGCTCTCAGAAATGCTTGAGGGTATCTGAAGCCTACACAGACTTGAGATTATGGTGGTTTTGCATCTTTTCCCCAGAAAAATATGGGTTCATGTCTCCATAAAGACATGAACTTGGTTCCATTGAGGAACTAATTTCCACTCTATCCTTAAAGCAAAAAGGATTCTAATAGAAATTTACTGCATGAGGAATACAACCAACCAAACCCAAAGGTAAGAATCCTGTTTGCCTTTTTTGAGAAAGAGAGTAAGCATATAAGGAAGAGGAGACTCCCTGCAGGATTAGCTTTGGGGGTGGGGGGTTGCCGTAACAAATCACCATGAACGTGGTGGCATAAAACAGTGGCTGTATATTCCATCCTAATTAGTTTCTGTGGCCAGTTGTCCAAAGTCAATGTTTTTTTAGCCTGGCTGTGCACCCCTTCCAAAGACTCCAGCAAAAAATATTCTGTTCTTGTCTCCTTCATGGGTTCTTGGCTCATAGCTGCATCACCTCCATTTCTACTTCCTAAGTCATACTGATTCCTTTTCCTCTGTCAGGTCTCCCCGGATGACTCTTATAAAGACATTTGTCATTGGATTTGGGGTCCATTCAGACACTCAGTGTGATCTCTCCATCTAAGATTCTGAAGTTAATGGAATCTATAAAGGCTATTTTTCCCACCTAGGTTCCAGCAATTAGGATGCTGACTTTTGTCTTTGGGTTAGTAACCCACGACAGCAAGAGGCTGCTAGGTTTCTTGATGGCAGCTCTGCTGGAATATGTACGTGGCTTGTTAGATGCACTCATGCTCCAGTCCCCATCACATCTGGGGAGTGACCATTACCCTTCCCATGATCAGGCATCACAGAGGCACATTCATGAGGAGCTTGGACTTTGGGTCCAGATGGTGCCAAGTTTCACGATAGCTTCTAGCAATCCCTAGCTCTCATCTCTGAGATGGGACTGATAACTCTACTCATCTCACAGGACACAATGTGACAGCGCTATCTGAGGCGATACCTAAGTTATAATGCCTTTGATTCCCCGCAGCTGTATATCTATCTGTGTCTTCAAAAGAAAGGACATTTTATTTGCTTAAGTGGCACAGAGCTAGGCTGTCACAGACTGACTGGTGGCTCAGGGATGGTGCCAAAACTCAGGCTCATCCACCCCTGTTCTTACAACTCTTATGAGGGGGAAAGATGCTGTAGAATGTATCATTCAACTCAGTGGTGGAAAGGAGAGTGTGGATAGACACAGAGTCCAGAGTCCTGCATTCTTAGAGCATGATGCAGTTTTAGGTGTGACTCCAATGACTGCGGAGGCATTGCCATTCAGCTCCCACTGACCTCAGGTGTCTGGTGTAAGAGCTTCTGGTTTCGCCAGTGTCTGTCCCGGTGTTCCTGACTAGTTGGACCCATGGCTCCCTGAAACAAAGGCTGTGGTTCTCCCTCTCCCTTGCAGACAGTATTGGCAAATGCCCCCAGCTGCCTGAGGAATTCTAGTGGAAGTTCAAGTCCGGGTACAACCCCTGTGCTTTCCTTGCAGTGCAGCCAAGGTATCATACCCGGAGCCACTGGGTTCGGACACGGTGGAGAGAATGACACCTCAAACACCACTTCTTCAAGGCAGGGATGCTGGCTGCTTGCTGGGCTTTCCTAGCTGTTCCTTAGACGATGTTTCTGTCCCATAAGTCCTGTAGTATTCATTTCATGTCAGTTGGCTTCCAGTAGTAAACGCCGAGTGTAACCCACCGAGGAAAGCATATGGAACACGCTTTACCAAATGCCTCTGCTGCCTTTGACTCTCAAAGATAATGTTTACCATGGGCCACCACGCCACAGCTGGACGCCCCTGGGGGAAGCATGCTTGCTTGCTTAATCTCACTTTTCTGAAAGCTTAAAGTCTCCAACCTAAGGTACCTCATGTGTGGTACCTGAGAGACAGCATAACCTGTCTTGCTGCATGTTCTCTCTTAGCAGGTGGTACACCGATCTGGCTTCCCAGACAATGTAACCCCTGCAGGTGACAGGTACATATAGCATTATTTACCACTGACCCCGGTCGAGTACTGGGGCTGGATTCCAGCTCTAGGCTGAGGAGTACAATACAGGCTTCTGCCCACAATATCTCCCCAACCTGGCCTGTCTGCTGCTGCTGAGAAGAGAGGCTAGCTTCTGAAATTATTCTGCAGAAGAGAGGCACATTTTCTAACTGGAGAAGGCTTTGTATCCCAGGATTTCCTGATTCCTCCTTAGAAAATGGTAAAATACCCCCACTTCATGGGTGTAGAGTTTAGTTCCCTTGCTTGTGGGTAGCCAAAGACTCCACCACTGGACATCACGGCTAGTCTGTACACGACCCTCCCCTAGGGTTCACTGAGTCCAAGTGACTCTAAGAGGCAAATTGTCATAATCACCAAATGGACTTGGATTTCATTATCTTTTGCTGTCACACTGCCACAATTGGCCAGAACTGGTACCAAGTTAGTGATGGCCTATGGATCTCCTGCATGGAACTTACAAGCTGCTCGTTAGTGCGCACAATACACTTCTTTCTCCTTCCTGGGGTTTCTCTTCCCTGTCTCAAAGCAGAATGAACACGTTTTTCCTAAGAGGCATTTCTGTCCTGAAGTAGTCAGCTCTTTGAACATTTAACTTCACCCCCACATCATTACCGAGAAGCATTTCATGGCTCTCGGCCCAGACCTGACTCCTGCAGATCCCACTTGCAGGGACTGTGGAAGGCGGATGAATCACCCACTACCAGTAAGCACTTTTTTCCTTTGGCTTCCAAATCTGGCAGTGGTTGGGCAACAGTGGGTCATTAGACTTTTGCAAATTAAATTCCCCCAAAGATAAATTTCACTAATGCTGTAAAAAGATGATTTGTGTTCCGGACAACATATACTAAACCCCAAGGACTAAAAAATTTTTTATATTCATTTGGTTATTTGTTAAAAACAAAATGAAGAGTGTGCCAGAAATTGACCTCTTTTCCTCCACATTGATGTCCGTTAGCTATCTGCTACCAAAAGTAAATCTCATGAGGAATTGGAGGGAGAAAAGGGAAGGGCTTGTGTAATTATATTTTAATTGAAATTTCTTTTAAAGCAATACTCATGCTTGCTGCAATGCTCTGGTCCAAGTTTTGCAGCTTGTTTTTTTTTTCAATTAAATTGACTTGCAATCTCTAATTCCTGAATTAACTTAATCTAAATAGTCTCTCTCTCTCTCTCTCTTTCTCTCTCTCTCTCTTATTAAAATAGTGTAGGGAACAGTTAGTGTCTACAACTCAAATGCCTTTACAATCCAGACGATTACTGCAAAAGCATGGAGCTAAAATGGAAGTATTAACACACTGGAAATTTCAGTTCCATTATAAGTGTCCCAATATTATTTATATCATTAAAATACACACAGACACACAGACAGACAGACAGACACACACACATCAAATGAAAACATGTGTCAATTTAAATTCCACTGGACAGTGACCAAGCTTGTGATCTAGAGTTGCAATAGTCCATTGCATCTAATTTGTGGGGTCTGAATTCAGCGTTTAATGTGTTTCGGGGAGGAGCAGGGACAACGTAGGACTGGGTCTTAGCATAAGTGGTAATGAGGGTGAGATGGGCAGCTCCAGTTCCTTCATAGGAGCTTGTTTCCCAGTATCACTGGGCTGCTAGAGCCCACGAGTTCTGGGCTGTCCCTGGATGAGCTCTGGGCTGTCCCTGGAGCAGTCCCTGCAGCTGTATCAGCTCAAACGCCAGTAGAATTTCACCGTTGCAAATTCCTTTACAAGAACGTTAATCAAGTTCTTCCTTCTGCCTCCTCTTCCTCTGACCAGGTCTCCACAGGTTCAGGCTTAGTTGCCTCTGTCACTTCTCAGTGCTAACTGTGTTCTGTCTACTGTTTGTGCCCTAGGTGGGAATTTGCCCTATGTGTGGTAGAAAATATCCTTTTGATAGTCACTTTTCCTATTTATAGTGTGAAGCAAAACACTTAAGTTCTAAATACCCCATAAACTCCTTAACTGATACAATTTGAAACTCATTTTTTTTTTTTTTTTTTTTGTTTTGTTTGAGAGAGGAGGCTAGCCTCAAACTCAGTCTATCAGCCCAGGCTAGCTTGAACTCCTGATGCACCTGCCTCCGCCTTCCAAGCACTGGGGTTACAGATGCTTGCCACCATTCCTGGATTATGCGGTGCTGGGAATCAGATGCAGGAACTGATCCGTGTCTGGCAGCCACTATACCAACGGCATGACATCAGCAGCCTGGGACGCAGTTTTGAACTTTGAATTGTCCCATTTTCTAGGTCTATTCCCTCTCATCTTTAGGTTTTATGTTCTCAGAAAGAGCTGGAGAGCTGCTTTGATTCCTACGTGCCAGCTCACGAGAGTCTGTAACTCCAGTTCCAGGTGATCTGATGCCCTCTTTTGTCTTCTGTGGGAACCAAAGATGCATGTGATAGCCAGACATACATGTAGATAAAACATCCACACACATAAAATGTAATAATGAAAAATAGAATTAGATTTTATGTTATTCAGAAAAATGATCCCTATAGAATAACAGGGTACTCTCTAAAATAGGGAGAGGCAAACTCAGAGGCCCATGGACTTTCTGCTAAGCTTTGTGTCAAAAATCATAATAGTGATAGGCAAATTAAAAAAAAAATTATGTTAAAGTCCCACCAAAACTTGATTGCTGGACTATAAGAATGAGTGAGAGCTGCTGGGGTGATTTAATTTATATGAGGGTCAAATTATATAGTTTAATTTTATTTTTATTTAAAAATTTAAAATTTATCATTATCATTCCTAGTGTGTGTGTGTGTGTGTGTGTGTGTGTGTGTGTGTGTGTGTACCCAGGGCTTGAACTCAAGCTCTCAAGCTTGGTGACAAGCTCCTTATCCACTAAGCCATCTCATTCACTCTAGAGTTTTCTTTTTAAGGCGTGGCCTTCTCCCTGTGTTTTGAAGGAGATACTAATCTTTAATCCTCAAGGAAAGGAGCAAATGAGAAGAAGCTGAAGACATGCCCGGTGAACTGAAACAGTGTTTATTGCAATCACAAAGCACCGACCCAGCGGGGCGCAGACACACACCACTCCGTAAGTCTCTTGGAGCAGAGATGTAGCAAGCCTACTTTTTCAAGTTCTGAAAGATAGGTACTCAAACCAGGGCCAAACACAGCAGAGGGCAGCCAAAACACCTATTATAGCATCATGGAGGGGGTAGATAATATAAAAATATTCTGTGCTATCAACAAAGCTTTGGGGTCATCTATTAACTCTTGGTAAAATGCTTCAAAGAGAAATTATTATAAATATAAACCATAAAGTAAAAAAAAAAAAAAAAAAAAAGCAAACTAACAACAGAAAACAAACCAAAACACTAACTGCTTTCTTCAGCAATAAGGAACCGATGTAAGCAGGAAATATTCTTACCCCCGTGACAGTGAGTTGACTACAATAGCTATCTCCAATGCAGAACAAGTTTCTCTCCTCAGAGAGAGTTATGCTCCTGAAGGGAGCCTGGTGCGTGTTCGATTCAAACACAGCACAGCACATCCCTGTGAAACCTTAACAAGGTCAAGTGGAGAACCCTCTACAAAAAAAAAGGTGCTGGCAGTTCCATCCCAGGAACATAAGTCTAGGAGCAGAGTGACTCTGGGAAGACGGCAATCCTCCTTGCTCCTCTCCTCCCCGAGGAGTTTCGTTTATTCTCATTTCTAAGACTATAACCCAAGGACACACATTCCACTTCCACCCATTTTTTAAGGGAGTTGACGGAAAATACTCTATGATGAAACAAAGAAAATTCTTGTAATATCAGAGCCCCCAAGGGGAGGGATACCTAAGAGTCATCGACAACCATCTTAGGTCTGCTCTGTTTTCGCTCCTCCAGGCTGAGTCAGGCCAGCTAATGGACTGCCTAGTCTATCCAATAGTATAACGCTTTGTTGGATTGAAATTCTTCACATACACACATCTAGGTATTCTGTTTGCAGAGTTTCACAACATGAAACTAAGTTACAACCCCGTGCATTTTGTTCTGAGGACTGATAACTCAGTTTGATTTTACTACGAAGAGTTGTTCTTTAGACGCTTAGTCTGAAGAGGTTTTACATGATACTCATAGATTTTCAGAGCAGGCCCCAGTTTTAACTGAAGTCCTGTCAACACGTCATTTCTCGTCATCAAGAGCAGGGATTTTCCATCAATTTCCTAGAAGGGAAGCAGAGGGGAAAGCCAGTGAGTGAGTAAGCCCAGACTCTCTGGGGGAGGAAGGTAAGGGAGGCGGAAGTCACATCGCTTGTCTGTTGACTAAAACTACTGTCGTAGTGTCGAAATGCCATGTCTATTGTATCTTCCATTTTCTCTTTCCATTTTGAGATTAAACACAATCTGTAGTTGATACTGTTTTAAAGATCATGTTACAAATCTTAAGAAACTCAGGGGCAGGTTTAAAACAGTTACCTGCCTCAGGGAGCAGAGGTTGCTTCTGAAATACAGACATGCTCCAACCATAAAATATATTAAATTTTGCTAGAATTCCCTGTATACTTTAAGTTTCAAAACCACTGTATAAATCACAACAGGCAGAGATTATCATTCTTAATTTACAGACAAAACAAGGATATAGCAAGAAGTCTACTAGCCTGAGACAAAAAGGATTAGGAAAGAGAGACACGAGACTTGAATCCTCGTCTGTCTAGTCTTGCATACTTTCCTGCTGTCTCCCCCTCTCCTTGCTCCTCTTTCTACTGTCAGGGAGGGAAAGCAAGGTTTTAAAGATATGCTAGGTCAGCACTCTACCCCAAAACCCCTTCTCCCAGCCCACCCTTACTTAATGCACAATTAAAGTTTGTTATCTAGATGGCCTAATTCAGTCTGACTCGAAGGTTTCTGGAAATCTTGTTAATTGCAATATTAGGCAAGAGTCAACATGGCTCACCCAGTGGGAGAGTCTTTTTTCTGTTTATACCACATTCTGAAAACCACTTTTTGCATGCTGAGGCCCCCTACCATGCTTCCTCTTGCCAGATCAACCGCCCTGCCTTTACTATTGTTTACTTGTGGAAGTTTTATATCTCTTAAGGCAGAGCTAGTCCTTAAGAGGTCAGATGCGCTTAAGAGTTTTTATTCATAGTTTTGCCTGAGTACTCCTGGACTGATCCGGGTCAGAGACACAAGGAGACCCTGAAGTGGCTACATAAAACTATGATTCCTGTTTACTCCGCCTCCTAGGGAGGCCATCACTCCTAACTTGCATTGACCTTGTCAGGCTGTGGAGAAAATGTGTTGGATTCTAAGAGTGTGGAGGAATAGCGAACCTCCCACTCTGTAGCCCTTTCCCGTCTCCTGGGAGATGTGCGGACACGGGGTTTCTAGGAGATTCCATGAGCCCAGCTGCATGCGCTCCATGCGCTCCTTCCCTGTCCTTGGCCTCTCCATTGCTCCCCACACCTCGGGTGACATGTCAGTCACTGTCACCACACCAGACGAGGGAACTGCTTCTTGCAGCCCTCCAGTGTTTTTCATTTAGGACAATGCTTACTTTTCTTTATTTTTCAGCTACTAAAACATCTGCTGACGTGTGAGAGACAGCCGCCGCACAGGGCAAAGCAGCTGCTTCAGGGCCGAGTCAACCATTACATACAGACCCAGGAATCGACTCTAATACTAAATAAAGCTCTACGCTGCCGTCAGTGGTCACGATTGCTCATCAGTGAGACATGCAAGAGTTCCAGTAGCCTGTTAACTATTTTGAGGTGAACTTTCTTGACAAGAGTTGTTCCTACAGAATCCCAGGAGTAGAGCAGAAGGTGATATGTGACCATAGCAGAACCCAGGACACTGTGTGTTCCCACAGTGGAACCTAGGACACTATGACCACAGCATTCTAAAGTTTGGTGGCCTCAGCTCAGTCTCTGCTCTGGGTAAGGTGAGCTTGACTGGGAACACCTGTGGAGCTGAGCCCTAACTGCTAAGATACAACCCTCTAATTTTCAAACAGGCCCCTCTATTTTTAGACCCTGTTTTCAGTTCTACACAAGCAGACTTCCTTCACTAACTGAAAGTAAATTGTAGACAGAAGAAATCAGTGATGGCCCAGTCGCATCCCTCTGCGACTCCACCTTTCTGCCAAGTGAATCTGTGAAAATGCTGAGGTCTGGATTCTACTTGAGGAAATGGAAAGTCGTGTTTTATGTTCCAGTTTGATGTCTTTCTGTGGTCCCACAGAAGGCACGCCGCAGCTCACAGAGGAGCAGTGGCGGAAGGATCCATCTGGAGATGGCACTGTAAGTGTTGAAATGAACTGGCATCAACTCCCACGCTTCCCCCTTGACTCCAACTCTTGCAGCTCAGACAGAATGTAGTACTAGATGCTTGTGAGCTTTGGGTCAGGCAGGCAGCAATCTGAATCCTATTACTACAACCAAGGGGACAGATAAGCACAGGGAGTAATTTAGCAGCAGGGGATTCTGTTCAGTTGGAGCTATGTACTCATAGCGCATCCGGCGGCAGCTTGACACCCTTCCCTCTGGGTACTAAGCTCATATGCCCTTTTCTGAATAATGTACCTAGCAACGTGATAGCAACCTTGGACCCGCCCCCAACTGCACATACATACCTCACTCCAAAGCAGGGAGTATTTCTCCGCAAATGAGAGGCACTGAGAGAAAGCAGTGAGTTCTGAGCCCCGGTCTACTCTCAGCTTCCTCTCTACATCTTCATCTGAGGAGTGTATTCTCACTTGCGGAGAGAAAATTCTCACCATGACTAAAATTTCAAGAACTGCATAAAACGTGTCTCATCAAAATCGCACGCAAGAGAAAGCCCCTTGATTAAAAGAGCTAATAGTTTGTTATTTAACTTTCATAATAGATTATAATTGCAAACAAAGCCCAAGTTTTGCCAAGCAGCCTTGACTGTGCTATAAGTTCATCTGTAGCCTTCCTGAGGAGGAACTTGCCCAGACCCCAGCAGTTCACTACTACAGATTGAGGAGATGAAATGCCACCAACCTATGCCAGACTCTGCCGGCTCAGCGGGGACAAACAACCAACCCAAGATTTTGTAAATGCATCATAATTAAAGCCAGAACAGAGAGATAATTCACAGGCTGGGACGACTGTGTTAATAGACGAGAGTTGTCTCTGTGTTATAGTGTTCTTGTCTCCATGTATAAGCAAACGCCACATTCCTGTTGGGCCAGAAAGCTGAAATGTTTGTCTACTTAGAAAGTTCCAGCAAGTACTGATGCATTCAAGCAAGGCATAGAGAAGACAGGGCTAAAGTCCTAGTGGAGACAATGGAGCCCCAGATTTACAAATCAAGGAGACAGAGTGGCTACTACTTCACTGGGTGTTAGGCAGGGCCTAATACTGTATCTCTCTAAGCCTCGTTTCCTCACTAGTTAGGTGGGGAAAACACGTGATTATGCTGGCTGGATTCAGAGAACATCTTCCGAGTATCAACACATGACACGCAGAGAAATCTTTAACCCAGTACTTCTCAATGTCTCTGTCAGCATTAATCTATGTGGAGGACACACGATATGAACTATGGGGAATTCATGGGAAGAGTGAGAGAAGACACAAAGAGAGGCTAAGGGAAAGAACAGGAACAGTCACCAAGAGGGGGGCTGCTTGTGGGAAACAGCAAGGGAAGAGAACTGTGATGCTGCTTTTCACTGTGGTGTGGTATCCGGCCCCCATGCCCTGACTGAGGAAAGAAAACTCAGTTTTGAGAAGACAGGCTGGAAGGGGCAGCTCTGCTTCTCATGGGTTCTCTGTGTTAACATCTGACCCACGACTCCCATCCACAGTGGAGAGAGCTTTGGGCTAACCCGCCCTCTCTGTGTGCCATTCCCCCTCAGATTCCTACTGTCTCCGACAGGCATCAAGACACACAAATCTCATTTGCAACTCCTGGTGAAGAGACAATGGCAGATCCTTACCAACCACGTGACGGATTCTGACGAAATACCCGTTCGTTCTCTATTTTCTTCGGTCCTTGAATGTCCTCTACAACTCTCTTTGTGACAATTCTCTTGCCATTCACTATCTTGCTACAAGTGGTGACTAGTCTGAACTTTCCCATTCCTTGGCTTACATATGGTACAAATGTGTCAGGGTCATCAGGACTCGAGCTGGATCCTTGGGCCACAAAAGTAGAAAACCCTGTGTCCATGATGGGGGTGACAGTAAAGAAGGGGGAAGAGGCTCTACTGGACTGAGTCATGGGGCCAGTGAACAAACAGTCTCCTGAAAAAAGGTCTTCATCTTCAACGACCTTCTGGAAGGTGCGACGTGGCCTCCGAGAGCACATTTCTTCTTCCCAGTCTGTTTCATCTCTGCCTTCATTGTCACCTCTGATGCTCTCCCCTTTGGCACGACCGTCACCTCTGATTTCCACTTTGGTTCGGTTCCATCGGGACCTGTCATAGTCCTTTCGCTTCTTGGCATCAGATAAGATGTGATAGGCTTCTGCTACTTGCTTGAATTTCTCCTCGGCTGCTTCCTTGTCTTCTGGGTTCTTGTCTGGGTGTACTTGCAGAGCCAACTGATGGAAAGCCCTCTTGATATCCGAGGAGGACGCGTTCTGTGACACCCCTAGTACTTTGTAATAGTTCACCATGTTTCTTCAAACAGTGTTGCCCCACTGAGATCCAGGGTTGAATTTCTGTATAACTTCAGAAAGGAAGATGGTCAATCATTCAAGTTTATAGCTTTGAATGGCCTCACATGGTTTTGGGGGTGAAGCCTCTTCTGGTGGAGAAATTCCTCTTCAGTGTGTCAATCCTTCACATGCCACCACACCCCTGTCTTGCCTTTGCTGGGCATTGTGGGGGAATGACTATGAGGTCATCACTTCAGCATCTCACAGACTCTCAGCTGATGCTCTGCCTGCCTTGTTTCCATAGAGAAACTGAGGAGCCCACTACAAAAACTGGAAAGACCTTATCTGATTCAAAGATGCACAATAAACAAGCACCCAGTTGATGTTAACAGAGAGAAGCCATTTGTGTAGCTTAAAAAGTATTTTCCTTGCTTGTTTTTAACAGCCACAGCCAGCAGACCCAACATCCACTTTGGGTCACTGTGGGAGCAAATGCTTTTAGTGCCTTCTTCCGTGTCACTGGAATGTGCCTTTGTGGTATTTAAAATGGTTTTATTTTACTATTTTATGTGTTCGTGTGATTTGCCTGCAAGTATGTCTGTGTACTGCTTGTGTGCAGTTCTGGGTGCCATTCATCAAGCAAAAGTGGATCAGGCGAAGCTAGGTAGGGCTGTCAATGGACACATTGTCAGTGGACACATTGTTAATGGACATATTGTCAAAGGACACATTGTTAATGGAGACATCTAGGGAACCAAATCTTAAGTGGACTCCTTATTCAGTAGGTACTGATCTATCTATCAATGTGAACGTTTTGGAACTTTATCTGGGAATTTAAACAAAACTAAGTAGCAATATCAAAACCACAAACACTTTTTAAAAAGCAATGAATGGTATTGGGCCTAGCAAGGCAGGCATTCATTACCTGCCTTGACTTCTTTCTTGTTGCTGTAGCAAAATGCCCGAATGACTGTGTACTGCTTGTGTGCAGTGCTGCTTACCATTTGCATGCAGTGACTGCAGAAGCTACAGAAGGCTACAAGGAGAAAGAGTTTGTTCTGGCCCCCTGTTCAAGGTGTCTGTCATGGTGGCTGAGTCAAGGCAGCAGAACTTGAAGCAGATGATCACATGGGATCCATGGTCAGGAAGAAACAGCACTGACTACATGCTTTGGCTTGGCTCCCTGGCTCTGTGTACGTACACCCCACCTTCAGTGGGCTGCTCTTCCCATGTCAGTTAATACAAACAAGAATAATTTCCCACAGGCAGGCATACCCCAGGCTTGTCTCCCAGGTGATTCACTGCCCGTTCCATAGGACACACAACTTCTCATTCCCCAGACTGCATAGTTTGGAATAGCCTTCCACTGACTTATGGCCACGGAGATGGGAAGGATGGAGGGGAGAGGGGAGGTGTGGAGGGGAGAGGGGAGGGCTGGAGGTATACTTCTTCCAGGCAGACTATGATGCTGCCTGCTTGGGACCTTCTTGTTCTGCCTTCTTCTACTGGTGTCACTGACCAGGGGACCTTGAAAACTGCCACCAAGAAAATGACATAGGCTCCACCTCCTGGACTTTCAAAATACAGTGAAGCCAACCATCTCTAACAGTCTCCTCAGACTGTTGGTCTGAGGAAGAATAAACTGTGCTGGTCACCATGGTCTCACCTGTTTGCGACAGTGGTCAACTTACATTTAGAACCTATTCCTGACATGCCATCAGTTTGACAAGCCCGACTCCTGTAGCACCAAACCCCAACTGGCCCCTCCCTGTCTTCTCTCCCGCCTACAAATCAACCTTTCATTTCAACATTATGTTCTGCAGTGTTCTAAGACCCTTCACATCCTTCTCTGTGAAGCCCATGGTTGACAGGAGAGCCATTCTTCCACTAATCCTACAACGCAGCCCTCTAAGACTAATAGTCTTCTTGTGCCCATGCCATGAGCACCCAAGCCAGGAGGAGCCTGTGATTCTGTGTCTTTAACTCCTAATTCACTGCTGCTGACAATAATGGAACAAAACCCCGAAGATGACACACCCCACTCCCACGACTGTAGTGGGGTAGGTACACTATCGACTCAGAAGTTACTTTTGACTATCTCCCTTCCCACCCTCCTTGATGGTCATTTTTAACTGTTATTACTATTCTCTTGTTTCTAATTAAACATCTGCCCCCCTTTCAACCTAAGTGAAACAAACAAGCAAACAAAAGCAGAAAACAAAAAGAGAAATTGGCAGGAATTTCCTAAATGTTTTCCCAAAACAGAGTGCATTGGGTCTTCCAAGATGATCCAAATGGTGGTTCATTAGTTAGGCCTAACTAAACTGGAAACCCAGACTCCAAGAAAATGTGTGGTGTTGATTCAAAAGTCTGGAGACTGGAAACTGTTGAAGTGGAGGGTGGTTGATGATGTAAGTCCTGGTCGGCAACCGAAGGCCTGAGAACTGAGAGCTGCTAGGTTTGATGGCAGAAGACAGTCACCTCAGGTCACCTCAGGTCACACAGGGGAGACTCATTCTTCCTCCATGTTCTCCTTTCCTTTCTGTGGCTATGATAAAATGTTCTGACAAAAAGTGACTGAGTTCAAGAAAGCCTTTATGTGGCTTATACTTCCAGGTCCATTGCTGAGGGAAGTCAAGGCTGGGACCTAAGTAGGGTAACTTGAAGCTGGAAGCATGGAGGAAGGCTGCTTGCTGACTTGCTCATAGGCTCAGCTCAGCTACTCCCTTAAGTTACTTCAGGACTACTGGGGCAAAGATACTGCCCACATGGGTGGGGCCCTCCTAACACAGTTATCAAAGTAGACAGCCCCAGCCCCTCATAGACCCTGGAGCAGCTCAACCTGATAAAAACAATTACTCAGTTAAGACTTTTTTCTTCCAGCTGACCCCAGGCTATGTAAAGTTGACAGTTGTGTTAACTGGAATAGACTACCTTTGCTTTACTACTGGAGCCATCATTGGCTGGAATAATACCCATTCCCACCCTACTGATTCAGATGTTAATTCCCCCATAAACACCCTCTTAGACACACCCAGACCACAATCCTCCACTAGATACCTGGGCATCCCTCAGTTTGGTCAAATTCACACATAAACTTGATCTCCAGTGCAGCTTAAAGCAGCCTTGCCTTGGTTATTCCTTCATATTTTTTAAATAAAATATTTAAAAGTTTTATCAACCATCTAAACCATCAGATATTATGGTTAAGATTACATTAGAAAATTTTATTGTAATAAAATGCATATCAGAGGCTGGTGAGGCCCCCAAACCATGGTGACCTGAGTATCATCCATCCTTGTTGTATTCAAACTCTATCCTTTTTATGGATGAATACTTGTCCATTTTATGCATACACCATATTTTGTTTATCTATTTACTTGGTCGTGGCATTTGGGTTGTTTCTGTCTGGTTATTTCAAATGAGGCTTCCATGGCCCTTGCACAAGTGCAGGCAGCTGAGCTTCCCCCTTTATTTATTTTTGAAGAATTGCTGAGTCATGGTAATTTATGCCTGACTTTCTGCAGAATCATGCTAATTTATGCCTGACTTTCTGCTGAGTCATGGTAATTTATGACTGACTTTCTGTAGAGTCGTGGTAATTTATGCCTAACTTTCTACAGAGCCACCAAGCAATTTTCCAGAGTGCTACACCATTTTATATTGCTATCTTCAGGACACAAAGCTCCAGTTTCCGTACATTTGGGTTCCTCACTGTTGGATCTGAATTCCTCAGTGAATTCCCAGGGCCTCTCTTCTGCTAGGTGAGCCAAGTTCCTCCCTGTACCCTGCTTGCTTTTCAGCCCCATCGCTCATCAATCCATTCAACCCTCTCAATACAAGTGCTTTGAAGTTGCCAAGACAAGTGTTTCATGGCCCCATGCTTCTGTGTTTGGTCTTTCCACTGCATGGAATATTCTGGGCTTTCTTCAGGAGATTCTCCTAACAGTGATGGTTTTAGGCAGCTTTATTAAAGTAATGTTTGTTGTTACTGTTACTTTTAATAGTTGTATCTGTTCTTAATGGGGATTGTCATAACTATGGAAATCACTAAACAATGAAGTAAACTTCCACACATACCTCTCTTTCTGTTTTATAGTCGTTTCTGTCTCACACAACTGAATTAGCTGCTTAGCTTAGTCTATGCAAATAAAATAAACTCTATATAAACAAAAATATTTAAGTATTTTTCTTTCTTTTTTAAAAATCTTATTTATATAATGTATATGAGTACACTGTAGCTGTCATCAGACACACCAGAAGAGGGCATTGGATCCTAATACAGATGGTTGTGAGCTACCATGTGGTTGCTGGGAATTGAACTCAGGACCTCTGGAAGAGCAGCCAATGCTCTTAACCACTCAGACATCTCTCCAGCCCTAAGTATTTTTCATTACCAGTGTTGCCTGCAATTAACTCCCTTTGGCTACATTCTCTTAGCATTACTTATTTGCTTGCATTTTGACTTTTTTCTTAATCTCTATGAACTGAAGGGAGTGAGTTGCCATATCCCTATATATTCCTTATGCTATAGAATATTTTAAGCAATTCAGAGGTCCCCCAACTGTTAAGAAATGGTAAGCATCAGAGTACCTTGGATATTTTCAGTGTTGGTAGTACAAAATGCTGACTAAATAAATAAGTTTCCCCCCTAAGGTGTGAGGTTTTAATTGGCCCAATTTAGAGCTGAATTTGTCATGAAGCTAGAGACTCTCACACTTCACTTGAACACTTCACTTGTTATGTAAGTTTGCCATAATTTTGCGACATATTTCAAAGTAGGACTTAAGCGTTGTAGGAACCTGAAGCTCCACAGAAGCAGGGCTTGTCCCTGGTCTAATGAGAAGATGGTGTCTTCAGAATTCATTCTGATGTTAGCAGCAATGAGCCAGGCGAAAACAAAGTCTAGTCTTCAGGTTTCAAATTATGTGGAGAGCTTTTGGAGCCCCTTGGCAAGAACCTGACATTTGACTAAGGACAAAGAAACAGGCTTCAGGCAGAAATCTGACATTAGGCCAAGGACAAGGAAGTAAGTTCAGGTAGAAATCTTAATCTTACAGTAGAACAAAGAAGTAGGCTTCAGGCATGAATATGACTTTGGGCTAGGACAGGGAAGTAGGCTCAGATATTTTGGTCACCCTGATAAGCCTTTAGAAACAGTGGTCATGGGAGTGATCATGGGACTTTGTTTACTGCCTTGTTTGTTCCTTGACTATTTGTGTTTATTGTATTGCTTGTTCGACAACCTAGAACTGACCTTATTGCTTGCATGTAATTAAAATGGTATAAAAGCTGATTGGGAAACAATATACCTGCCTTCAGTCTCAGAATTGACTGAGGCCGTGCTGCAGTATTGTCTAATTGTCTCCTTTTCAATCCTCACTCCTGTGCTGGAGAACCTGTTGACTGACTGAGCGGGCTTGGTCAGATGGCGCCTCAACATTGGAGCTCTAGTATGCGGGATACAGTGAAGGATACTGGGGGAATTGGAAGTGCACACAGGAAAGTGAAGAAGATTTGGGCCAGTGGTGAATAAACTTTGTAGAAGGACAAGGTAATGGTAAAATGTGTTTTGTGTATGTGTTTATAGAGTTATGCTAAAGTCTAGAGAAGCGAAAGTAATTCTCATAGGTGCTTTTAGTCTTTGGACCCTGACTAGAGATAGTTTACACCCTAGACATGAGAGAATGGGTTTGAGAAAAGCAGTCTTTCCCAACTATCCGGGGATGTTTTGGCGAAAGAGAAGGAAAATGAACGTAAGCTGTTTAAGGGCCCTCCTAGGGACAGGAGGAGGTTGGGAGATGTCCTGCCTCCTCTTTGGCTCCTACAGGAGAAATGCTTAGTTTTGGGTCCCTTAGGTAGGATATCTGGGTCCCTTTGGTGGGACATCTAGTCTTCTTTCCTCTCTGTGTATTGTCTGTCCTTAGAGCACCAATCCGTCCATCAGTTTATGTTTGTGTTTTTGTTTTGTTGTTTGAATATTGCTCTGTGTTTCATGTTGAAAAGGAAAAAAACGGTTAAAACTATCTGCTGGTTGTTCAGCCCTTGATTTAGTTTTAACTCGGTTTAAAATAAAGAAAGAGAGAGAGAGAGAGAGAGAGAGAGAGAGAGAGAGAGAGAGAAAGAGAGAAAGAGAGAAAGAAAGAGGAAAAAAGCATTCTCAATTGGTCTTTGGAGCCCTGCACCTGTAGCTAGGAGTCAAGCACAGTTGGAGAAGCCCTGCCAGGAGCTGATTGTCTGCACAAGGTGCTCTTAAAGGGGCCAGCAGCTTCTTGGCTTTTATGGTAAAGGAGCTCATGGCTGTTTTTCCTAGAAAAATCTTTGTGATTGTGATTATTGGGCTCAGCAGGTGACAAAGTGCTCCTCTCTCGAAATTACAACTAGAAAAAGTAAGAAAATTTTGTCTAGTCTAAATATATAAGATGTGTGTAGTCATTTCATTTTTGTTTCTTACTGGTTTTAAATGTATAAATATGTTCTGCATGTCTTGGTTATAGAGTATTGGCTTATAAGTTATTGGGTATGATTAAAAATGTGTAACATTGGTAACAGAAAGTTAGCTTTAAACTGGTAACTCAGGGTTGGAGTCATTCTAAACAACAACACATGGCATGAGCCAACCCAGGAAAACAGGTCTCTTAAGATACTAATAAATTGGGATATGTAATTCTTTTTTTTTTTTTTTTCTCGAGACAGGGTTTCTCTGTGTAGCCCTGGCTGTCCTGGAACTCACTCTGTAGACCAGGGTGGCCTCGAACTCAGAAATCCGCCTGCCTCTGCCTCCCAAGTGCTGGGATTAAAGGCATGTGCCACTGAAAGATCTGAACCCTTATGAGGAAGGTTAGGCCCTTAGCAAACTTAGAGCTGAGACATGCCCGGGCAAAGACCCCTAGCAAACTTAGAGCCGAGACATGCCCGGGCAAAAATCCCACCCAGCTACATTCCTACAGGTAACTTTGACCTGACCTCAGGGCCAGAGGCACAATGTTTCAGGATGCAACTGACTTGTGACTAACATTCTGTACTTCCCCAT
>CM052704.1:115515872-115530872 GCA_028551405.1 Uromys caudimaculatus
ATGTGGCAGAGGAGGGCCTTGTTGGCCATCAGGGGGAGGAGAGGCCCCAGTAAAGGGGAATGTCAAGGTGGGAATATGGGAGTGGGCAGGTGGGTGGGTGGGAGGTGGAATTCCCTCATAGAGGTGGGGGAAGGGGAGGGGATAGGGGGTTTCCCAAGAGGAGACCTAGAAAGGGGGAAACATTGGAAATATAAATAAAATATCAAAAGAAAAATAATGGACTCATATAACAAAGATACTGATGCTTGCAATTTTACTATAATAAATATTAAGCTATTTCGGTATATATATATATAACAAACAAAAAGCAACAAACCAGTAATATAGTAATATGCATAAAATTACAGACTATGTCAAGATACCATCCCATATAAGTACGTGTTTTATATGCATATTATTTATGTATACTGTCTACTCACTATGCAAAATCCTAAAAAATGTCAAATAGTTCACAATGGCATATTCATCATTGCCTGGGGATATGAACCCAGGAGAAAAGATAGGAAGAAGAGACTACTGAGGGTTATGAAGACAGTGGAGATGAGGGGGTGTTCATTATCTCAATGGTAACGGTGGTTTTATAGGTATAAAACGTTAAAACTTACCAACATTTAAGTTTTAACTACACCTAATTTGCTATATACATGCATCATATTTCACCATGTTTTTGTTACCCTTGAGGATTATGAAATCTAGGGCTCCACACATCGTGGGCAAGTGCTCTTCCACTGGGCTACCTCCCAATTCCTCTTCCCTCTGTTGTTTTGTAGACAGGGTCACACGTTAAGGTGCTCAAGCCAGCCTTGAACTCACTCTAGAACCCATGTCGGGCCTTCAGCCTGCCTCAGCCTCCCAAGTAGCTGAGTCCACAGGCCTTTCTTATTAGGTGTGACTAAAATTGTTCATCTTTAAATTGAAATAACCAGAATGAAGAGTTGGGTTCATCGGGTGCACTAATTGTATTACTATGTAGTTATCAGACATGCGGAGCTCACGGCTACCATGCTGGACAAGACAGTAGAGAATGTCACTGTCACTGCTTGCTCTGTAGCTTATCTTTCACATGGCCCGCCCATAAAGAACACGTGACTCTGTTGTCCCGCCCACCGCTGTCTGCCTCAGTTGAAATGGAAAAGACTGCAGCGCTGGCTGCAGCAATGCACCTGTTGCTGGGATTGTTTTAAAGCAGATTTTATTGAGTTAATTTTAATGTAACGTTTCTGTGAAGCAAAACATACATTCTACTTGTATGCCTACAGCACATGGCTCCTTGGTCACCTGTCATGGCTTCTAGGGACAAGACGCTAAACATAAAGAAAGACAGCCACCTGAAACTTTCTTCCTCTATGTAACCAAGAGGGTTGCAGTTTCAGTACAGTTCCTCTTGATGGACTCAAAGATATCCTGCAAGTTACTATTTTCTTATAGTCTACCGTGTATAGGCAAATACACAGTCTTCTTGTATTCTCCTATGAAAAAGAATCCAACACATAACCCTTAGCAAACGTAACTGCGAGTGTCCGAGTAAGAGGAGATATTCAGAAACCCCTTCCATGTGCGCTGAGATCCGTCACCTTCAAGGAAAGGTTCAAGAGCCAGGCAGAGAGGTTGTTAATCTCAGCATCTAAAGACCATGAACTTCTTCCCCGGGGCTATCAGCACTCTCAGTTTTGAAGGTAGAGGTGACGTTACTAAAACAAACACAAAAACTCAACAGTGTTTCGGCGCCCGCCTAGCAGCCTACGGATTGGGGAATCTGCCTTCTTAGTTTCTGTCTCATGTGAGAATGTGGGGCTGAATTCCTCAAGTCTCTTTGATCCGCAGCCTAAAACTATCATCCTTCCACACACATGCCTGACGTCACCGCTTGTCCTAGAGCTGAACTACAAAAGAGGCAGCTGGAGTTCAAAGGGAAGGGGACAGGTAACTGGTGGCCAATGCAGATGACCAGACCCCCAAACTCTGTACCACAGCAGCTAGGAGAATGGAAACAAACCAGGTCCCTGCGTGGTTGGCAGAAGCAGAACTCAGAAGCCAGCTTCACTTACTTTTGGACACCAACACAGCCATTTCCCTTGTTGTCCATGTCAACAGAGAGCATGGGGCGGCTTGCAGAGTTTCTTTACTTCCGAAACTAATCAATAAGGGAGAAAATCCTGGGTTTAATTCTTTGAAAGCGAGAGGATACGTATTCCCAACTGGCAACATAACGGTCCTTTAGGGCTCCACACAGTTCCCTCATGGTTGGCGGTGTCTCCGGTCCCCTCCTGCTGGAGAGACAGGTCACAGCTCAGAGACTGGGGAATAGGTTGGGGTGCTTTCTTTTGCATTGCCTTGACAGTAAGAATGTGTAAATAAAACTGAAGCCTCCTTCCAAACAAGGGGCTGTGACCTGGCAGGGCTTCCTCTGAACACCTAGCTCCCTGAAGACATTGCAACCCATACTCAGAAGTAGAGAAAAATAAGCCTCCATTTCTGGCCCCTTCTGTGATTTTTTTTCCCATTTTTTCTGGCCCCCTCCTGCTTCTATCTTTCAATGTAATGAAAGGACTTAATTAAAGCCTTTGTCAGAAAGTATTCCCCTGCCTCATATATTGTCAGCAAAACTCAATCTGGGAGGTAGCCATGCCAAAGTAAAGCAGAAAGCTAAAAACAAACAAACAAAAAACTAAAACCAACCAGCCAACTGAAATAACAACAGCAAAAAGCCCAGCTCTCGGATCACAGAAGGGGTGGTGGAGGTGATGGGGTGTTGGATGTTAGGATCTGTGGGGGGGGGTAGGCAGCTCACCAGATTTATATAAAACCATAAAAACATTTGAGATATAGTAACATTGCTGTCTGTTTATCAGATGAGGAATGTATAAAAAAGTAAAAGCCCTCCCCAACTCATATACAGTTAACAAAAGGGGGGGGGGGACCTGCTTTAAATACAAGAAAGCCAAAACAAAAGGCCTGGCCTGGACATCTGCTTCCTTGAATTCAGCTGAAGCCACAATTTAAACACACTTCCTCTCAGATCACTTTAGACTTCGACACTCCTTCTCCAGGGATTACTGTGACTCGGCAAGTGCATCGTTCAGTAAATTCAGAAGGCTCTGTTACTCTGCCAGAAGTGGATGATTAGCAAACAACATTGTAAGTGTGAGATCAGAGTGCACGGCCATGTGCACGCGCGCGCGCACACACACACACACACACACACACACACACAACTTCAAGCTGCTAAGTCTCTAAGATCACTGCTAATGAAAGCCGATATTTAATATAATATAGACATTTAGCACCCATCCACACTGTCACAGAGTAGACAGGGAGAGAACGCTGCTGCTCCAGCCACAAGAAGAATGGCACTTTAGTCGGAAACTACTACACATTCACCATTTTCTATGCGTCTCAGAAACAAACAAAACAACTCCCAGGAACACTCTGCAATAGCGCGCCACACTGTCTCAGCATCCCTGCTGTTATTTCCCTTTTCTTTCGTGAAAAAGTAAAAAGCAAACCTACTTAGAAGCAACTAAAACATAATTTTTATAGGCTTATCAAGAACAGCCAAAGAAACCCCAATGTTTTCTTTCACAAAGTAGTCGGGCAAGGGAATTCAGTCAGGAGGTACAATTGGACACAGTGAAATAAAACCAGGTTGGCTCGCAGCCAAGGTGACGTTAGGAATCACACACAATCCGCAACTGCCTTCTGGTTGGTTCATGGCTGACTTTTTAAAGCTACAGCGTGCAGGCTTACTTTGGCTAACTACCTTCAGCACCAGTAGTGGGAGAGGACGATCCCCACTTCCAAAGAGGCAGAATTCTCCTTGCACATGTCTTATACAAGCAAGAAGCTGCTTCAGTAGCTGCTTACTTCCCTCTAGCCTTCCCTGTTGCTACATAGATCTTTACTGCTCTTCTGCACAGCCACGCCATGTTTCAAACTATTTCATTTTCTCCCAGTGGGAAAAATAAGAGAAAACCCAGAGCTTACAGGCTATACACATGAACACTCGGAAGCTGAGTCCTGCATTAGTCTTTTTTTCCCTGAGGGAGGCAGGGACAAAGTTCCCAGAGCTGGCTTTTAAGTAATCTCTTTGAGAGGTTAAGGAAGGCTCTGGTCAGCTAGCAAACCTCTCACGCCTCATAGGAAGCAGCAGCACCCCTCAGAGAGAATGTGAAACAGAAGACCAGAGCTCCTGCAAACATTCACATTCCACCCCCAGAAGCCAACCAAAACCAAACAGAAACAAGCAAAATCTCTTTCTTCAAAAGAAAAACTCTTCAAATATAATAGTTCTCTCAGTTGCATAAAAAGCTTAACCTTGTTTCTCTGACTCCTATCCCCCAAGAAAGATTCGGCTAACACTTCTAACCCTGAGCACTTGGTTCTGCTCAGGTCACATATACTCAAAGCATGCCAACTTACCGCCATCTTAAGTTCCAATCCAGGAAACTGAGAGTAGAGTGAAGAGACTGGGGGTGAGCTTTCAATTATTATCTGGTCAATCTTACAGTTCCTGGGTTGGCTGGAAACTGCTACTTGGTTTGTGGGTGTAGGTGTGGGTGTGGGGGTTATTCCTGTCCCACAAACCTTAACATTTTGTATGTGAGTGGGGAAACAGATTTCAACATTTCGATGCTTTAATTCAAGATATTCACCGTCCCCCAACACCTGGTGCCAACAAAAACCCAAGCCAAAAAAAAACGGTGACAAAACTAATAAAACCCATTCAAAATAACGGCACATACAAGGACCCCGAGGACCCTCAGTTCTCAGCAAGTATGATGTGTGGATTTTAGGCAGAACCTAGGATAAACTGGCTTCCCTTTTCTCTACTAACCCTTAAGGACAATCAGAGACCAAAGGTCAACAAGTATGGTCTAAATCTGGAACCTGAATGCCTGAATCACCCACACACCTGATTTTAGGACTGGTATTAGAAATGTTCAGCCTCCCGAAAGACCACAGCTGAGAAATATTTATTTCCAAGGTTCTCTTTTCTGGGCTTTGCTACTACTCTGATTGCAAAAGCAGCTGTAAATGTTTAGGGATGAATTGTAAGTGCTTCAGTGTTTCTGTGTACTGTTTTGAGCAGGGTCAGCATGTGCGTGCATTATCATGAATGACCAAATTAGGATCATAGGTTGCTGACTGGGCAGCAGATCCATACTCTGGGACTTCATGGGAACTGGTGATTCATTTCCCAACGACAGCCAAAGGGAATGGCTTTGCATTGTAAGTCTGGTGGGTAAGGGAGCCGGGGGACAGCACAGCTCAGAAGAGTACTCAAAGCAGCTCTGATCACATCCTCCAAGGGAAAGGCTCAAAGAGATACAGGCATGCCTGAGTTCCTCAGGCACACTTATGGAAGGACTCTGAAGTTTCTCCAAGCACTTAGAAAAGGCCACCCTCTCCCTTCCTGCCTGCTGTGTTCAAAAGTTTGCCTGTTACATAAATGTATTTCTGGAAGTGCTACAGGAAATTGGTCGGTTTCATCAAGAGGGAACCACAAAGGTATCCTAAATGATGGCAACAGGTTTCACATACCAGCTCGTTTCTAACTTTGGAAATAAATGGATATTTGTGAATGTCTGTGTGGATTCAGCCACTCATCTTTGTACCCTCCACAAGCACATTAGCCATTTGCTCTTATATGAGGGATGTGTACATTAACTATGTTAACATTTTATTTGTGTTATGTGAAACACGTGAATGTTAGGTGCTGTACGCAGGAGGTGTGCTTTGTGATTATAGAACGTGTGTGTGTGTGTGTGTGTGTGTGTGTGTGTGTGTGTGTGTGTGTGTGTGTGCTGTGTGCAAGAACGCCCAAACAAGACTTTCTAAGGCAGTACATCTGTACTGAGGTAACTGTGGATACCTTGGCCTCTGGATTCTGGAACACAGAACCTTTAGGACCACTTGAAAGCGCCCTCGGATGGGGGAGGGGAGGCGAGTCAGGAGGAGCAGTAAATTGGGCACTTGGAGTGGCTTCTATGTTGACCCGCACCCACCTCCAGGAAGCACGGAGGGCCCTGGAAAGCCAGGCTGTTCTGTAGGAACCTTCCACCTGGTCCTGTGCTGGACCAAAGTCCCCGAGGGCAGGGCTGCAGGCGTCCCGAAGGGCGTCTCCTGGGCAAAGGACTGGCGTCCTCCCCGCCAGCGATCAGCTAAGCAACTCGCGGTGGCGCGGGGGACAGAGGGGAAAGTTTCTGCTGAGATTCTGAGGGAGAACAGGGCGGTCAATTTGGGGTGGGAGCTGCTAGGTGTGTGGTACAGACCTTAGAACCTACGACCTGTCCTGTCCCGCCAGCTCTGCCCCGCTCCACTCCAGGTGACAAAGTGCACGCCCGCGGGGCACCGAACTCACGGGGACCGCAGGGCGGGCGTTGAGAGTAATTTGGGTTTTGTTTTGTTTTTTGTTTTGTTTTTGTTCTTATCCTGGTGTTCTCTGGTTCCTTTCATCCTGGAGAGGAGGGAGGGCGGGCGTGTTCCCACGACGGCCTGCGAGCCCATCACTTACCTCCCGCCCGGTGGCCGCCACGCGCGGAGCCCAGAGCAGCGCGGGGCGCGGGGCACGCCGGGAGTTGTAGTCCACCGTGGCGCCAGGGGTCTCGGAAACTGGGAGCGGAGGGAGCGTGGAGAGGCAGAGGCTCTAAGAGGGCAAGGACCAAATCCGCTGGGATTCTGAGGAGGACATTTGCCAATGCCTCAAAACTTCCAGGGAGCAGAAGGGAGGGGTTCCTCCCGGGAAAATTAGCCCAGAGGAGGTTTTCGGGTTAACAACATTTTCTGTGGCTAACCCCGCTGAAGTTGTAAGTCTAACTTTAGCAATAATGATTACAAGACATTTCCCAGGCCAAGTTCCTATTTTGTAGGGCTCGACTTCCTCTTCACTGGGAACACGTGTATGGCATACTTTGCTTAGAACCTCCTGTTTTCTTGTTGGAGAAGCTGCATCACTCCATCATAGAGTAATTGGACTCTCCTTTTACAGACCACTCTTTACAACGCGCTGTTTATTTATTTGCTTCATTCTCTTACATCCATAAAGCAACACTGGGATTTAAGCAAAGAAAAGCTAAAGATGCGGGGCTTTGTGTGTCTGCACCTGAGGAGCTTGGAATCACCTGCCCATAGTCACTTCCTCCTCCCACCCTTCTCTTAGTTGTTAGGAGAGAGTGTGGGAGGCCTGGAGACAGCTGTAGATACAGAGCTAACAGAGAGGAACTTTTGTGGAGAGTTTTCTTGAAGTAGCTGGGGAGGCCTGCGGAGCTAGCTTGGGCACTAACATGCTTGCCTGTTAAATGTAAAAGTCTCAGAAAGTGTTCTAGAAATTAGGCCCACTTTATGAAAAAAAATGAGCCATAAAGGTGACAGCAGATTTCACTTACCAGCGGGGTTGGGGTGGGGGACAGATATAGTGACTTCAGCTCTGGGAAGCCTTGCTGGCCAGCTAGCCTGGGATCCTTGGCTAGTTCTAGACCAAAGAGAGACTAGGTAACAAACAAACAAAGGAGGCTGTACCTTTAGACCAGCGCTTGAGTTTGCCTCCCGTCTCTATACTCACTCACACAGACGTACAAGACACTTGCACGAGGGAACACACACCACACACCACTCCCCCATCTGCGATAGTAGGTAAATAGATTAGCAAACGGTGGCTCCAGATCTAAGCCAGATGGAGTGCCAGTACACACAAGCCCTCATCCCCAACTCAGAAGTTATCTTGATAACCACTTGCAAAGTATATATAAACCACACTTAAGGACAGATCCATGTCTAGCAGTGGATTGCCAAGGCTAATACATTGTGGCTTCTAGTGATGTGTCCTTGTGGGATTTCTGCGTGTGTGAATGTGTATACCTCTGCATCTATATGTTTCTTTGGCTCTTTTGTTGTTGTTGGCTTGTGAGCTTGTTTTGTCTTATTCTGGTTTTTTTTTTATTTCATCATATTTTATTATTATTTTTTTAGATGCCTGTTTGTTTTCTAATGAGAGATTAGAAGAAAGGGTATGGATTTGGGTGTGTGGGGAGGCGAGGGAAATCTGGAAGGGGTTGGGGGAAGGGAACCAGAATATGTTTTAAGAAAAAAATATTTTAATAATATATTTATTTTACTTTAATAGATACATAGTGTACTGGCTAGTTTTGTGTGTCAACTTGACACAAGCTGGAGTTATCACAGAGAAAGGAGTTGCAGTTGAGAAAATGCCTCCATGAGATCCAGCTGTAAGACATTTTCTCAACTAGTGATCAAGGGGGGAGGGCCCCTTGTGGGTGGTACCATCTGTGGGCTGGTAGTCTTGGGTTCTATAAAAAAGCAGGCTGAGCAAGCCAGGAGAGCAAGCAAGCCAGCAAGAAACATCCCTCCATGGCCTCTGCATCAGCTCCTGCTTCCTGCCCTGCTTGAGTTCCAGTCCTGACTTCCTTTCGTGATGAACAGCAATTGGAAGAGTAAGCTCAATAAACCCTTTTCTCCCTAACTTGCTTCTTGATCATGATGTTTGTGCAGGAATAGAAACCCTGACTAAGACACATAGGTAACCACTCCATGCGTTAGGAGAGCAAAGTGGGAAGGAAAAGGCAGTGGGAAAGAAATTCAAGGAAAGATTCGAAGATGAAATATGACACCGTGAGGTCACAGGAGGCCAATGACAGCCAGGAGATCAGGAGCCTAGAATCCCGTGTTGTCACTCCTGAGTTAGGTCTGGGAATGAAAAGTTATTTAACCTCTCCAAACCTCTTTGACCTCAGCATTAAAATGTAAGAAATACCAGTTGTGTAACAATAGCACTGAGTGGCAGTTCAGATTAAAATAGGCAGGAGACACTTAGAATAGTGCGTGGCCTATTCTAAGCACCGAGCTAATGTTATCTACTATTATTATCTACAGAAATTCCTTTTGTGGAAGTATCAAAAAATGAATTGGCATGGAAGTCGTGCTGGGAGGCTGTGACTGTGTTCTAAGCTACAGCGGGATCTTAAACTGCAGTGACAGACAGGAAGCAGCTCGGAGAGTCTTCAGAGAACATAGGCAAGGCAATCAATCATCTGCGTGTGGGGGAAGAAGAGGAGGGAACCCAAGGCAGTTATCACTTGCTGCATCTAGAATATGCTAGGGGTTGCCATTTCAGACACAGACACAGCCATGTGAATTCAAAGTTTTAGAGGGAAAAAGCCAGTTTGGCTTGGAAGCAAACAGGAGTCTTTCTGGGTGTGGATGACCACATAGCTATTGGAAGGGCTCCTTTGAATATTATGCAGTGATACGGAATTTTAAGAGCCATTCGTGGAGGAGAGGAAGTTGGAAAGCCAGTGCAGAGACAAAGGGAAGAAGAAGAATGAGCAAGAGGAGCTGAGGTGTCCTATGATGGCTGTAGGCAGGGACTGGTCAAGTGGCAGGCAAGGGCTGCAGGGTTGAAGTCCAGCAGAGCCAAGGAAGGAAGGAACAGAGAGGAGGGACAGGACAGCAGCACAGTCACGCGGAGGGGAAGCCAGTGATGACACTAACAGGCCATTGAATGTACCGCTGGCCTTGGGGTTGTTTTGGAAGTTTATGGGGGTGAGTTTCTTCTTGCTGCTGACTGAGAAAAGATAGGAGTTGCTGGGTATCTTCCATCACCTGGGACCCCCGGATGGTCTTATACCCTGTGCGTCTCCATTGTCCACAGCCCCACAGTTCACATTAGTGAAAACCCATGTTGAATCATCCCAACTTACACTTACAGTGTTTTTCACATGGTTTTAAGATATGTTGGCTTTTCCTGGAGTGTAGCAACTCGAATGATGACATCATACATGGAATTTGAGCCACCAGTACAGTTCACCTTGTAGCTGCCCATTTTCGCCCTGGTGATTGTATCATGTGGTGACTATCTACTTCACCAGCCTTTATTTCTTCTTCCTAACAGTAACTACCTCATAAGATGGTTAAATTTGATTGTCCACTGGACTAGATCTGGGGTCAACTAAGGCATGCATGGGGCAGGTCTGTGAGAGAATATCAAGGAGTGGTTAGTTGCGGTGAGGAGGCCCTTCCTCGTGCTCAGCCCCTTCCCTGTTTCGCCACTTCATCTCCATAGCACCTGCTCAGCCCTGCTCTGTGGATTTCTGAAGGAAGAAGTAGCCAGGTGGCCAGCATGGCTGGGTTAGGGACTAGAGGACTAATCAGAGGAAGGCTAGGGATGACCGTGGAGGTGGAGACAGATGCTCTGGGGTTCGGAAGCAAGCAAGGACTTTGCTTTGACTCTGAAGTGGGCAGCCATTGGAGAGATTTGAGCAGATGAGTAATAACGACACAGGAGCATATTTTTAAAGGATGATTTTGACTACGCTGTCAAGGATACATCATAGGGAACAAAGTGGGGACAGACTAATAAAATCATTGTAGTAATTCGGGCAAGTTGCAGTAGAATCCTGAACCAGAGTAGTAGCACTGAAAATGAGGGATTACTGTCAAGAGTGCACTGCCCTTGCAGAGGATCTGAGTGTGGTTCCTGGTACCCATACCACCACCACAATTGGATTGCAGCCAGTTATAATTCAGCTCTGGAGACTCTGCTGCCTCTGTCCTCCAAAGATGACACACTTATGTCACACCCTGACACAGGACACATATACGTAATTTTTAAAAATAAATATTGGTGCTGGAGAGGTATCTCAGCTGTTAAGAACACTTGCTGCTCTTCCAGAGGATCGATTCCCAGAATGCGTATGGTGTTCCACAACCGTCTGTAAGTCTAGATCCTGGGGATCTGATGCCTTCTTCTGGCCTCCAAGGGCCCCCAAGCATGCATATGGTGTCCAGACATACATATAGGCAAAACACCAATATACACAAGAGAAATTGTAAAAATGATAGATTAGATATGAAAGAAAAACCCAAGAATTTCTGAGCACACAGAAAATTCAGGATGGAAGAAAAATGTAGACAAAGGATGTGAGGTCTTTGGAGGAAAGAGACTTTGGGAATGGCCCCCAAATCTTGGACTTGTTATCAATATTGACATGTTTGGATAAATGGAGATAATGAAGTCTTCCTAGAGGAATTAAGAACTGTGGTGGCTTTGAGATTGTGCATGTGGGGAGTGAGGATGTAGGCTTGGGTTCTGTAGATGGAAAGGAAGAATCAGACTAAGAATCAAGTAGATTCTTGGCCCTAATAATGTTAAGAGCCTAGGGTGGGGATCTTCTGGAACCATATTCACTTGTGACCTCTGCCAGGAGTGAGGCAGACGTACTCAGAACGCATCCTTCCCACTTCCTGTGAGTTCCACTTATTGTGTCACCTAGAACCCCACCAAAGCCCTGATCTCTCGGATGGTCTTTCAGTGGAATGGTTTCAGGCCTGGAGAACACCACCACTGACATCTAGGGAATACAGGTGTACAGTGGGGAAACTAAGGTAAGACTCACAATTGAAAACTCTCTTTAGCTAGAAGGTGGTCACAGAAAATTCTTTGTCAACCTTCAGTATTTTGGTATAGACATTTTAAGGTGGCCAGGGCAAACTGGGGATTCGGTCTTGGGTTGTTAGAAACTTTGTGTTTGTTGAAGTTTTATGAGCCAAGTCTGAGACCTTGTGGAAATAGGGCACAGATGAGTTTGGCCAGAGTTTGGCAACAGAGAAAATTGTCATTAGCTATCACTGTGTAGCAAACTACCCCTAAATGGAGCTTCAGATAATATTATCTCCTGCTCCTCGTGAGTTGTTTTAGGTCCCTCACAGGGCTGTTGAACTGGACTCTAGTCTCAGCAGAAGGCTTAACTAGGGGTCGTGTATTTTCAGTCCACCTCTCTGGTTGGCAGCAGGTTTACATCCTCTGTAGCCTTCAGTTTCTCGATACTTGGGCTTTGAAGAGGAGGAGGCTAGCAACATGGTCCCTGGCTTATCAGAGCAAGCACCCAAGAAAAGCTGGAGTAAAACAAGACAGGAATTATAATCTTTCCCGGACCAATTCCAGCAATGGACTACACAGGCTCTTGGTTAGAGGCAAGATCGTATGCTGTAACCTAGAGAGAAGGCATGGATACCAGGAGGTGGGGGCTAGTGGGAGGTTTTTAGAAGGCTTTTATCAAGTGTCATGTCTGATCCAAATGATATCCTTACATTAATAGATGCTACAAGATGACTCTACCCCAGTCAATCAGTAGAGCAAATAGTGGCCTTCTTCTAGTCTATTAGCATCAAAATAGTTTTCTTTATATTTTGCGAGTTTTCTCTTCAGTATTACAAATTGCACTTAATTTTATGAATTAAATGCCACGTATTTAATTGTAGTTTTATGTATTAAACAGACTCAAAGTTGTTCCCAGTCCAGGATTTTGTACTTGGTGACTTGGTGACTTGGTGATTACCTGAGCCCCTTGTTGGTTCTGTCCACTGTCTTGGCTTTCCTGGTAGAGCCTTCAGAAGTTCACAGATGCTGTGATGGTTGAGATCTGGCTTATGTGAGCGCCAATCCTGCTGTCACCGTATAGGAGACACAAGGCATGTGCTCCCCTTTCGCTGTTCATTAACCAAAGTTCTGTTCTCCTCTAGCCCCCAATATTGCTTAAAATGCATCTCGTTTCTTTGTTTATGAAGAATTTCCATTCTCTCTCAGACAACCCACAGAGATTTTTAAAAGTCCTCACAGACTTCGAGTCTCCATCAGACGTTCCTGGAATATCATCACAGCCCTTTTCAAACTGAGAAGTGAAGACCACCTGCACTTCCCAAAGCTCCCTATTACATTTCTTTTCATTTCCACCTGTTCTTCTACGCCTTTAACAACAGCAAGCATTCTGGGTCCTTCTCATTGTGGGTGACGCGGGCCTTCCATCCTCCCTCTGATTTGTCTCATTCCATGTCACTTTCCCATTCAAGATGGAGGGGAGTTTATATGTTTCCTTACATTTAGAGAGGGAGGAGGGAGGAGGAGGAGGAGGAGGGAATGTTCGTGAGAGTGTGCACACGCAGGTGATGGAACAGCCTGCTGGAGTCAGTTCTCACCTCCCAGGAAGTAGGTCTTGGGGACCCAACTCAGGTCATCAGTGCTTTACAGCAAGCCCCTTCATGCGCTGAGCCCTATCATCAGGCCCTGTTGTTTGTGTTAAATAGCTTCTTTTCCATCCAGCTTGCTGTGGGTTTTGCTCCTGTTCCTTGGTGCTTTTAATACAATTTTCAGCAACCCTCTCATTTATTTTCTCCGCTTTTCCAGGTGTCTTTTATTTTTTTTTTACTATTATATAGATTCTGTGTTGGTTCTCTCATTGCCCCTATCACTGAAGGAATCAGATCTACCTGGTTTTCTCAAGAATAGAGTGAATGAACCCCATTACCCTCTCTATCGCTGGAGTCCTCCACATGTTCCGCCTCCGATGCTGATGGCTCCTGTTCATTGGTTTGTCATGACTGACTGACCGAAGTGCTGGGACAACAAAATTGGCTGTGCATGAGGGAGACTCAGGACAACACTCTCTTAGTTATTACCAGTTTTTTTCCCCCATGGAGAATTAGGAGTGACTTGTAATAAGAACCAATTTTAAAAGCTGTTCAACATCAAAATGAAAATAAAACATTAGCACTGGAAGAAAAGTAAAAACACACACATATGTGGTTATGGCACCGTGTGAAATTATTAAAATTAACGAGTCAGTAAATTCTTAAGCTTCCTGACAAAAATAAGAAACATGTAATTAGACATATGATTTTCTTTGACTCTAAAATAAAACCTACAAGTTATTCAGAGAAAAGTTTTAAAAAAAAACAACACTTGGTTCTAGGGAAAAAAAGACAAATAGAGCTAGATTTTTAATCACAGGATTAGTACACATAGCAGTGACATCCATTAAGCTTCTATTTATAGTAATAATGAAAGCAGAAAACAGGAGAGTCAACATGGTCCAGAGAAAGTACATTCCTGTTTCTAAGACGATATGATTCAAACCTATTTGGAAGATTAAAATCTCCCATACGATCACAGAATATGTCCTCCCAGTAGCGCTGGTGCCCTTGTTTAAAAGCAGAAGGAAATAGAGAGGAAGGCAGAGTATATGAAGGCAAAGAGATATAGACAGAGGTAGAGGTTGATGTTAAGCCACCACAAGCCAGGGAATGCCAGCAACAAGAACCTGTTAGAGGTGAGGATAGATCCATTGCTAGAAAAGTCAGAGGGAGCGTGACTTTGTCAATGCCTGATTTCAGATGGTGAGTAACCGAAGTGTCTGTTGTTTTAACACAGTTGGGTTGTGATACTTTCAACAAAGCAGGTGCATTGGCTGGTTTTGCATCAGCTTGACACAAGCTAGAGTCATCAGAGAGGGAGGAGCCTCAACTGAGAAAATGCCTCCACAAGATCTTGCTGTAGGCAAGACTGTAGGCCATTTTTGTAATTAGTTATCAATGGAAGAGTGTCCAGCCCATTGTGAGTGGTGTCATTCCTCAACTGATGCTCCTGGGTTCTTTAAGAAAACAGTCGGAGCAAGCCAGTAAGCAGCATCCCTTCATGGCTTCTGCATTGAATCCTGGCTCAAGGTTCCTGCCCTGTTTGAGTTCCTGTCCTGAGTAAGCAGCATCCCTTCATGGCTTCTGCATTGAATCCTGGCTCAAGGTTCCTGCCCTGTTTGAGTTCCTGTCTTGACTTCTTTCAACGATGAACAGTGCACTGGAAGTGTAAACCAAATAAACACTTTCCTCCCGAGTTTCTTTGATCATGGTGTTCCTTCACAGCAAAAGTAACCTTAACTAAGACAGCAGGCTTTGAAAACTAATGCAGATGGTTACAGTTTATTCAACCATCTTTCTTAAATGTTAGTTCTTCTAAGATATATTGTGTATTGTACAACAGAGAGTTTCATATGGCAAAATTGGTTTTTGGATGTTGAATAGAAAATGGGTCCATGTGTTTCCAATGAAAAAGAACTTGCTAGTACTAGTGGTTCTCACTTAGAATTCTGGTCATCACACCACATGTGGAGAAAGTCAGATATATATTTGAAAACAAATCCAGTGTGAGATGTG
>CM052704.1:115535872-115547865 GCA_028551405.1 Uromys caudimaculatus
CCTGGAGTGAGGCGAGGGGGCATGATGCCAGCAATTGAGGTTGCAGATCAGCCGGTGGTGGGGAAAGATTCTTAACACAGAGGCAGTGTGACTGTCAGCATAGGCTTGCTTTGTGGAAAGGCTCTAATCATGCACTATGCATCTCCGTGCCTCTGATGGTAAGATAGGGCTTCGCTATCTCTGTGAGCAGCTGTGACCAGAGGGATTGATGTGGGCCTTGGTCTCTGAGCAAATGCCTGCATGCCGTTTGCCTCTTGGTTTGTGTTGAAGGCGCTGGTTTCTAAAAATAGAACCTCCTCCTGCCTCTGACTCAGTCCATTTTATCTTACTTTCTTTCTGGCCCATCAGTGCTAAAGAATCGGTTTGTCTCTGGCTGCTGGCTACATGCATTGAAATGCTTTTTTTTTTTTTTTCTGCACATTTTTGAAATTTGCACGTTTTTCTAAGGTATTTAGCTTTTCTTATCAATTCCGGAAGCTGGTATGTGTATACACATTGTTCCGTTACTTCTCTGTTCTAGAAAGTTAGGAGGCCTGTTTTACTCAGACTTCTATGCCACTAAATCCACCTCCTTAAAGGCTATCCCAGCTCAGAGAGGAGTGAGGCCATGCTTGTGAGCTAACCTTTAACGTGCCATGATTTGTAGTTACCCTCTACTTTCTTGCTGGGAACCCCTCTCCACGAATAGCTTCTCTATTTTAATTAAACATTTTTCATAAACTATATTATGATCGTATTTCTTCTCCTCCCCAACTCCTCCCAGATCCTTTCCATCTCCCTACCTCACAAATTTCATGTATTCTTTCTCTCTTTCTCTCTCTGAAAAGCCAGAAGAAACTAACAGAAAAAGAAAGAAAGGAGGAAAAAGGGAAGGAACAAAGGAACGAAGGAACGAAGATTAAAATAAAACAAAAAAGTGCCCAAAGACACACTGTCCCTTTTGTGTTGGTTAGCTACTCCTGGCCCCGCGTGCCTGCCCTGGAGTGTGATTGATAAACTTAGTGACAGTCCACTGGAGAAAACTGTTTTGCCTTTCCCAGCGAGTATCACTGCAACTAGCTTCTCAGTTAGGGGTGGGGCTTTGTGTCCGTTTCCTCAGTGCTGGAAGATTGCCTTTTCTGAGCCAGTTAAGTCACATCTGTGCTGCCAAGGTCTCTGTGAGTTCATATGGCATGGGTACTGTTGTGTCTGGAAGGTGCTGCTTCCTTGGCGTCCTGTGGGGGATGTGGAGATAAACCAGTTAGAGGAAAAGAGAGACAGAGAGTGAGGCACCATAAGCTCCTGCGACTCCTTGAAGAGCCCTGATCCACTGTACACAGCGGATGATCTGACAAGGCTCCCAGCACACCGGTGAGACACCACAAGAAATCTCCCTGGGGGATTGGACCCTTCCCTGTTCGCTCCTGGACAGGCAAGTCAGATTTAGTTAAACAACACAGGTTGCACCCCGATTTGCTCTTGAATACATAAACATACACTAATAGGCTAAAAAGCTAAATATAAGCTTGTATAATAAACAATAAAGTTAGATCTGCATTCTGATGCTGGTCTCTGGAGTCTGAATCCCGGGCATCGTGGGCTCCATCTTTACTCTTCCCCCCTCCCCTTCCCAGTCCCTGTTCCCACAGCATCATCCACCACCTCTGGCTCTTACAGACTTTCTACCCCGACCCGTCTTCCCTACAAATCTCTAAGCCTTGAAGAAGGGAGGGGCATGAAAAAGATCGCATTTAGGACTCAGTGCTCCAAGATCTCTCACTGTCTGCATATTGTCTAATTGTGGGTCTCTGTGTTAATTTCCCCTCTACTTCAAGAGGAAAGTTCTCTGACGAGGGCTGAGCCAAGTCCTGATCTGAGTCCGAGCCCAAGAATGGCTTCTTTTAAGTGACTTTTTAATGGAGCTTCTCTGTAGCTCGAGTAACCGGAAGTAGTAGTACATACATAAAGCTCTGCGTGCCTGTCAAGGCTCTCTCTGCACTCTGGCTAGTTGCTTCTACTCAGTCATTCAGTACCTCTGCAGAGAGGCCAGAATAGAATTTTCACCCAGCCATTCCCAAATCATGACACTTAGACAGTAATGTTTTTTTTTTTTTTTTGGCCTTTTTTTTTTTTTTTTGGTCTGGTTAAATTCTGGACATGTCTGTCACTCACTGTTTGGGGTTGGATATGGTGGTTCCTCCTTCCTTCCTTCCTTCCTTCCTTCCTTCCTTCCTTCCTTCCTTCCTTCCTTCCTTCCTTCCTTCCTTCCTTCCTTCCTTCTTTTTTCTTTTTTGGCAGTTGCTGAAACTTCCAGAAGTGCTCTCTAAGAGGAAGGTAGAACACTGTGGGCTGATCCTTGGATAGCTCTTCCCTTGCTGCTTTCTGTTGCTCTCTCTGCAGGCCGCCTCTGCGATAGTCTGCCTTGTGACAGGACAGGACAAACACCCCAAGCTATAAATGTTTCTTCCCTCAAGTTATGTCAGGTAAATTAGTAAGACAAGATGTCTTGCTAATACAGTTGACCCCGATATGAAGTCCCTTTGGTTGTGCATAAGTGTTGTTCTCTCTGACTCTGTGTAGGACAGTGTAGTGTTGGTTGGCTCAACAGTGGAGGTAGCTCTGTTTCATGCTTCTTTACACTGACAAGAAAATCAGGGAGAAGGTGCACGAAGGCAAGCACTTTCAGTGAATAATATTCATGCCATCATCAACAGCTAGATCAAAACCGAGACTCTTGCCCAGTCCTGGATCCAACTAACAGGATGGTAAATATTCTTTCAGCTGATTTCCAGAAATCGACTTAACAGGAAAAAGAAATGAAATGAAAGAAGATAAAGTTAAAAAAAAATCAAAGAATATATTTTATAAACATAAATAGTAAGTGAGCTAAGTACTAGAATATGACTGAATTTTTTCTTTTTCTTAATCATTGTGGTCATTTTCTATGTACCATGTATTTATTAGCTAACCAATCACTCTTCTTTTTTTCTTAAGATTATATATATGTGTGTGTGTGTGTGTGTGTGTGTGTGTGTGTGTGTGTATGTATGTATATATATATATATATATGTATAAAATGTATATGAGTATGATATCTTCATGCACACCAGAAAAGGGCATTGGATTCCATTACAGATGTTTGTGAGCCACGATGCGGTTGCTGGAAATTGAACTCAGGACCTCTGGAAGAGCAGCCAGTGCTCTTAACCACTGAGTTGTCTCTCTAGCAACCCAGTCACTCTTCCTAATAATTATGGATTATTTTACTTCATTAGAGCATTTTGGCTGCAAGTTACAACAATCATTATCATACCTCTTAAGGCAAAAAATGGAATTTACTGGTTCATAAGAGTGATCTTGGGAAAGAGTGGGCCCATGAACCCAGAGATGTCTCTCTCCTTCCTCTCTAGGCACTGTTGATAAACTTGGCCTCTTTCTTGTCTAGAGCAAAGCAAGCTCATCCCACAAAATAGGGGCACAAAGTATCAGTCCTGCAGGTACAGGTACCTTCTCTTTAACCTTGAACTAATTATCAGGTTTGGTGGCTCACCATCCTCAGCTGTGTTCTCTTTCTTTGGCAGAGCCAGAATCATTCAGGTATAGAAAGCAGAAGTCCGGATTGCAAAGTGCCCTGACTCTAAGGCAGGTCCCTGTAGGCTCAGACTGCAAGTGTTCTTTACAGAAGGTGCTTGCTCACATCTTGAAGTCCACTTGACTAAAGCATCTAGGAATGTATCTCCTTTTGCCTATAACTGGCCTTGGGGAATCTTAGAGGATCAAAAAGATAAATGCAAAAAAAAAAAAAAAAAAAACCAAAAACAAAAAACCCAACAACCAAAAAACCCCTCACCTATCAACCAACCCAGAAGCACACACATGCACATGCATGTACACACACACACATGCGCTCACACACCAAATACACACACACACACACACACACACACACACACACACACACACACACACACTCAAACAAAAGCTATGTTTAGACATGCCACTTGATGACAGGAAGTTAAGTTGGAGGAAAACACCCTGAAGAAGGCTGAGAAATAAACTCACCCGTGTAGATACCTGGGTAAGGTTGATGTTAGTCTTCTTTATAGAAACTTTACAATCAGGAGGCCAGGATGATGAAACACTTGAAAGCTTATAGGTAAATAAGCCAACTACAATTCTGTATTGGATCACATAGTTTTTCAAATCTGGGGCAGAAACAAAGCTTTTTTGATCCAAAAATTGAGAGGGATTATTGCTACTATAAATGGCTTCAAAGAAATATTTTCAAAGTTCTTTAGCAAAAACAAAAATAGCATAAATTGGAAAAGAATATATGAAAGTCAAATGTAATTTATTCTTTATATTTTTAATTTGATTGACAGACTCCATGTTGTTGAAAAATATTTTAACAACAATTATGAATATTAATAATTATCTTGAGCATCAACAATCTAAACGAACCATTAAAAGACAGATATTAGCCGGGCAGTGGTGGCGCACGCCTTTAATCCCAGCACTTGGGAGGCAGAGGCAGGTGGATTTCCGAGTTCGAGGCCAGCCTGGTCTACAGAGTGAATTCCAGGACAACCAGGGCTACACAGAGAAACCCTGTCTTGAAAAACAAAACAAAACAAAACAAAAATAAAAGACAGATATTATCAGAGTGGATCAAAACAAGACATATACATATATATATATACACACACACACATATATATGCATATGTATGTATATATATTCTACAAGGAGCCTACTAAATATAAAGACATATACATAACCTAAAAGTAGATAGAAATATAGTAATTAAATTGATAGAGAAAGATATGCCGTATTAATACTAATTCACATACAATGGAATTAACTGTATTAATTTTAAATGGACCAGACTTCATGACAAAAGAACATACAAGATATAAAGAAGCATTACATACTGAAGCTGTAACAGCACTTAAGCACAGTACGCAAGGCAACGCCCAATAGAGCTGTAAGCGAGAATGGCTGATGTGTGTGCTATGGAAAGCACCACAATGGAAAGATACAGAATATTTTATCCAACAACTACCCAATACATGTCCATCACAAGCTCACTTGAAACATTCACCAAGACTGACCACATACTGGGCCACAAGACATTAACACTAAGAGTAATTTAAAAGTAATTATTGCAATTAAATGAAAATGATCAATTAAACCACAATAAAATTAAGTTGGAACTCAGTATAGAAAGGCAGCTAGAAAAAAAAGTCTATGAATGGCACACTGGGGGGAGGGATCTTAAGAGAAAAATTTAAGCTATATTTTAAATGGAATGAGAATGAAAATACAGCATCAGACTTTTTGGAGTGCAGCTGAAGTAGGAATTAGAGGGAATCTATACCATGAAATGTGTATTACGAAGAGATAGATATGCAGCCAATCGTCTGAGTATCTACTTAGGGAATAAAGAGTGAAGCCAATCTGTAGGAAGCTGACAAAATAAGGAAATGAATAAATAAGTCAGTAAAGCAGGGCAGAAATCAATGAAAATGAAAACTGAGAAGCAACCCGATAGCAAATTTTAGGAAAATGATCGATAAAAATCAATAACATGCTGGCCAAGTTAACTACGAAAAAGTGAGAGAGATCCAACTCCTACTGGCAGAGGTGAAGGAGAGATGTCTTAGTCAGGGTTTCTATTCCTGCACAAACATCATGACCAAGATGCAGGTTGGGGAGGAAAGGGTTTATTGAGCTTACACTTCCATGCTGCTGTTCATCACCTAAGGAAGTCAGGACTGGAACTCAAGCAGGTCAGGAGGCAGGAGCTGAATGAGAGGCCATGGAGGGATGTCACTTACTGGCTTGCTTTGCTTGCTTATCCTGGCTTGCTCAGCTTGCTCTTTTATAAAACCCAAGACTACCAGCCTAGGAATGGTACCACCCACAAGGGGCCCTCCCCCCTTGATCATTAATTGAGAAAATGCCTTACCTCTGGATCTCATGGAGGCATTTTCTCAACTGAAACTTCTTTCTCTGTGATAACTTCAGCTTATGTCAAGTTGACACACAAAACTAGCCAGTACAAGAGACAACCCTACAACTCTCATCATCGTTAAAGCAACAGTAAAGACAAAGAATGCCATGGCTACAAAGTCACTAACCTAGAGCCCAAACCAAATCTCTGTTCAAAAAGTCAAGTAAATCACCAACAACCGCCGAAGCAGAAGGCATCAAAGCAGGTTTACGGTAGTTATGGGAGACACAATACAATCATCTATACATTTGGCTTAGAGAATAGAGGCAGGGAATATTTCCCAAAGCCAGGTGAAGGGATCACAGAACCAAGAAGCTGCACACCAACAGCTCTTGTGAATGTAGAAAGAAATTCTTCAGAACAGTATTGGTGAAATGAGTGCAAAAATGTATACAAAGAATTATGCACAAAGTAACAGTGACTTCAGATATGCAAGGCTAATAAAAATTAATCAGGACTGAGCTGCAGATGTAGCTCAGTTGATAAAATACTTTCTTAATATACATAAAACCCTAGGTCCAATCTCTAGTTCTTAGTATCTAGTACCTAACACATAGTTCGCAGGTGGTGGCCCATCTGTAATCCCAGCAGCCAGGAGATGGTGACAGGAAGGCCAGTAATTAATGTCACCTTCAGCTACACGGGGAGTTGGAGACCAGCTGGAGCAATATGAGACTGTGTCTCAAGCAATGAACTAAGATAAGCCATCACATCAGCAAGATAATAAAGAAACACGACTCTTACCACCAATGAACGCAGAAAAAGCACTTGAAAAAAAATCCAGTGCTTATGATAAAAAATACTTAATCTAGAAACACAGGGGAACTTCATTAACAACACAGAAGATATATGTAAGAACTTACAGCTACCATCATAGTTAATGATGAGAAGCCTGGAGCTTTCCCACCAGATTAGGAACGAGGCAAGATTTTCCCATTTGCCATTGCTTTGCAACAGTAAAACCGACATTCCTGGATATGTGATAAGACGCAAAGAGAAAAGGTTGAGAAGCAGGTAATCAAATTGCACTTGATTGCACAGGGCGTGACGTGCTTGCATGGATTGCAGCACTGAGAATCTGTCCCAAGATTTCTCTTGTATAAACAATGATGGCAAAATAGTAGAATTCAAGGACTGAATGCAAAAGCCACCTGTTTTCCTGTTGACCACTGGTGAACAAGTGGAGTTTGAGATTAGTACACAGTACCTTTGTATTGGCACTGAAGAGTGAGATAGGCATAAACTTAGCAAAATATGATCTATATACAGGAAGCCCTAATGCCAACCAACCTACATCAAAGAGGAACTGAATAAACTGAAAGAAAACAGTGAAGTCACAAAGTCCTCATGCTCACAGATAAGCACTAGAGAAACCAGAACGTTATATACACATGCTGTTCTCTTCAGTGGAAGAGACGTATACCTACCTGATTTTCACCCGAAGGCTGTTAGTGGATGTAATTAATAACGTTGTGATCTCCGATACCTGTAAGGCCAGGCCTCCCCCACATTTCCCCTAATGTTTATCCCAGGTCCCTTCTCCTTAGACCTTTATCTTTAGCTTGATTCTCAGGCAATAGAACCGATCCTTAGGGGAGATGTCACATGCACTTTACAGCCTCATGACCTCTGCTATCTATATGACTGAGATCACAGCACGTCCTAGGCCCGTATGATACAGAACCCATCTTTATGGGATCTGTTTTTGCAAAAGAGTTTCAATGTGCTCATGCCTTAAGCTTTATGGTGCATGTGGAATTGAGATCATTGTTACCAAAAACTTTTTTTTTTCCAAAATTGTACTGTAGTTAAATATGTCTAAAATAAACAGCCCCATGTCAGATTCTGAGTTTGAATTAGCACCAGGTAACTAAGACTTGTTGAACTGGATTTCCTTCTTGCCTCATGTAGATTGCTCTTCTGTTGACTGTGGCGTTTGGAGGGACCCCACAGAAAACTCATCTTCTCTTCTCCTCTTGATCTACAGACTCAAGGCAATCCCAGCAAAGAACCCTGCAATCTTGGAGTCTCAGTAACTTTATTATAAAGTTCAAATGCAAAAGCAAGTCTTGAATATTCAGCACACCCAGTGAGGGAGGAGAACAAAGCTAGAGAAGGAAGCACTCCTTTATTTCAAGACTTACTATAAGACTTGACCAATCAGGACTGCGATGTTGTCAGTGCTGGGCAAATAGATCAGAAGAATAGCAGACAGAGCCTAGATGTAAATCTGCACACATAATCAACTGATATTTAGTCAAAAGCAGAAAAATGAACACAATCCCCTTGCAAAATGGGGCGTCAGGTTGCAAAATGACTTTATCTTTTTTCTCAAAAATTAGCTCAAGTCAGATCAACAATCTAAGCATAAAACTATGAATATCCTAGGAAGTAATGTAGGAAATACCTAGATGATGACAGCATGTACGGTAACTTTAAATTTAATATTGTACCACCATCTGTGAAAAAAAAAAGTTGACAAGTATGTACAAGATCACAAGAAATACATGATTAAATTTAAAATTTAAAAATTTGTCTGGCAGAAGATAATTTCAGGAGAATGATAAAATAAGCCAAAAACACTGACATAAATTATTTATCGAAGGCTCTTCTGAGGATAGATCGTCTCTAAAATACATAAGAATTATTTTATTACTTTTTTTTTTTTTACAGTCCAGTTGTTACCCCCCTCCTGGTCCACCTTCCCACAGTTCCTCATCTTATTCCTCCTCCCCCCTATCTCCAAGAGGATGTCCTCCCCCATCTCCCCAACCCTCCATCCTCAACCCCCATGAGGCCACCCCACTTCCTGGGGCCTCAAGTTTCTCCTTAGGTGCCTCTTCTCTCATTGTGGCCAGACCAGGCAATTCTCTGCTGTGTTAGGGGCCTCATATCAGCTCCTGTATGCTGCCTGGTTGGTGGCTCAGTGTCTGAGAGATCTCAGGGGTTCAGGTTAGTTGAGACTGCTGGTCTTCTTATGGGGTTGCCCTCCTCAGCTTCTTCCAGCCTTTCCCTAATTCAGCTACAGGGGTCCTCCACTTCAGTCCACTGGCTGGGTGTAAGTATCTGCATCTGTCTCACATAAAGAATTCTTAAGCCTTAAGAACAAGCAAACATCACAATTAAACTGTGGTCCAAAGACCTCATGAATGCTTTCCTTTACAAGACATCCAGATAAAAAATAAACACACAAAAAGGTGCGTCACATAATATATTATCTAGGAAAAGTAAATAAAACAGCTACCTGTTAGAATGGCCAAAATCTGCAACATTCACGACAAAGGGCAGAAAGTAAGTTCTGCCCCAGCAGTTCTCCTGCATCCCTTCGGAAAGTGAAAACACTGGCACTCTGGGAGATGACTAAGTAAACTCTTATCCTGAGATATTGCACTCTTCCTTGCTGTTTACCCAAAGGAATGGGAAGCTTATGTCCAGACAAAAACACAGACACGGTGGCTATTTTTAGAAATTTTATTTAAAAAGTTGTTCTGCCTTGGAAAGGACTAGCAGGTCCTGGAGCAGACGAGTGGGTGAGCTGTGGTGCATCCAGAGAACAGCAGCTGGCACTCTGCACTGAGGAGGAATGAGTCATAAGCCCCTGGGGCAGGACTTATGCACAGTGCACACTGCTAAGTGAGAGAAGCTGGGCTAAGGGGCAACATCCTGAAGGACCATCGTGTAGAACTCCAGCCGTGTAGAACCCACTACTCTGGAAAGGAGAAACTAAAGAAGAAATAGATGGCTGGCTAGCAGAGATGAGGAGAAAGGAGAGACAAGAAGACTTTTTAGGGTTGGTGAAACTTCTGTGTGTACGCTAATGGTGTCTCCTTGTCATTATAAAGTTTTCCAAACCCAAAGACTGAATGGTACCAAGAACAGAACCTTCTCATAAATGGACTTTGGGGGATAATGATGTATAAATGTTGATTTATCAATTGTCATTACCACTGTGGGGGGAGCCATGGAAACAGGGGTGCACACATAAGGCCGGGAATTTATAGGAAATCGGCTTCTTCTGTTCAGTTTTACTGTAAACCAACAAGTGGTTTGAAAAAAAAAGTCTTATCTTAAAAGGAGGCAACCAAGCTGGTTTTATGATCAGTTAGGCTGGGAAGGGCAAACTTATAAACCTTCTAGGAAAATCTTCTACCACTTTAAAGAGCAGTGACTGGGTAGGTGTGGGCTGCTTTTCCTGCCATGTAAACAAATGGCCCTGGCCAGATGTGTTACAGACTGGTATGTCCAAGCCTCTCCCACACTTTTACACAAGTCAGTTATTTTTATTCCTAGGATAGATCTAGGGTGGAATGTCCTTCCTAGGTTTGGGGACTTCCAGGTTCTATTCTTATTGACAATTTTACAATGGGAAATTCTTCATCAAGGGAGAGGAAATCAAAGCGTGGTTACAAAATTAGGCTCAGAGGCACATAAAGAGGCATCCTCCAGTCAGACCTTCATGCAGATCTGCCCCTGTACAGCATACCCGAGCGAATCAGAACAACTCTGCAACTCAACATGTCCACACCTTCAGGACATAATGAGACAAACTGAGTTCGTAACAAAAAATCCCACACAGGAAGGAGTCCCCTGGCCGAGAGCCACACACACTCTCAGGATGAAGCCCTGCATGGTGAGAACTGAACATACTTTGAGGTGGCTTCTAGCAACCCAGGCCTTGACCCTGAAAGTCATCAGAATATTAGGAAAAGCTCAACCTCTACCTCTCTTGTTTGCTTAAAAGGGTTGTAATTCAGATTCTTTCCCTCTGTCCGTGAGATACACATGGATCTGCTACAACTTAGGTTATTTTGCCTCCTCATTCTTTCCCTCCTTCTTCTGGATTCTCTTGCATCAGCACCCTGAGTGGGAAGGGTACACACTTGGTCTCTCAGTCTGCTGAAGGACAGAATAACGTCTGTGGTTGTAGTTAGTGAGCACCATTGGCTTAGTCATGCATTTATATTGGTCAACACTATGACTTTCACCACCTGGACATCTCTGGGTCTCATACCCATTCTAACTCTGTCGTCTCTTCCGCTTGACTTTCCAACAGCCATCTACACAGAGCACAGCCCTTCCCCTATATTCAGTAGTCAGTATGTTAACTACTATATGGCTTTCTGTATCTTTGGTGTGGCCTAGAAGAGTGTGAAATTTAAAGTTTTTTAAAAAATATTAATCTTATTTTTAAAATTATGTGTGTGTTTGTATATGTGTCTCTGTAACTATGTGTCTCTGTAACTATGTTTACATGTAACTATGTACCGATGCCTACAGAGGCCAGAGGGGGGCCTCAGATCCCCTGGAGGTGGAGGTGGAGACTATTATGAGCTTCTGACACAGGTACTGGGATCCAAACTTGAGTCCCATGAAAAAGTAATACATGTAAGCACTGGGCCATCTCTCCAGCACCACGAATCAAATGGAACATGTAAGGAGCGGTTAGGATATTCGCCATCACCAGATGGCGCTATTACTCTGAGGAAACTTGTGGATAGCGCGGGGTGGCTCGCCCGAAGCGCCTGCGCATTAAGGGTGTACGTGACTAATCACCGCCCACTCCCGGGGCGTGCCAATCAGTGGAGGACACGCTGCCTCAGGGCTATATAAGCAGTGCCATTCTGGGGCCCCGGGTTCTTCCTCCATCAACGGCTGAATAAAGCTGAACTGCAGACGAGGCCTGCGTGTCGCGTGTCTTCTTGCTGGCGAGAGGCGCGCGGGACAACTGGTGCCGAACCCGGGAACGTAGCGACTTCATCATCGGGAACATAGCGACTTCATCATCGCCGGCACCGGAGGAGACCCTCCGCTTCTGCGGAGTAGATTCAGAACTGCAGGACTGAAGGCAAGCTCTGAGAGGTATGTCTGTCCGCGACCTTTTCCCTCACTTCCTTCCACAATCGGCTGACGTGATAGAAGCTATCTTTATCATATCGGCCGCACTTGCCCTCTTTACGGGGACCATGTCTTTGTGGAAGCTGGTAAAATCATGTTTGGAGGA
>CM052704.1:115548365-115592148 GCA_028551405.1 Uromys caudimaculatus
ACTAATCACCGCCCACTCCCGGGGCGCGCCAATCAGTGGAGGACACGCTGCCTCAGGGCTATATAAGCAGTGCCATTCTGGGGCCCCGGGTTCTTCCTCCATCAACGGCTGAATAAAGCTGAACTGCAGACGAGGCCTGCGTGTCGTGTCGCGTGTCTTCTTGCTGGCGAGAGGCGCGCACGACAGGAACATGTGCTTCTCAGTTAGCTGTGTTCTCCATTTCTGTCAGACAGAGCTGGTCCATAGTTTCTGGGTCCTCTATAAAACTGCTTCTGATCCTGCCTGCTCTGAACTCTTGTTCTTTCTCACTTCATCTTAGTAATGCCGGCCCTTTGCTATTCCTCAAGCATACGTGCCCACAAAATGTGTTCTTGATGCAGGACATTTGTAATCACTACTCCTGCTCCTGGGAAACCTTCCATTCAATGAGTTGGATGTTTCGTTACCTTCTCTGGACTCCATTCCAACTTCACCCCTTCACACATGACTTCCCGGGCATCTTATTGAAAACTACATTCCTTATCTGCATCCATTTACACATTCATGGGCTATCTTGCTCGCCTGTATGTGTTGTATGTGTGTGCATGTGGTGCACATGCATGGAATGCATTCATACCAATGTGTGGGTGCACATGCCCATGTGTGAGTGCCCATGTAGAGACCAGAGCAGGGTGTCAGGGGTCTCCTCTAGCTCTCTCCACTTCTTAGGATCCACCAGTTACTGCCCCCAATGCTGGGGTACACACATGCTCATGCTAAGCTTTTTATGTAGGTGCTAGGGATTCAAATGCAAGTTCCCACGCCAGGAGAGCAAATGTTCTCACCCACAGAGCAACCTCCTCAGTCCTAACCTCTGTGGTTTACTTTTGTCTGTAGCATTCGCCATCACATTTACTCTATGCTTTTGTAGCTTGCTTTGTTTATTGCTTAATTTTCGCTCTAAAATCCATAAGAGCAGGGTGTTCTGTTTGTAGCTTTAATCTCAACGCCTACATCATTCATTATCTTTAATATGCCAGGTGCACAGTAAATATTTGTTGAATATAATTCTGAATGACTCTCAACCAAATATTTGTTTCTATAGACAAATATGTTCAACAGCTTAGAATATGTAGCTTTTCTAAGATCTCACAAGAAGCTGGGACAGAGTGGTTATGTTATCAGTAAGATCAGATGCCAGTGAATCAAGGCCACCACTTGGATCCCAGCACTGTACTCTTACTTGTACTTTCTCACCAGACTATGGCTGCATTTGGGCACTGTCTTAGTTAGGGTTTTACTGCTGTGAACAGAGACCATGACCAATTCGAGTCTTATAAAGTACAACATTTAATTGGGGTTGGCTTACAGGATCAGAGGTTCTGTCCATTATTATCAAGGTAGGAGCATGGCAGCATTCAGGCAGGCGTGGTGCAAGAGGAGCTGAGAGGTCTCCATCTCCATCTGAAGGCTGCTATGGAAGACTGGCTTCCAGGGAGCTAGGATGAGGGTCTTAAAGCCCACACCCACAATGACACATCTACTCTAACAAGGTCACACCTACTCCAACAGGGCCACACCTTCTAATAATGCCACTCCTGAGCAGAGCATATACAAACCATAACAAGCACCTATTTTTAAGCTTTGTACTTAAGGGAAGAAAGATCTTTAGAGAAGTCTACCCAGTCACAAGCAGATGGCCACAAACATTCTTTCTTGTTCCAGAAGGTAACTTTTGAGATTTTTTAAACTCTTATTCTGGAATTCTGGACCTGTTTGATCCAACACAATGAGCAACACTGCACCAGGGAACAAAATGTCCTTAAGGAAGCAATAACATTCAATTATAAAAATGAAATAGAGTTTTGCACAACCTGAAGATGTTTCTGTAAGTGATAGATCATGATGGTGGTCCCATGAGATCATAATACCTAGTGTATACACATTTAGGTCTGGCTGGTACCCACTGTGATGAACCCACACAATTATGTCACCTCATGGCCCATCAAAGCACTCTGCAATCCTAGAAGTATGACTATTTTTCAGGCCTAGTTTCAATGATTTAAATTGTTTGGTTTAATCCAAGTGATCATTTTCCCTGAGTACTGACATATGCGAAATAACAGATTTCAATGGTGTTTCTCCAAGGGGCTGATGGTGGCATCTGTGAGTTTTGTTTTGGGAACAAATGAGAAGAGGGTGTTTGGAATTTTTATTCTTAGTATCACAAATTTTCCCCAGTTTACTGGCTTATAAAAAGACCTGTGTGGTTTTCAGGGTTGTGATGTGATCTTTAACAGTTTTGAAAATCAGAAATCCAAAATGGATCTTATTAGACTAAATCTAGGTACCGGAAGCTCTGTCCCCTCTCCTGGCTCTACGGGACCATATATTCTCTTGTTTTAACTTCAATGACCACCTACATTCTTAGCTTATAGACACTTCCTCCACCACAATCTCTGCGTCTTCAGCCTTCTCTTTCTCTGTCTCTTTCTGAGGATCACTGTGAAGACATTGAACTCACCAGGTCACCCAGAGCAATCTCTTCGTTACAAGATTCTTAACTTAATTATATCACAAAGTCCCTTTTACCATAAGGCATTGTTTGCAGGCCTGGGAATTAACGTGCTTGTGCTATATAACCTTTACTCAGCCTGCCACACCGGGCTATGTGACTAATATAGCAATGGAGGTGAGTGCCAGGTGATTTGGCAGAGGGGATATGGAAGAGATTTATAGAGTTAATTTTTAGCTAAGGCTTGCGGTGGCTGGTAGGGATGTACTGTGGATGGGGTAGGGACATGAGACATCAATGATGATGACATTTGAGTTAGTTATATACCATGGTGCCATTACTATTCCCTGGTTAAAATGTCCTAGCAATGTATGCTTGGGATGTCACTGTGTCTGGGAGTCATGAATTCACGATAGCCCTAAAGACGTGGCTGGACATTATGGACTTTGTGGGGTGTGGTGGTAGTCAAGATCTGAGAGGGGGCTGTGTTTGCTTATGCTGCTGTGAGCTGAGATATCCATCTCTTGTTACAAGGACTTCTCCATAGATTGCTCACATAGCATAGTTCCCATCTGAGAAAGGATGGAGGCAGAAAGGAAGGAAGAAGGGAGAAAGAGAGATCCTTTCAAGGAAACAAGGCATTTACAACCTAAGCTTGGAAATGCTATACTCTCGTTTCTGCCCTGGTATTGGTCACAAAAAGCAAATTTATATGGAGGGACCACACAAAGGTGTGAACACTAGTGATCACTGAGCATCTTATAAGCAGGTTGTTGTTATGTCAGCCTAACTAACAAGGGAGACAGGCAAGGATAAAGCCAGCTTGGGAAGGGTGGGTCAGAGCAAGTGACAGCTATTCTTGCCCAAGGACTCTAGACATAATCTCTTTATAGTCAGGGTGGTTTTCTGAGGCTTAGTCACAGGAATGAATGACTAAGAACGCTGGAGTAATTCAGTAGGCAGGAAGTGGGCCTCAGTTCAAGTCAGTAGTGTCAGGACAAATTCAGTGGATGGCATGATGGTGAAGGGAGGATGGGAGAGGCCCGGGGAGCTGCTTTGAGAGAGACGGAGGACCTTAAATGAACCTTGAAGGAAGCATAGAGTTGGTGTGTGGATGAATAAGAATTAAGATGTCTGATTCTAGTATGCTGTATTTCTAGAACTTTCAGGTACAAATGACTAATGAAGGGAGTCTAGATTAAGTTTAGGAAGGACACTCAAGGGTCTGTTCAAAGGACCCGTGTCCGTTCACAGAGGAGAACTCTACTTTGTGTTGTTGGTTTTATGTTCCAGTCTATGCTGAATGATATTGTCTAGATAGTTTTTGTTTGTTTGTTTTTTGTGTTATTACCACCATCCCTGTAACTACTGTTGACTATGTACCTTGTGCTAACCACAGTTTCTTACAGTGTGAGCCCTCAGCCAAGAGGAGACCCTGTAAAGGAATGTGAGAGTCATGAAAAGATTTAGAAGCATGAAAAGATTTGTGAACATACAATGATCAAGAGTTAGTTCAAACGCAAAGTGTAATGAACTGGAGATGTTTCTGGCAGTGTGCAACTGGGTCGTATAATGTAGCTTCCTAACAGCCTTGGTATTGACACACACATGGACCTTGCATACCTGTCAGGCCATGCAACCGTAGTGAACAGCACATCTCAAACAGCTCAGCTCAGGTTGGAGACTACGCGTGAAAAGAACTGCAGTGTTTTTACTGTGCATGCCAAGTTCTCTGCTCTTATGGAAACAATAATTTAATTATGGAAAACAAAAACTTTTTAATACTTCCTACAATCATTCTGTAGCTTGTATCAAATCAATCTGTCTTTGGATTGCATTGAGTTAGAATGGTTTCCAAAATGGTTTGAGTTGCTGAGTTGAGTTGCATAAATAACTATGAAATGAGTTTTGTCTTTGTAATAAGAAGGCATTTCCAACAATTTCTGAAATGTCCCTAAACATATGTTCTCCGTCTTGTACTATCTATTTACGTGAAGCAGAAATCCTCAGCATTGACAATTATAAAATCAAAATATCAATTAATGCTGAACACTTTTAAAGACACTTCCTGTCTTTCAGAGTCAAATATTCAGCCACGAGTCAAGCCTTTGCATGAAAATAAACAAGCAAATCTGTCTCTTCATTAGAATGTAAATTTGGTTTTGATTTAATAAGTGGCAAAATTATATGTCTACCAAAGAACTGTTTTCAAATAAATGTCTCTTCATTTAGTGTCAGTAAGTGTTAGGTTTGTACGCCTGTTTCAAATGCTGCTGGTAGCATGGCCATATCGTGGGCATGCAGGAGCCATGATGAGGAATGTCCAAGAAGCCCGCTGCCGAGCAGTCTGTCCACTGCAGATCGTGCACTAATTGTTTCGGATCCCATTCAAACCAGACTAGAAATGTAATGTTCTCATCTTCTACAGACAAAGCAGTGGGGAAAGGCACATGGTTTCTACTTTGCAGATATGTAGATGTGCGGAGAGTGTCAAGAACTTGTACTCACAGTTGCCCCATGAGTAATTGATGAATACAGTTCTCAGTTCCCTGTGTCCTTACTGGACAGCCACCTGTGGTAGCATCTTAAAGCAGCAGAGACACTTCCCTGGTGATACATGTGCAAGAGAGGGAAATTTATCAAACAGGAGCACGTTCCTGAATCCTTACCTGTTGGGAAGACTCAATGGGCCTTTCTCTCTCTCTCTCTCTCTCTCTCTCTCTCTCTCTCTCTCTCTCTCTCTCTCTCTCTCTCTCACACACACACACACACACACACACACACACACACACTCACACTCACACATTTACTGCATGCAGACATATCCACATATTAGCAATGCTTAAATATACCCCCCTTAGCATTTTCCTCCTGTTTTTCCTGTTTCTGAAGTAAAAATGTGAGGAACTGTTTTTATTTTCTTAAAGACTATGAAATTGTTCATTTTCCTGTCAAAGGAAAGCATTCTGCAGTAGCCAGACGGCCCTTCAGGCGTAGGATTCTTGCAAAGTGAGTTTTCCCACAGTGGCTTTTTTTTTCCTAAGCAGAGAGAGAAAGGAGTAGGTGGATGAACACTGCGGAGGCAGGCGTGCCTTTTCCTCAGGGAAGGCTCTCATAATGACGATGCATTAGCTGGGAAAGCGCCTCACTTATGTGAGACTCAGTTTTACATGGTTGTCCTATCTGCGGCTATGCAGTGGAGTATGAGAGACCAAAGGAACAGGAGACATGATCAGAGTTGTCTGTAACCCCCAGGCTGGCCGTTGTCCCAAAGAACAGGACCCCCAAAGAGCAGCTCCGGAAAAGTCAGGATGTGAAAACACAGGGTCCTACAGAGGCAAGAGGAACTTCACAACCTCACTGAGGTTGTCTGAAACGTTTCAGAGGAAGCAAAGAGAAGTGGATAAATATAGACTTTTACCTTGAAATGCCACAAAGGCAATCAAGGCAGCCATAGCAGGTTAGGATTGGATGATGTGCAGTGCTTCTCCTCCAGGCCTTATGTGAGTTTCCAAGCAACAGAGCTGCTCAAATCTAGGAAGGGAAGGATGTGAGTGACAGGCAGGGCAGAGTCGGGTGCTGGGTGTCCTAGCTTGCAAAGACAGCTCTGAAAGCAAGTGGCTTTCCCAGTGGGGCTCTGTTTACAGACACACCACTTCCCATTCCATGTGGTTTTGCCAGATCACCATCCTTTTTGCCTCCTCCTCCTCCTCCTCCTCCTCCTCCTCCTCCTCCTCCTCCTCCTCCTCCTCCTCCTCCTCTTCCTCCTCCTCCTCCTCCTCCTCCTCCTCCTTCTCTGGCTCAGTGTCCTCAGAACCTTTGGACACTGCCATAAATCTTACCTGTCCAAACAGTCAGGTGTAACCCCTGTCTTAGCCCGAGTCTTATTTCGTTGTTACAATGATCGAGTACCACAAGGGTGCCTTGCAAAAAAACAAAAGTTCACTCAGGTTTCTGGAGTTGGGAAGGCATAAAGTTACAAGGCTACATTCGACGGGGAACTTCTTTTTTAAAACGTTGATAATCATTTGTTTAAATCTCGAGTCTGTGAACTGGAGATTTTGGTGCTCCACTGCAGGGTGCCGTCACCAGTAGATTATGGCTGAACTTACATATCTGTCAGCTTATGTGTTGGTTGGAGATGCTTTTTTAATTTTTTCCAACTTATTTTTGAGATTGTGATATATTTACAATGTTTCTCTCTTCCTCTTCTGTTGGCATTAGAAGCGGCTTTACCGTCAGCTTCTGAGTCCAGCGATGATGTCATCCCTAGGCAACAAGGACCCTTTTTAGTCTGTTGCCATGGCAAACACCACACACTCCCGGTGTATGCCTCACCTGTGGGCGCCTCATCTGTGCTCAGTGGTGCCTGTTCATTACCTGGTATCATGGCCCCAATAAAAGGCAGAGACTCCAACCCTTGCCCCATTTTTCTCTTTCTTCTCTTCCTCGATTTCCCCCAATAAAACCTCTTCTTTCGAGGTTGTGTTGGCCTGGCTTGATCTCTCTGGAGAAGAGTTGTTTCTAACATAGCACCTTGCCTCCAACCTCCCACACAACCCTTCTCTGCTCATCTTCAAATGTAAATGTTATTGAATGCGTTTATGTCTTTGAACATACATATATATTACTAAATACAGCCTGTTGAGTTCATACAATGCTACTCGGGTGTATGTTTTCAGAGCTGATCATTTGGCTCCAGACAACCCATGTGTATGCTCTGCCCTGGGGCCACGTTTCTCCTGCTCCCAGCTTCACTCAGTTGCTTTTGTGTAGGGGTGGAGCCTTGTGGGCTTCCCTGTCCAGTGTGGCATGTCCATTGGTGTCCTTTTTGTTCAGCTCCCATATGGGCTGTCATGTTGGTAAGACTTTATGAGTACAGTGTCTGATGTTACTAGGAGACACAATCTCACAGCAAACCCCCAGGTCCTCTGGCTTTTACGGTCTATCTGCCCCCTCTCCCTCCAGGTCCCTTGAACCTCAGGGGTGGGATGTTTTATAGTTGCATCTGCCAGGACTGGTCTGTGCTATAGAACTTCTTGTTGGTAAGAACTCTCTGCAAAGCCCTGAGCTGGCAGAGAAAGCTCAATTTATTTTATTTTTTATTCTCAGAGAATTTCACATATGTATGCAATGTATTTTAATTGCACGACCCTCCATGCCTCTCCACCAACTCTTCCTTGGCGTATCAGTCTACCCTACTCTCCCAATTATTTTTCTCTTACATTAGAAAAAAATATTTTTTTTTTATAAATCATTGAGTCAAATTATTGCTTCCTGTGTGTTTGTGGGTGTCAGATCATCTACTGGGGCCAAAGGAAGCCTATTAGGAGCCATACCCTGTTGGACAGAGCCCGCTCAGCGCTCTCTGCCCTGCTGAGTCGGCCCGGGGCTAAACCCGAGAGAGGCCAGCTAGCCTACGGAGTGCGGGAGACTTCTGGTGGTTCCCTGGAGACCCACAGCTGCTGTTGACACGCCCCCGCCGCTAGGCCCGGAGAGCAGGTCTCTTCATGGGCCGAAGTGTTTATAGCTCGTGGAACAAAGGCTCTCGGACACCAGAGCAGTTTTGCACCTTTATTCCTTCTGAAGGGCGGGCAGAGAGCAGCATAGAGAGCAGCACAGAGAGCAGGCAGAGAGACACAGAGAGAGCAGGTGGACAGAGAGATGCAGAGAGAGAGAGCTATGCAGGTGGGACAATCTATTATATGGTTTGGAGAGGGGGCAGGGGCTTGGCAATTGATACTTTCTATTGGCTAGGTCTGGGGGCTCTCTAGTGCCACATTTGCTTATGGGAGAGGTCAGGGCTGCTTTCTACATGACAAATCTCACATGGCAGGCCTCTCTCTATACAGGGGTTGTGAGAGCTGTGGCTGATTTTACAGGAGTCTTCTGGGAGCGTCAGCTAAAAATATAATGCGGTCCCTCATGAATATTTCATGGGGTCTCCCAGAATTTTCAACCTTTGCTCAACCAGGTGTCAGATTGCCTGTCACAGACCACTGCCCCACAGCTCCCCCTTTTTCTTTTATAAGGGAGAGGTGTCATCAGAATAACTGTCTCCCATATTGGCAACAGTTTGATATTGAACCAAGACCTGATTGTCGGTGAACTTTGTAATGTTACTCATCTGCTGTTTTAGAAACAGAATGAAGCAAGATGCCAAGAGAAGCAAGGTTAAGCCAAGCTACCAAGGGGGAGGGGTGTTTGGGGTATAGGCCAGAGGGTAAGAAGGGTTAAGGATGGGGGGTTGGGAAGGCAAAGGATCATTGAATAACATTAGTTTAAAGTAACATTTGATTAATCTAGATAGACATCATGGTTTCCTTACTATCATATAGTTTCCCCCCAAGTTCAATAGCCATTTGGCTCTGGCAAGAGAGTTCATCTATAGCTGGAAAGTCCCATGTCTGTCCTCTGTGGGGCTGATCACGTGTCTCTGGATCTCAACGTGTGTCTCGGGAGTCTTCTGTCTGGAGGAAGGCAGCTTCGCGGTCCCAGGCAGGTCCCAGGAGATGTTGTCTCCACTGGATCTGTGGCAGCAAGCTTCTGTGGGGATAAGCCTGTAGGAGAATCACAGAGGAGCAGAATCCCAGCAGGTGAATGCCTGTATAGGGTGAATAGCAAGTTAAGACTGTAATGGTTTGCTTGGGAGTGCATGGTCCTGGAAGGCATCTTTTAGGTCTGCTTTTGGATAGCTGAGGAAGAAAAGTTTTGAGATTGACAGTAACTGCCTGTAAAAGGAAACTGGTTGTTAATTAAGAATTGAAGAAGAACTGGTGATCTGAATAGTTGATTTGACCTGTGGGAGTAGATTAGGTGACTTTTGAACCTTAAAAGAAATCTTAAACAAGTTGGAAGATTTTTTTTTTGACATATTTCAGGAATGCTAGGGAGAAAAGTAAACATTTAAATAAAGAAGCAAGAATATTTTGAGTTGGAAAGCACAGAACACTGTTTCAGGTATTCCTGTTAGGAAGAAACAAGGCTTGGTTTTCCTTCTTCTATCTCTGATCTGCCAGCGAGAGGCAGGCCATCTTTTTGGTTGGTGGGGTGATGTCAGACATTTCTGGCAGGAATCCAGATAGGCTTGGGCTGGTCCTGTGGAAAAACACAAACAAAACCCTTCCCGGTTGTAAAGAGGGGGTCTGGTCCCTTCTAAATTTTATCCAAAGGATCTCACTATCATATCCCTGTTGAGGCAGTTTGGTCAGCGAGTGCATTTCCCTCAGATATAGGGCCTGGTAAAGGACTGTGAGATCGGACATGTTGGATGTAGATGGGGGAGGCTCTAAGTTTCTCCCTTGATAGAGGCCACTGTGGAACCCAGATGGCTTCATTGGAGAGCCAATCAAGGCAGGGAGTATTAAATTTAACAGTGGTCCTTAGAATTGGGGGTGATTTGGAGGAGGGTATTTATGATCTCCTTGGATATTATTTTCTTTATGGGTAATATCCCCTATTGCAATGTGGTCTCTTTCTGTTTTGGGTAGTAAGAACCACCTCCAGGGCCTGTAAGATATCTCTCCCTAGAAGATTGGTGGTCACCTGAGCCACTAGTGGGCATATGAGACCAGTAGCCCCATCCGGATCTTCCCACCTGTAGGCCTGTTTGGTGATGAATGCGTGGGAGGTGCCTCCTATGCCTAGGAGTTGTGGCCCAGGGATTAGTTGCCAGTCACTTGGGATCTCTTGCTGTCTTAAAATTGTCCTGTCTGCTCCCATATCAATAAGACATTTGAATGGTTTATTATTACTCTTAATGGTTAGTTTTGGATAGGAGCCTTCTGAAATGCTGGACACCCACAAGGCTTCTATGGGAGTATCTGTCCCTCTTACTGTCGGGGCTGTGGGCTGCCCCGTTTGAAGTTTTAAAGGTTTTAGTGGCCTACCATCTTTATCATGTGTAGCACTCCAATGCCTTCTCCAGTGGAAACCTTTTCTGTAGCAGGGGCAGATATACTTAGGGGGATTAGAGTCTGTTATGGGGGGGGAGTTTTGTGGGCATTCATTCCTCCAATGTCCTGCCTCTCCACAATTGAAGCAGATTCCTTCTGTTTTTACTGCTGCTATAAATGCCTGAGTCATAGATGCTGTCTGGTGTGACACTGTCCATATATCTCGAGTAGCCACAATCCACCTATCATGATGTTCTTCCTGGAGACTTTGGCAAGCCAGTCTGGATTCAGAAGTCATACCTTCCCAGACAATTGTCTTAAGAAGGAGGTCTCAGACTGTTGCATTATGAATTTTTCTTTCTAGACTCATTTTGGTTCTAAGAATAAAATCAGATAAAGATTCTCCCGGCTTTTGATGGAAAGAGAGCAGAGAGGAGGCAGGCTCTTGTGACCCTGAGGGCAGGGTCAGTCTATCCCAGGCCATTGTCATGTATAATTTAACTTGCTCGTAATAACCTGGAGGCTGACTGGCTAGCCTCGCCACAGTAGAAAATTCTTCCTGGCCAAAGAGTTCATTAAAACCCCATGGGGTATTGCCTCTGTCCTGATTCTGTCTCACTTGTTGACGGCATTCATCTCTAAATAAGGCTTCCCACTCTAAAAACATTGGGCCAGGAAGGGAAGATTGGCAAATATCCCTCCAGTCTTGGGGGGTGTTTAAGTTGGCGACATGGCTCTGTAGAAGCAATTTCGTCCGGGGTGTGTGGATGCCCTCTTCTTTCACTGCCTGTCTGAGTTCTTTTAAGTCTGAGGCTTGGAGTGGGTACCAATTGAGTGGTTTAGTTTGACTGGGGTTGATATTAACTGGGAATGTTTGAGCATTATGGATTTCTAGCTCTGTATCAGACTGTAGAGCAGTATGGGGGGCGTGGCTAGCTTTTGCAAGAGAGTCTCGGACATTACAAAGCTGTTAGATGGTAGAAGGTAGAGGATAAGAGGATGTAAGTTTTACAGGTCTCCGCCTTGGAGAAGGAGGAAGAGAGGAATCCCTCTCAGGTTGGATGGGGGGAGGTGCCATAGGGGGAGAGGCGGGCAGAAGCTCCTCTGTTTTGTTAATGGAGCCTTGCCCTTGAGTCGGAGTGGGAGGGGCTGGAGGGGCTGGAGGAGCAGAAGGATTTTTTAGTGCTTCCTCCAGGGCATAAGGGGGGAAGGGTGGGTAAATGGATTTTATCTCCCTTATCAGTTGGGTAAGGACTGCTGGATCTCAGGTAGGGTAGATCTTAGGTCCTTGATTTTTGGGTTCATCTGATTGAAGAGGCTCAGGAGCCGAGTTGCTGTCAGCCTGTCCTGCTTTAGGTGACGGACCTATGCATTGCCAAATTGCAGCTAAGACTGGCAGAAAATCACGGGAGGGTGTTTTTCCTTCTTGGGTATCCCTGCTTTTAATGACAGAAGCTACTCAGGCCCATGAGTCTGGGCTATAAATGTTATCATTGGCCATGCTTGGCACTACCTTAAGGACTTCTTCCCAAAACCAGGAGGCTTGGTTTTTGGCTACTTTTATTCTATGGGATTTTAGAAGGGCCCGAATTTCCTTGGCCTGGGGAGATTTTCTGTATGACTGTGAGCTACCCATGATAGAAAAGAGAAGAAACGCTTTATCCAATGGAAACGTTCCCTTGGCCTATTGGCTTTGGGGGATTCCAGAAAGACCCGAAGCGTTAAGCCTTTCCACAGTTTGAGATCTGGTGATCGCCCTAATGGCTTTTATCTGGTCGCTGCATTACCAGTTTTTCTTGTTTTTAAGATGAGTTAGACAGGTAGCCTTGGCCAACGTCCACTGGGCCGTCGGAATCCAGACATAGGCTATAGAGACTTCTGTCAACACCAGAGAGTAGCTCTGGCCAGAAGACTTCAATTGTCCCTTTAGCTTATCTGAATTCACGCAATGACACCGGCTGAAAGCACAGCAGGAAAGGATAGATTTGATCTTGGGGGGGGCTTACCCTTTCTCAGAGTCTGTTCGTAGCAGTCAGATCGCCATTTGAGCCCCACGTTGTTGACGCCAATACCCCTAGAGAAAAATACTCCCACCACCAAGCAGCCATCAACTACCAATATGTTCTTAGCTAGGGGTGGGACTGGGTGAGTCCCTCATAACCCTAGCCATGCTGGGATGCTAACTGGCTTGGTCTTGTATAGGTACTTGCAGCTACTGTGAGGTCTACATGAACTGGCTGCATCACATCCAAAAGACATCCCCCCACCCTCTGTCCTTACCAACCTCTGGCACTTAAAACCTTTCTTTCTGCTTCCTATTCTACCATAGTCCCTGAGTCTCTCTGCCTCTCTGTCTCTGTCTCTCTTGTGTGTGATATACATATCCCATTTAGCGCTGGACACTCCATGGTCCCTTATTCTCTGAACTTTGACCATTTGTGAGTCTCAGGATTAACCATCATCCACAGTAAAAAGCAGCTTCTCTGATGAGGGATGAGAGCCGCACCAATCTATGGGAGTAGAAGTAAGCACTGAGAAGGAAGTCTGACAATATATCACTCATCAAAATAATAGCAGCAGTTTCTCCCTCAGGACCTTGATATTCCCAGCCATGGGTTCTCAGCCATGGTTTATTGTACCAGGCATGAGTTATAAGAGTAGAGCAGACCTTAAATCCAGTCAGAAAGTGGTTGGTTACTCCCACATCATCCAAGCCACAGTTGCATCAGTGGGCGTGTCTTGCCAGGCTGGTCATTGTTGCAGCTTGCTTGGTTTACAGCTAGGTTAGACTGTTAATGGCTTCTCTCCCAGGACCCTGCAAGGTACCCTCTGACTCTGTGCTACCTAGATAGTGGGGTGGAAGCTTCCATGTCCTGTGACAAGAATGTGCAGCGTCTCTAGAAATGGGGTCTTATTGTCATGTTCTGGTGAGCACCCAAGAGCCATGGCAAATTCCTGTATTGTTTTTAAGATTTTGGGGATTCCTTTGCTCAATAATGCTGGTGGGGATATTCCACGTCTGGTGCTGGGACTTTTGTTTGGTATGTATGTCTTTCAGGAGGAACATAATACTAACCCTTCTCAAATATAAAGTAATTCCAATCAAACTCTTAAACATATCTCTTAGGAAGCTTATGAAAGAGTAGGTTTCATCTGGATTTTTCAGGCACCTTTTGTGTTGCTTCACCTTTTCTCCAGTCCCACCTTCCCTTGTCTGCCAGTCCTTTCCCCACTGAAACCTTCCCAGCACATTATTTGCCTTTCTTCCTTCATATCAGGTCCTGTTATCCCCACCTGTAACAAAGGCTTCTTTCTACAGGCATTCCAAGTTAACCCGCAATAGAGAAATATGTTCAAAAATTAAATTAACATGTGCATGTGAATGAGTGCGTATGGGTGTTCACAAGTATGTAGAGTCACAAGACAACTTGAGGAAGTCGTTCTCTCCTACCGCGGGAGTCCCAGGGATCTAAACTCGCTCAACAGACTTGGCAATAAGTGCTTTTGCTCACTGAGCCACCTTGACACCCCATTCATTAATCGATCAAATTTAAGAGCTGTTGTCTTCATGACCCAATCAACTCCCCAAACTCTTTCTCAAAATACCATTAATAAATGACTTTGAGGATTAAGGTCACTTTGATTAGCCAGTTGCTATACAACTTAGTAGGGGAAGTAGGTTGCATTTGCCATGTGCTGTCCAGGTTACCAAAGCAACGAGGGGGGCTGAGTATCATTTAACTTGGGGATATAATGCTCCTTGCTGTTTAAAGCATGGACCTTAACATAATTACTAGTTCTTGTTTGGGGTTTCAAAATATCAGGGCTTAGTTAAAGTTGATTTAATTCAAACTCCGCAGCTAAGTTTTCTTTCTCAGCTAATTTTAACACATCGTTGTTTTTATTAATCTTTTTTTCCCATCTAGATGAAATGTAAATTAAATGAAAGAAGGAAGCTCATGAGACTTCCCATCCGACTGTAATCAGTAAGGTGCTTAGGTACCTATTGGCTACTTGTTAGTACTAACGTGAACACACACAACCTCATGGTTCTATGTTCTTCTCTTGCTGTGATAAACGCCATGACAAAAAGCAACTTGGGGGCAACAGGTATGGGACTGAGGCCAGGCAGACAAGGAAGCATGTCATTGGCCAGTAGACATGGTCCTTGGGCTTCTGGGAGGCTCAGGCCACAACCAGGCCTCTTCGCCTTCCCAGGGTTGCCCTGCATGCCTGGGGCATGAAGTCACCGCTGCTGTGGCCACTCATGCTGCTCACTCCGCTGGTGGGAGGGGAGTACAGGCAGTTGCCCATGGGCTGTGTGTGGGTACTGGGTACCAGTTGCCAGCAGTGTAGCCAGCAAGGGTAGTGTGGTATACAATTGCCTAGAACTCTTGCAGGTCGTGCCCCTAACACACGCTGCCCAACTGGAAGACCACCCTGACTCTGAGCAGCAAAAGGACATTTGAGAGGAAGAGTGGGTCGTTTTCTGGGATAAATCTCCTCAAAAGACATCCATGGTCCCCACAGTGGCCAAACGCCACATTAGTGTCTTTGAACTGTACTGCTGCCAGAGTCCAGGTTGTATTCTGTGGTCCCCGTTGCCCCTGGAGACCACAGTGATGTTCATGACCCATACTGCTGCTGGTTGCTATGGGCAGGCAAGTTTCTTTGGCAGTGGTATTGATGACTGCAGAGTCATAACTGAGAATGAGAGATGTTGAAGGCTTCTGTGCCACCCACACTCTCCCTTCCCCCCCAAAGAAACAGTCCAGACATGAAGCTATTAAAGAGAGTCTTTAAAAATCTGATAAAGATGCTGAAGTGTAGTTCTTCACAGTTGATGGCTTCTGGCATGGAGATGGGGGAGGAACTCAGTTTTCTTTGAGGGGCTACCCCTGGGAATTTGACCATGCTCCAATGAGTGTATAGTTAACACAAATTGGACTTGGTTGGGTTTTGTTTGGGGCGTGTGTGGATGTAAGTGTGGGAAGGTAGACCTGGGAGGAATGGACACCGAGTATAATCAAGGGGCATTGCATGAGATTCCCAAATAATTAATACAAATATTATGTTGGGGTAAAAAGCAACTGTCATTTATAGTTAGATCAAAGCAAAAGCAAAACCCAATAGTGCAAATAGCTCAATGTCCAACGTCTAGGACTCATTCCTGATTTCCTGGACTCCAAACGTGTTGGGTAGCCCTGCCTCTCCAGCTCTGCCATTTGCAGCACATTGGACAACTTGTCTTGTAGGCTCAGGTCTGCTGATGGGGTAAGATAGTAAAGGACCACAATAGTAATCTTAGCTTCTAAATGCACGAAGATTTATGGCACCCCAGGGTACAGTCTATACAGATTCAACTACTGTTCTTCCATGACAGACCAGCTGAGGGTCAGAAGGAAGTCTGCGGGCAAATTCAGTCTTTATTTTGAAACTCATCCATCTGCCATAATCAAGAGGTTCATTCTTTCAGGTTCTCAAGGGCCAGCACTTCTTAGTCATTACAAAATGCTGATTTAGCAATCTTAGGGACAATTTTCTATTTGCTAAAGTTGTCTACATTTTATATTGACTTTGACTGCTTAAAATTCATTTGATGATATTAGTGAATGAGATATTCTCTGAAAGGTTCTTGGAGGACTGAAATTTCTTAAGTGTGGTTTGGGACAGACTGCAGAATGCTTGTTATTTTGTCTCTACCCAGGGGTACAGCTAGTCCTAGAGAGGGTGCTCCCTATACCCATACATAGCAGGAATATTCATGCTGGTGCTATGCGTGCTGAGGTCCAAACGGACATGACTCTAAGTCCTCTAGTTTGGCTCTAATCTTCTCCCTCAATTTGTCTGTTTGTTGGTTCGTCCAATTGAGAGCTGTATTTGACTGATCAGCATCTTCCATGTTGCCTCTCTGTTTTGTTTCCTGTTCTTTGACCTGAGTGTATATTTAAAAAAAAAAAAAAACAGTCTTAGTAACTACCCCACTCGACTGAGTCTGTAATACATACAGTAAAATGCCCCTGGAACCCCGCTGCCCCTACCAGAACCACCCAATGGTTTCAGAGGATCCTTAGCACTACCTGAAAGAATCTGTGACTCTTCTGGTTATGAGGTGCAAAGTGAGATAAGAGGGTTGGTAAGAGGAAGTCCTCCTGACTGGACAGGCCCAGCAAAGCACACCTATAAAGGTGGAGGCACTTTGCTTAGAAAACAGGGCATACTGATGAAGACAGTTCAAGACCAATAATGATTGTTCTATAGTCTTATGCTATTTTTCAAGGAAACATAAAATTTTGACCATGTATTGAATTCTTATTGTTGTCAAATATAAATATTCTACATACACATTACTTTACTCAGGATTTTAAATTGGTATTAAGTGATGGCTTTCTAGAGGTTATGATTTAGTATGTGCTGTTCTCTGTGAATAGGGGATTATAAAGCACGGCACCATAACCTATGTTCTAGCTTCTTAATTGGGTCTTTTGTCACTGAGTTGACTCAGAAATCCATTTCCTTTTCATTTGCAGATTTTAAAAATTCAACTTTTAAATTCTTTCCAGAATGTTAATTATCAGAAATTTAACATTTAAAAAATACTGTAGGAGAAAACACCAGGGAAGATCTATTCACTGTGTCCAGGTGGCTCTGTTTCAAGGGCTCCCAGTTGCCGCCCCCACCCTAAAGACAGAAAACAAGAGTGCAAAGAGAAAGCACTAATAATGGGCATTTGCTCTGTGCCCTCCACCTTGATGCATCCAGCGATTTTCCAACTCACATCTCCCACCCTTTAATAGCAAAGCCAAAAGCATATGCCTAGTGTATACTTATTCAGAAAGCAAATGACATATTTGGCATCATTTAAGGGAAGGCCTTCCCTGGTGGCAAGGGACTGGAGAAAATTTCCCATCAGCTGAGAGATGCTGAACCCTTTGTGTTACTGTACAACGTTCAGCAAAATGATATTCCTTTGCAAGACCCTGTTGACTTATTCTTAACAGAAGATAGCAGATGCAGATGTGAAACATTCAGTTACCTCAAGACGACAGAGATATCTCCACTGATCTCTAGCTCTGCCTAGAAATGGGCTTCACACAGCGCAGTAAGAGCACCTCCCTGGAAGGATCTGAGGTGATTTCTGCCATGTCTAGTGATTGCTGCGAACTCAGTTTCTTCCCTATAAGACAGGAGAAATAGCATCACCTTGGAGGGGCTTATGACAGGAGTAACTAAGATGTTCCTTTTAAATAAAAACTTGTTTGAATATTTTACAGAACATTACAGAGACCTCATTTTTCCAGAACCTCAGAAGGGCAAGGAGGAGAGTGGGTGACATATGCAATGGATTTGAGTCTGAGCCTCTCCAGTGTCATAATGAGACTCTGAGCCCTGGGTCTTGCCCTCTGAAGATTAATGGCATTTTTCCTCCTGTGTGAACCTTGACCTCCACTGGTTGCTTGGGTGTCTCCTTCTGGGTCCTCAGTGCACTCCTGGAAGAGACAATGCTGAAATGAATCAGAATGACTCTCCTTTGTGACCCACAGGGAGCTGAGAATTCGTTCTCAAACTCCTATCTCTAGGCTGGGAGCTAACCACCTGAATGGCATCCAGGCCCAAGTATTTGAAGCATGAGTATAGGGTCTTGAAAACAGAAAGGCATTCTTGCATGCTTCGATGGTATATTTGAGGACATCTAGAAATCTTTAGGTCTTAACTGAAGTAACGACATTCATCCTACAACTGTACCAGGTAGTTTCATGACATAAATAGAGCCTTAGGGCAAAGCCTTAACACACCAGCCCCTCACCTTGGGGGCACTCTGAGCATATTCATCAACATGCTTCATCCTTCTTTGTAACATAGGAGTCAAGATGCTTATTTATGAATGTAATGAAAGTAGTAAGTAGGATGTCAGACTTAACCTCCCCTTCCATAAGCAGTAGGAACCCCACAGGACAGTTCTTTATGAGCTGGAGAACACTTGGAGACAGCCACAAGGAATCAATCAGGCTACAGAACATTTGCCAGAAGTGCAGCCTGCATATTCTTCACCATTCACATGCGACAAACCAGGCTTTCTTACACCACCACTGGGCTTCTATCCACGGTGCCTGGCTACTTGAATAGGCTACCTATGTGAACAGGTGGTGTCACCTGAACCATCTGGCAAAGAGACCTACCTTTTGTTCCTCATCGACACCTTTTCTGAGATTCTTGCAAGTCTGTGCACAGAACTGCCCGATTACAATGCCAACAGAGAAGAAAATGAAGAAGAAAGAGGGAATGTGAAGAGAGAGAAGGAAAAGAAGAGCAGACTGGATGAAAGAAGGGAAGGACAGAGAAAGGCTGGTAGAGAGAGGGAGAATCTTGACTGTTTCTCTAAGGTTCAGCCATGCCTAGAGGTTTTCAGATACACGGGTTGACCAGTTCTCTCTTTCACTTTGGCTGGTTGGGTTTTCTGTTATTCACAGCTAAGGAAGATAAAATTAACACTGGCATCTGGACTTTATATGTCCCCAGCATAGGATGATGCCTGTGTGGTGTGTTGGCAGAGCTAAGAATAGTGCCTGGTACAGGGTAAGTGATTGGGATTATTTATTGATTAATCTCACCTGGGCTTGGTCTCGGTCGCATTGCCTCGATCACCCCATCTTTGTTCTGTTCATGTTCTGTTTTCTGTGTTTCAGGTCTCTTCCTTTCTTGGATAAGGTAATTGCTCAGTTCTCTCTAATCCTGGAAATAGAAGCAAGCAAATGACAACATAAAAAAAAAAAAAAAAAAAAAAAAAAAAAAAAAAAAAAAAAAAAAAAAAAAAAAAAAAAAAAAAAAAAAACCAAAAAAACCAAAAAAACCCCCAAAAACCTTCCTTCATTATGCTGGTTGTTTCTAGCTTCTTGACCTACTTTTCCATCTTGTCTGAGATTTTCTAAGGCAGTATCTTAACCCATTGTAGCATGACTTCTGTTGCAGCTCCTCTGACACTCTTCCAGGAGTTGGGACATAACTGGTACGAGAGCATGTGGCATGCTCTGCCAGCTACTCTTACTTCCTCCAAGGCCAACTGACTCCCCTCTGCTTAGACAGCAGGACACTTCTCAGCTTCCCAGATCTTACTTCCAGGATCTTCTGTGTGTCTACAGTTCATCTTGTGATTCCAGGCCCGTGTTAACATATAATTGAAGTTTTTTTTCCCCTTGCTTCAGACTTTGATGGCACTACCCTCTCTCTCCTTGCCCTCAGTGGTTTTTCCCAAGGGCCCAAACACATCAACCCTCCACCATACACCATGTCCAGGGCCCAGAAGATATCACATTATTACTTTGAGAATTACAGTTGCCACCTCAGCCTTTCCCCTTGATTATGATCAGCTCCTGCCAGGCCAGGCTCTGAGGATAGCTCAGAACTGGGGATATGCTCTGCAGTGGTCAGTTAAGAGAGAGATGTATATCATTTGACCTGGGCTAGTGGACTACCGCTGAAGGCAGTTTCAGGTGAGGAAGTACGAAAGCGAATGTGTCACACTGGTTCAGGAATCCCTTTGTAGATCAGTCCTGGCTGTTCTGATGTTCTGAGAAGCCACAGAAGATCCCAGACATCTAAGTAGGGATCCAGCCATATGACAAATGGTTGTGTATAAGAAATCCGAGTCATTTTATTTACATAGACTTAAATGAATCTGCTCATTCTGTTAACATTAGGAAACTTTACAGAATAAACAATGTTCATTTAATTTATCTAGCCATCAAATATTTAGCAAGCACCTCCATGCCACAAAGGGTTTATTAACTACATAGAGGCAAAAAAAACATGTAGATAAATAGTTTTAATAGAATATATGGCTTAATAGAAAAACCACATGAGCTTTCCTTTGTGAAACAGCTCCATGGAGCCTTAAATGTGAGCATTAAGGTAATAGGTATGAGGTGTGCATGCAACTCATAAAATACCAGGTCATTTTCTTCATCAGTGCCAAACCTGGCTGCATATCAGCATCTTGTACAGTAGTTTGGTGTGGCCCTTGGGGACTCTTATTCTCCAAGGATGTGTCCTAGGTTTGATCACTGACATAATTACAACTTGCTTTCATAATCAGACATGAAAAATCACTGACTATTGATGGCATCAAGGGCCTGAGCAGGTGATGGTGGCTCCCTCATAAAGGGCTTGCCACAGAAGCATGAGGACATGAATTTGATCTCCAGAACCCATGTAAAACAGCTGGGCTTAGTGACACTCAGTTGTATTCCCAGTGCCAGGGAATGAGAGACCAATGGATCTCTGAGACTTGCTGGTTGTCCATTGTAGCCTAATCAGCAATTCCAAGTTCAGTGAGAAATCTTATCTCAAAAATCAAGGTAGACAGCTCTTGAGGAAAGATACTGGAAAAGCTTGACCTCTCACTTCAATTGAAAACACACACACACACACACACACACACACACACACACACACACACATACACACATACACACACACATGGACCATGTATTGATTCTTTATACATACTATCTGGTGTTATCTTTAGATTATGTTTAGAAAGCCTCATTGGGTAAATTTAAGGTGTCCAGAGCTCTGTTCTGTGGTCTCCAGGGTACTCACTACCAGCCTCTAAAGTCTGGCCCTCTTCTACTTTCACAGCAATTATTGGTCTGATATCTTTCTCAACATATTGGTCCCACCATGCTGCTGATGTCATCTCTCATGGATTGTCCTTTCCTGCCTTCCTCTGCCATTTTTAAACATTCTTTTCCTCCTCTATCTTCAATCGGGCCAAATCCTCCCTGGCTGCTAATTTCCTCTTCCCCTTGTCTCCATCTTCCATGGGTTAAGACTTCAGAGATTGTATTGGGCTCACCAGGGGAATCCTGAACACTGTTTTAAGGACAGCTGATGAGCCATTTTAGTTTTCTGTCTGCTTACTTTCTCTTTGTCCTTTATCGTCAGGTAAATCCCAGGTTCCAGAAAGTGCACATGGCCGACCTTGGGAGGAATTCTCTCTCTGCAGGCCTTTTTACTGTTGTTTCTTTCTAGCCCTTTCTTTGTAAGTTCAGGCTGTTTGACAGGCCGAGAGTGGAGCAGAAGGGAGACTAGAATGTGGTGCTAGATGTCCCCTTTAAAGGGGCAACAGTTGATTAAGCCAGACAGAATGTTGTCATACTGGGATGGAAACCCAGTTTTCCCAGATCTTTCTTTTTCAAAGAAGCAAAATTTTCATTCTTTGCAACATCCTTCAGCATTAAAATATTTCATAATGGGCTTGTTAAATATTTCAAAGCTTTATGTAAGCTAATCAATCCACCTGCATCCTCTGCTATGTCTGGCCTTGGGACGTCCATTTGTAACCTCCCCTCCTTTTTCCCCTGGAAATGATCTCATCATGACCAAAGATTCAACTATCAGCATGCACTATGAGTGGTGGCCTGCAAGGCTGTTTGTCCAACCAGATGTCTATGATAAGCTGAGACTATCCCAACTGCATATTGGACAGCTCTATCAACTCAGATCTGCTTCTCAAACTGAGACAGGCGGTCCTTCCTTCCCTAATGTGCTCTGAAGTCATTCCCTCCAGCATACTTTGCTGCCAGTCTGAATTATCTTCTTACTAGATTCTTATAATTCTCAGTGCATCTTTTAGGATGCATGCTGCCCCCTGCTTCCAGGCTGCTCTGAAAAGATGCTGTAAACAACAACACAAAACAAAACCCCTAGGACTTCTTTCTTAGGATTCTGGAGGCCAGATGTCTCAGACTATGGGGCCTGCGCTGTGGTGCTATGGTATAAAGAGGACATCAAAGGGCCGCCCCATGAACTGGTTCTTTCCGGCTACCACAGGCATTCCTGGGATCGAAGTCTGGTTACCACACTTGGAGGCACCACCCTCTCCCTGCTGAGCCTTCTCAATGGCTCATCCTTATGCCTCTTTTCTGTTTAGCATCCTCCGACAATCTGTAGAGTGAAGCGCACAGTCCTTCTGCCACTGGCTGCCTGCCTCTCTGCTAGGACTGGATATCCTTTCCACCTTATGACTTCTTCAGTGCTCATTGCTGCGGTGGAATGTCCTTTGTAGCTCCCTACACACCTCACGGCGTGGACCACTCTTTGTAACTGGAATGCCCTCCCCCCATTGAGAAACGGGGGCCCCTGCATTCTTAAAGTAAAGCAGAAGGTGTCTGTGTGTTGTAAAGTTCTCATTGTATTTTTTTCTGCAGTAACCCTGAGCTTTCCTGATGTGATTTTCATCTTTTTTATGCCTGTCTCCTATGATTTTATTTGTTCTCAGTTTCATTTTGTAGCAGTTTTGTGTCACAGCTTCTCAGCATAGAAAACACACACACACACACACACACACACACACACACAGAGTAATATCTCCGAGGGAACAAATGAATGAACAAGGACTCATCTAGGCAGATGGTATCTGTCCTATTTACGATCAAAATTACTCCCGAGGAGGTGTTGTTCTTTGACGTGTTTCTTGCCCCTCTTTCCAAATCGGCTGTTGCCTTCCGCCAGCTGCAGAGCTCTTTGAATGATTTCAAATGTGGGATTCAAAATTGGCTGCCAAGAAATGCTACTTCATCTCTTTTCTAGAGTAATGTGATTTTTCCTCTGACCCAGGGAAAACATCAATCCTAGGTAAGGGGATTTTTTTTTCCCAGTTACAGAAAGGAGTTAACAGGAACAAACTTGAAATTTGCTCATTCCTTTGGTGTTCCAAAGGTGTCCCGAGGCTGCTCCCTTGTTCAGAGTGCACAGGCAAAGACCACAAGGTCAGGGTTTTAATTATATAGTGCCAGGAAGTGTCAGCACTCAGTCAAAGTTGCAAACTTCTGCAATATTATTCTAGGTCTAGACATGAAACGAAAATCGCAATGCATTGCTCTTTTAGTCCCAGAGCAAATTGGTCATCCTTCCAAAGCTGGGAGGCGCAGACACAAAGGGATGCTGTCTACGGGGAGCTGAGCCCACAAAGCCTGTAGACCAACTCGAAGAGCTGGACTTACTCACTGTCGTCCCAACCAGAGGGCAGGCACACACCAGGCAAAAACTAAGGAACAACATTCCTGGGCTCAGTTATCAGATGCTGGGCTCAGTTATCAGATGCTGGGCTCAGTTACCAGATGCTGTATTTTTAAAATGTCTGAGTGGTCCTCTCGTATTCATAACATATTATCTACACGCCCCTCTGCAGGAAGGGAAGGCGTGAACCTCCGACCTTAAACCCGAATGTACCTTGGATGCCTTAGCTGCTTTGAAAAGAAACATACTGAAATATGAATTGTATTTTTTACAAGTGAGGAGGCAGAGAGCAACAATCTTGGCAGATTTGACAGAAGCAGCAGAAGGTAGGGTTGGGACTTGACTTGGGGAGATAGTACTTGGAAGTCAATGCTCATTACAGTTTCTGCTTCTGATGCAGAAAACGGCCACAGAACCTTTATGCTTCTGTGTCCTAATCAACATCTTCTTTCAGCTCATCCTCTACTTCTGATGACGCCTCGTTGGCCCAATGTGTCCAGAGTATTCTCAGCCCAACAACTGAGGAATCAATCAACACATTAGGGAAGGTACATCCAGGTTGATAGAGAGGCCCAAGATCAGCCCCTACCTGCCAGGATTGCAGTCTGTCTAATAAGAGGAAGCCAGCAAGGAGACACACAGGAGCCACAGGACTACACAAGAGTTGTCTCAGATGACCAACTCAGCAATTCCTTACGCTGGCGTGATTCACATGATGGTGTGATCCGGTGTGCCACGCACACCCCCTGGGTGTCTGTGAGTTCAGAGGCATCAATTGCCCTTTGTTTGCCCACTTACAACAACATGTTAGAATGCAAGTGATTGGGGACTGTCATTAAAGGCACCATTCAAATCTGCTGTAATGTTAAATCAAAATATATCCATCAGCATCTTGGGTGTCTGAGTTATTTGCAACTAAATACCAGCTGCTACATTACAACAGATAATGGTACGCCCATGTGTTCAGAGTTATTATGCCTGAGAATCAAAGCACAGGACAGACAGAAGCCTACAGTAGACAAAGCTGTTGTGAGGAGAGGGAACACTGGAGTCTAGGCTGGGGAAGACTGAGGTGCCTCATGCAAAATAGTGATGCCCAGATGGAGGTCTACCCTAACATGATGCCTGACATAGCAGAAACAAATAGAGAACATGGTGGGGCCTCATGCCAAAGAGTTGCTGTCCAGTTGCTCCTCAAAGGCCAGTCAGTCTTTCCTCAATGCGATAAGGACACAATAACAAGCCCTTCCCTCTTTTATCTGAAGATCCATGCATTGCCTCAGTCACATGAGAAACTGCTTCCTGAAGCAACTTCAGCTCATCAGACTGGACTGTGCTTAAAAATAGCATATGAGAAAATTATTTCTTCCTTTGACCAAATGGTTGGGAGTATTTGGGGGTGGATGAACAATAAATTAAAAAATAAATAGACTTATTTTCTATATCCTGAGTTGGGTATGTGGTATGGCCAATCTTGGTTGTCATCTTGACCACATCTTGAATCAACTAAAACCCAAGACAATTGCACTTTACAGGACAAAAGAGTGAGTATATGTTACCTGGGAAGTTTAAAAAGCCTACTAAAAATAGACATGGTGGATAAGGAGGTGATCTCAAGATGAGCACCAGTGGTGTTTTCTTTCAGCCCTGGGAGAAATGAGGAAGCAGAGGTTGCAGAGATGAGGAGCTGCAGCCACAGTAAAGTGGGGAGCCATGGCGGTGGGCACAGCTGGGCAATGGAGAAGACCCACGAGATGGTGCAGAAGCAGAGAAGAGGGCAGGGGAGAGAGCCTTGGTTACCTTTCTCCTATGCTTTAGTCTTTCACAATCATTGCACCCGTCAGGCCTCCCTGGACCACAGAGGGCTAGTCAGCAGGGAACTAGTCCTTCCACACTTGCTAACCAGTCAGTAGTTGCAGAGGTTTAGACTTGAAAAAAAAAAAGCCGTGTTCACAATGTTGGCTCTCTACCTTCTGTTGTTTTCAGCTAATAATAAATCACTCCTTTGTGGATAATCTAATTAGGACTTCGTTGCAGAAATATTGCTGTTTGGTTCTGCTTGGCAGGTTATGGATTCAGATTCAGAGTTGAGCCTTTATCTTGAGGGTGCTTCTTCTGTAAATTCTTCATTGCTACAATCTCTACACCCTCCTTTAGAACAATTAGATAACTATGTCCTATAGTGAAATCAACATGCTTGCTCATATTTTCCACTTTTAATATTCTTCCTAAGGGGCTGGAGAGATGACTTGTTAAGAGTATTTGCTGCTCTTGAAAAGGACCCAAACTTGGCTCCAAGCACTCATATGGCAGCCCGCAACCACCCATAACTCCAGTTTCATGTCTTCACAGGCATCTGTAGTTACCTGAGTATACCCTTCACGGGAACACAGACACAATTCAAAATAAAATAAAACAATCTAAAACATTTACTTATTTTTCTAGACTTATCCTCTTAAAGAGAAGTATGGCGGTGGATGGACTTAAGAATGCTCATCAACTGTTCTCACAATGGGACATGAGCCTGGGTTAGCTAGATAGGCCTCAGATGATCACAAGGTAGTGTTCTCTATTTGAGTTGGGGACCAAACCCCAGGCCTTGTACACATAGGAAAATGCAAAAACCCAGAGCTGTACCACCAGCTCTATTGTTTTGGCCCAGTGAGCCTTGGTGTGGATAACAGGCAGCTGCAAAGTAATACATCTATTAGTTTAAGTCACGCAACTTATAAAGTTTTGTTAGAACAGCAACAGACAACTAATAGGTCATTACCCCTTCTCCTGAGGAAAAAACCAGAGAAGAGAATCCAGCTCTAGTTATGGGCAACATCACTGTTAATGGGTGAGCCAGCTGTAAATTCGATGGAATTAATGTGCTGTGACTTTTCATGTTCAATTTGAACTGCTCTAAGAGATTAGATTAATGCCCAGAGACAATCTGTTTGGGAGTTAACAGTGACTTGAGTGAACCATGTCGTCTCCAATTCTCAGTGACCCAGTGGCTCATCTAGGAACAGGAGAGAAGACACCTTGAGCTTCATGAATATACATACCTCTCTCTCTACCTTTTAAATACACCAGTTCAATTCTGGCCAAGTGCCAAGCACCTTTCAGTGTTTGAGCATGTGCAGTTAGTTCTGTGGGTGCTTTAATTTGCTAGCACATCACAACAGAGCACTGTGGACTGCTGGTGCTCACTTCTGGCAGTTCTGGAGTCTGGGAGTCTAAGACCAAGATCTGGAGGCAGTGACTTCTGTGGAGATGCCACGCTTATCAGCTGGTCTCAGCACACGCCTCATCACGTGTGCATCATGCTTGGGTTGCAGGTCAATTTTGTTTATAGCAAAATTTAAATGGAGTCCCTCTGAGCACAAAGACTATTAAGCATATATTCAGAAAAGCTAAAATGAAAACAAATATTTATCTTTATATCTGACATTTGTGCGCAAGAGAAATTTTGTTAATTAGACCTCAAATAATAATAGTTATAGGTCAAAAATATGCCCAGCGTTTTATTGTTTACAAAAAGAGAGAATGGGAATTTGTATTAAGCCTTGATAATGACTAAAAAACAGCACTGGAAACAGAATCATGTTAGAACACGCATCAATATTTGTAAATGCAAAGACCATCAAACAAAACTGCAAGCTAAAACAATGATCTAAAAACTGGTAATTTCTTAAGGCAAACTGCTGCCGTAGTCATGCACGCTGAACCGTAAGGTTTAACCACAAGGGCAGAGGTGAGCTCCCAAGTGGCCCTGAAGCATAAAGCGCAAGCTCCCAGCTCACTGCCAATCAGAGTGAGGGCTCTTGCAGCACCAAACTCCTACATGTGAGTAACTCCACGGTTAGGAGTATCTCCAGCCAAACAAAGCAGGAAGACTTCTTAGCAACACCAGGTTGTGCCTAGCGGTGTCGCAATAAAGTCTAATGTGAATAGACTGTTCATTATTCACACATTTATTGCTCAGCTCTTGGCCCCAAATATCACCCAAAATATCTGAGGGTTAGGAATCCATAACCATTTCTCACGTTAGCAGAAAAGAAGTCCAGGACAAGGGGCATCGGACAGAAGACTCGACAGCTTTGATCCTTTGAAGATACTTTAATTTTGCAGTTACTGATGAATTAAAAAACACATTTTCAGCATTTCCTAGCTATAGTAGTGCGTAGGAAACTGCACTCTAAACGAAGGACTAATTAATGAAATAACACAGCTTACATCTTACATCGAAAGCTTACAGTTTACAAGGTGCCTTTACATACATTACTTCATTTGATTCTTACAACAAGCAGAAGGAAAGAAAAACAGTCAGTGGGAAAAGATAATCTATTTTTAGGCTTACCATGAGCATTTTTTTTTTTTTTCAGACCAAGGGGCAATCAATATAGGTACATACCAAGAACAAGACAGCAATATCCATAAGCCACAGCATGTTTTTGGTAGGCTGACAGTTTGATATCAAGTGTATATTTAGCATCAGTGAGGGAGTAAGGAATGGGACAGACAAGGGCTTTATCATAGTTAAAGGATTTTCAGCACATTGTCAGAGGTAAGAGGAAGGATGCACAGAAATGTGTCACTGTACAGAAGCTTAGGTCAAAGTGTGATGTCCCTTGAGAATATTAGCTAAGGAGGGAACCATGACCTACCTCGGGGAATCAGGGGATCCCACAAAGTGCCTGTTCCTGCCCTCCGTCTGCACTCAATGCCACTCCAGCAAGGTTCCCTCTCAGTCTAGGGCTCCGTCCTACACAATGCTATCTCTTGATTTACTGGGCAAAACATTTCTTCTGTCTTACGTAATATTATTTGAATAAAATACTGTTTTTTTTTTTTTGTTATGGACTTACCATTTCAAGTTTTTAAAGAAAATCTTTTCAGCTGTGACTAAAAATGGAAACTTTAGGCATGTTAAAAATATTCCAATTTAGTGTACTTGGTTAGTTGGAAATAGACCCCTTGATGGTTTGCTCATGTATTTCAAACAGAGACATTAAATGGAATGGCTGAGAAGCCCCAGAAACCAATATATGCTTAGGGGTCATCTACCTGGGTAGATTCTAGCTGGGTACTAATAATTTTATAGAAAAAAATATTTTTAGGATTCATAGAAATCTGTTCAATTTTTGAAAACTAAATTATAATAATCAAATTCTCATTCCCCACGATTTATTGAAATAATTTTACAATAATATACAACAACGCTACCAGAGAATTTGTAGCATACATAGAACACATGATTAGCATGTTCTTGGGTTTAAATGAAATACAAAAAGTAAATAAAGTATTTTATACAAATGATGCTTTTAATTTATTAACATGATGATATATCTTTGTTACATAAAACTTGCTACAGCAGAGTATTTCAATTTTTCTTGCACATTTTAAATACAGGTGGACTAACTGAAATCATTATTTGTTATTGTGGGACATTGTCATGCAGAAACACTTGACAACCAAAAGACATGCAGAGAGAGAAGGTCTCAGATAGGATTCTCAATGTCTTCAAGGGTTTGGTGAGGGGAGCATATGAAGGAACAGGAGTGCTGTCAATGACCTACCTGCACCAGGAAGGAGGCAGATAGAGAGACTCTATATACATCAGGGTTTGTTTGACTTAAAACAATCTTAGATCCTTGGAGATTGACCATGAAGTGAAATATTTTAAACTATTTGGGTGAGTGGGTTATTTAAGGTAGGTCACTGATACAGAGATAAAATGAGATGAGAGAATTAAAAGTGATGGAAAAATAGTAAAAAACAAGTTAAGCCATTTATTCACAAAGGAACACTGAACTAAATGTGCAAGAGTGCTTGAAATCTCCTCATGATGGCAACATTATTAAGTCAGTTGGCAAAAAGTATAGAGAGATTCGGAAAAGCAAATATGAACTGTATCTGCGTGATCATATACTCTTGTCTATGAAGGTGAAAGAAGAGGTTAGCAATTCTGACATACTAAAGAGATCACACTTCAAAATGAAATACAAATGTGGCAGTTTCTTAAGCTTTGCGCTCTCCTGTCACTGGCCAGGGAGGGATACACATCAAAGCTGCAACAGTGCCTGTGCCTTCTTCCCTCAGGAGAGGAAGCAACTGGTAACTGCGTTGCTTTTGTTCTCACCTGTTACCAACCAAAGCAAACAGAAACGTTCCCTTAAAGGAGAGAACCTCTAAGCTGCAAGCAGGGATCAAGGCTTCTGCTGACTTAGAATTTATCCAAATCCAGGTTTGCTCGCTTCCCTTAGGAACCTGCTGATGAGGACTGTCTGAGAAACCTCACAAAGTGTCACTTATCAGTCACACTTTCCTGAAATACTGGCTAAAGCCCCCATGAAAGAGAAGGCTTAGAAGCCTTAGGCCTCTCTCCTAACCCACAGAGATGTTGGTACCAAGGGAGACAGCTGGGGCGAGGAGCCATGTCCCTCACTTTTCCTGACAAATGAGTTATCTGTCTGGTCACTTATTAAATAGAAGGCCGAGGGGATCCTCACTGCTTGTCTAGGTGCTCTGATTTACTGCTACAGCAGTGTCCCTGAAAAGTTATCTTCATTTATGCAAATTCCCGTGCTGATAAGACATTCCATCTTCAAAATTACTAAGAGTTTTGGCAAAACTGAGTCCAAGCTACTCAAAATAAAAATAATCATTAGAGAGTTTATCTTCAAGCCACTGGTCAGCAAAAATATTGCTCAAAACTACAAAAAGCAACATGTAGCTTTCTCTTTAAATATCACACAGCCATAACACTGCCCGTCTGAAACACCAAGAAAATGAAGAAGCACTGGTCAGAGAAGTGGATGAGAAGGATGAGGAGGGTGGAGAAAAACAACCAAACCAGGAGGACGCGGTGTACACCGTGCCACGGCACAGACAATGCTGCGGAGCGGGCCTCGGTACACAAGTGGTTGCAGAGCGCACACTGATGACGTGGGAAAGACGTCACGCAGTTGCTGGAATGAAGGGATTGGAACCCGCTCCAACAAGCAGGTCTCGGCTCCACCTTCCACCTCCCCAGCGTGCAAGGACTGAGTGCGAGCTCCAGGCGATCTTTTTCCTCCCTAAAATTCACAAAATTCCTTGCCACATTTTTCTGTTATAGACACGCGGATTTCTTCTTCTTCATAGTCATCAAAGTTGCTGGTATCGCCAGAGCCTCTGAACTTTGGTATGAATGGAGCCTCAACCTGTAATGGACATGAGGAGGAGCATAAGAGAAAGAACAACTCCTCAGACACTGCAAACACTCAGAACAGCGCACTCCCTGCACGTACCACTCTGGCGTCTTTAAACACAGGATGTGCCTGCAGTGTCTGCCACTAGGAGGTAGCCAGAAGTTCACCTTCTCATCTGAGAACCACAACCAAACACTAGTGCAGTTTCCAGTCAATCAGCGAAAAGCATCAGATTGCCGGCTCTAAGCGCTAGAAAACTACTTTCTATTTTATTTTATTTTTATCAATTTATTTCCAAAGTTTCCACTATTTTCTTCAACTTCCTTGAAGTTAATACATTTTATACTTTCAATGTCTTTTCTAATTCCTAAGCTTACTTAAAACCTCTGACTATGAAAAGTCTAAGTTAGAGACATCTCACAGAATCACAGAACTCAAATCCTAAACATTTTTTGACTCTGAAAATAAAGTCTTTCCGTATACTTTTACAGTGTGCCCATATGTGTGGGTAAAGCTTCAAGAGCTGACAGGACTGCAGCTTTACACAGCAGCCATCGGATTTATAATCCCACACAGTTGCTGGTTCTGGCCCCCCGTGTCCACTTCCCCACACTGCAGGAAAGCCAAAGCAGCCATTTTCATTCTTGTTTTAACGATTACAAAACAGAGCTGACCAAGTTTATATCACTAATACATGACTGAAGCAGGTATCAAACTCTCAAGGGCCTTTTCTTCTGTGTAGTAGTGATCTCATAAGTATTTTCTAGTATATCATTACATGGATATTTATTTATTTATTATTTTTTCCCATGACTGTATCAATATAGCCTAGGCTATAGATAAGGTAGACACAAAGAAGGTGAGAAGGAAGTGTGAGCAGAGATTCTTTTTTTTTTTTTTTTTTCCGAGACAGGGTTTCTCTGCGTAGCCCTGGCTGTCCTGGAACTCACTCTGTAGACCAGGCTGGCCTCGAACTCCACCTGCCTCTGCCTCCTTTAATCTGCTGGGATTAAAGGTGTGTGCCACCACTACCGGCCCATGAGCAGAGATTCTAATGCTCTCTCTGTTTCCCAGTTGGTGGCCTGGGATCACCATTTTATCCTACACTGACTGAGCTAAGTACACAGTTGCTTCATTTCTAGCCAGATGGTGGTTTAGAATCAGACCATTTCTAGAGAATGGTTGTGCAGGCTGAGTTGTCCAGGCCACTTCTTTATTCTGGACTTGCTTTCTGCTGGGTGCATTTGGCTACTTCATTGCTCATAAACCCTTGCCAGGGAATAAAAGCCCGTGAGCTATTTAAATATACTGTTTTAGTTTTGCACTGCAATGTGGACAAGTAAAAAGATACCGAAACCAATGGCCACATTAAGGCAGTTTTTATTTATTGTTACTACTGCTGCTCCTTACACTTGCTTCACAGATAACGGAGATTTAGCTGTCCACCAGCATGCTTCCCAGGCTGACTTGGCCTGTTACCATGTGCCACTTCTGGGAAGTTAGCAGTGTACTATTTGGGATGAGTCAAGCCCTTTCTGAGACACGTGAAATCTACATGAGCAGGAGTTCTACTGCAATTTTAGAAAGATTATTAATAATTTACTGTGTTATATAGATAATTAATATGTTTTTTGAGTACCAGCAGAATATTTTATTTAAAGACTATTAGGATGAAAAGATTCAAAATATATCAGAACTTGGTTTTTTGAGATAGGGTTTCTGTGTGTAGACTTGGCTGTTCTGGAACTTACCAAGCTTTATACATAAGAACTATTAAATACTAAGAAGCTGGGCTGTGGTGGCACAGGCCTTTAATCCCAGCACTTGTGAGGAAAAGACAGGCTGATCTCTAAGTGCAAGGCCAGCCTGGTCTACAGAGTGAGTTCTAGGACAGCCAGGGCTATGCAGAAAAACAAACGACCCCCCCATCAACTAACAAATCACAACTCATGTCACAGAAATAGATACTTAAGTACAGCACCAACAATAAATATAATAATAAAGATGATAAAAATAATAATGATGAACATTAGGGATAATTTTGCAGAAAAATGACAGTTTCTAAAACTGGATGGAGAAAAGTAAGTTTTTGGTTTTTTTTGTTTTTTGCAAAAATTTACAAGGAACAAATACAGATAATTCTGTAAAAGGAAAGTTGAAACTATATGAGGAACTTTAAAATTGCCAAGTAATGCCAGAAAGTATTTGAATAAATATAGAGGCATGGTATGTTTAGAAATAGAGTCAAACGTATGCTAGTTTAGTACTAGTAGGGGCTAAATCAAGGTTACTCAATAATGCTAATAATGATGTAACGACAGGTTCATTATTGTGCAACAATAAAGAAGAAATTAGATCTCTCAGCCCAGGAAGGAAGCAGGTGTGGAGCAGACCTTTTACAGTGGCTCTGTGATGTGTAGTAAGCCACCTGAATGGGATGTGTCAAGAAGCAACTGTGAGGGAAGATTGAGGCTCAGCACTGAGGGCGTGGCCACACTGCAGGGAGACTGAGGCTCAGCATTGAGGGCGTGGCCGCACTGCAGGATGAGGAGGGCCTGTCTGTGTTGTCTCCTTCCAGTTATCTAGCCTTCTCCATACTCCTCACCCCCTGCTGAATTCCCTACTTACCCCACACTTTCCGAGTAAAGCCTATGTTTACACAGTTTAAGGTGCTCAAGACCATACCGCCATGCAGGTGGTCTGACTCAGGCTCACAGCTACCGAGGGCCAGAGTTCAGGGTCTTAGTCTCCCCCTCCTTCCCTCCCACCCTTCTTCCCTCTCCTTTCTCCTTCCTATTGAAATAACCTTCCCCTCTCTCAAATGCCAAAGCTACAAGTTAAACAGGTGCCCTGTAATTCTGAATGTTTATGAAACCATGTGGTATCCAATGCTCTGTGCCTTCCTATAATCCCAGCAGCCAGGAAACCAGGCCAGAGGATGCCCTCCCCAAGCAGGGGTGTAAAGAATAGACCTGTGTAGTTCTAAACCAACTGGAGTTACAAAGTGAGAATTTGTCTCAAGCAAACGACCCCCACAAAACCCAGATAAAAAAGAGGGGGCAGATTTTCAAACAGTAATGTGCTGCGATTTGAACCTGGTGAAGCTGGGATCAGATTCAGAAGCCATGTGGTGCCACTGAGATTTAAAGCAGCTATCCTCTCCAGGGGTCATGTTTCTAATCAGTAAAGTGAAAACATAATAAAACAAACATGTATTCTCCTTTTAACAGGAAACCTCAAAGACTGACGAGAATCCTTTTACTAACCACGAAGAACTGTCTTCATTCGAGCAAATCTAGAAGAGGCACAAAGCACGTGTTATGAGCTGGAAAGACTGTCCCAACCACCAGGGTCCTTACTTGTGACTACATAACGGTGCTGAAGCACAGCCCTTGAGCTTGGCTCTGAGCTTTGGGAGCACGTGGGGCATGGTGACTGTACTGTTTTGGCCTTGCTATGCTAGTAGCTGAATTTTAAAATTCTTTTATAACTTTGTTTTTATAATCTTTTAAAATTTTAATGAATTAGAAAAACTGCATTCAATGTAACATGGAGTGTTAAATTATTTTTCCTCAGGAAATGTGCTCTGCAGTTGCTCGTCATGAAATGTGCAAAGACTCTGAAACATCAGAAGCTGTAGGTTTTGTGGGGGTGGGGGAGGGGGAAAGCTAAATATATACACTTCATCCAAGGTATTTTTAACTTAGCATTCAAGAGTAAAAGGAGAGATAAAGTTAATGAAGCAAAATTTTTCTTAAATTTCCCAATTTATTACCATGGTAAAGCAATTACGATCAAGTAACATACTGGTGTTGCTGCAGCTGTTAGCACTGAGAGCCTGGGAAATACAGCTAATCTCTTCAATACACTGCAGGCCAGCCACAGTTGTCCTCTATTTAATCATGCGCTACACTCCTCTTAGAGATGAGCTGAAGGTGATTTACACCTACTGTTCACACTGCCTGACCTTCTAATTCTTAAGAGTCTTTTAGCAAGCAAGCAAGCAGACAAGAACATCTAGCCACTCAGGTGCGAAGCTCTCTCTAGATTCCTCTGACATTTATTAGCACAACAGGCTGATTTGCCTTCCATCCCTTGAACTCTGAGGTCTGAACTGGAGGAGTGAGGCAGACTTCACTACTCACTACACCCTCAGCACTTTGAAGAGTGCCTAGGGCCAGCCCAGGGTCCAAGCTACTATTTGGAGGAATGCTAAGCAAATCAATAATTTCTAAAAGACTAAATATAGTAATTTCAGATAATTTGCTTTGACTTCCTTCAAAGCATGAATTTAATTGTCTGTGGTGACATTTTCACCTGGAGGACAGTTGCACATGCGTAAAGACAGCAGGGGACAGTTGCACGTGTGTAAAGACAGCGGGGGACAGTTGCATGTGCAGACAGATGGGACTTAATGAGGGACTGAGTAGCATGCAGGCGTGTGCACAAGTGGCTGTTGCCTGGGAGAGGGTTATCAAACAAGGGAGATAAAATTCCTGTTCTCATGAAGTATTTTAAAATTAGAGCTAGCATATAAAATAGCAAGGAAGGACGTCCTTCGGAGAAAGTAGCCGTGAAGTAATAATTGCGTTCTTAAGCATTCATTGGAGTATGGAGGGTGAGCAAACTGGGGACAATCCCTGGCAATGGAGAGGCAGACATGCAGGAGGTGTGATCTGTGAAAAGGTTGGATCTTCTGGGAAAACTCCATGGGAAAAAGTTGCAACCTTGGTATATGTCCACAGCAAGGCTAAAATAAGAGAAAACATTCCTAGAGCTTAAGTTGATTTCTGTGTGGCTATGTGTTGATTTTGGATTGTATTCACTTGTAAAATATCTTTTAAATGTGGCTTTTATCAGTTTTGAAATGCAAGCCTGTAGAATACTGTCTAAAATCCTATTTCCACAGTATTATCAAGAGTTAGTATGGACAGTAAAAATTTATAAGGGAAGCCACATATGTGTTCTCTTTTATCTAAGAGAAGTTACTTTGAGATCTTGCTACAGTAATTATAAATGTGCTGAAGTTGAAAGCATCTCCGCGACATGATAAATCACACCTTCCCAAAGCCATTAACGTAGGAACAAAGCCATACCTTTCTCTGGTAAATAGCAATCCAGTCAGTTGTGGCAAACCACTTGTGGGTCTTTATGTCACTCACGCCATTCTTCAGGTTCCCGAAGCGCTTTGTCAGGTCCACCTGCAGCAGGTTCCGCAGAAGGTCCTTAAGGTCAGAGCTGAAGTGTGATGGGAACCGGACCTGCAAGAACACAGCAGTAGGGAAGGCACAATCCAAGTTGTTGGACATTTCTGTTCTGATTTTATATAGAACAGAATTTCTATATAGATCGGTTGTTATAAAAGCAGAAGAAGGGAGTGTGACTTCCAACACTTCTCAGGACACCCCAGTGTCTACTGTCATCTTAAAGGATGGACATGGTAGAGGGCTAAAGCTTCCCTGAAAGCCTTGCTTCAGTTGTGTTAGGAACACAGAGCGGGCTCTAGAAACATAAAGCGCACATACAGTTACCCAAGGCTCACCCATTTTCAGGAGAGATCTCCTTGGGCCTCATTATGAAAACTTTCAGAAACGTACAATTTAAATTTATAATCTAAGTGGAATATGTAGCATATGAAAAACATCAGTAAATGCGTTTTGAAAGAGATCTACCAAGGAAGAATCTGAAAAGGGCTTTAAACACCCACACTGCCTTTCCCAGCATAGGAATCCATTACATTTATTAGATATAAAACAAAAACTTTTAAGCAGAATTCTGCTATTGGGAAATAACACAGCAAAGCTAGGAATACTCATGAGACACAATATTAAAAATGCAGGTTTGGGGGTTTTGGGTATGCTACAGCTCCCACTTTACAGGCATGGGTAAGGAAAACTGGCATGTACAATCATCAAATTGCTTGCTTAAGATGCAGACCTAAGGGGTAGGGCTGCAGTTCCAAACACATTTCCTACATCAGCATAAATCCCTCTCATTGCCCTGCACCACGTCATGGCTAACAGACTAAAATGGTATCCAGAGTTGTCAAGATGGCTGAAAGTTTAGACGTAAAACTTTTCTGTAACGTTCATCTTTCCTACTAGAAGCAATTACTACAAAATGAGGAGCATCTACTCTCTGTTGTAAAAATAGCAAGACAACAATCAGGGCCTTATGAAACGAACGGGAAATTCTAGAAAGATAGAACACACAGGCAGAGGACAAGCCGTGCTGGGGAGGATGGCAATGACTCAGCCACGGTGGAACCGGTGAGGACGCTCCTCAGCAGCAAACTACAACTGCCACACAGCTCGCTCTGTCGCCCTTGGGATCTGCCAGGGCACCATCACAACCACCTAGGAGTCGTCAGCAGGTGAATGCCCAAGGAAAACGCGACCCATAAGCCCCACTCGAAAATATGTTTTCTCTCGGTGGATCCTAGATTTTTAAATGGGCACATGCACTAGGGGTGTGTGTGTGTGTGTGTGTGTGTGTGTGTGTGTGTGTGAGATATGAGAGAATGAGCCTGAGATTAAGAAGGAGACTAGGAGGAAAACAAAGACATGGGGCACAAAGACCATTCAAGAACAAGATACCCCAAAAACTGCCTTTGTGAGGGCCATCACTTTGTACTTTTGCCATTAAAATTAACAGTACTTCCTCTTCAGGGTTAAATGAGATTTTTCTTGCGGTGTATCTTAACTTTGTTTAGATTAAAAAAAAAAAAAAAGATTTATTTCAAGTGGCTCTGACTTGGCTTAGAGTGGAATTTGCATGAAGCATACAGTGGCAAGGTACCAGTAATCCGTTCATGATGCTCCAGTTACAGACAGTAATGTACTGCACATAAACTATTCTATGAATTCAGGTAATGTGCAATGTAATGCATGAACAATATAAGCACCCAAATGAAGCAGTTCTTTATTTTGCAGCGCAAAGAGAGTGATTAGTTGATATGGGTAATGCGTGTGTATGTTTAAATTTCAGGCCAGAGACTCTCAAACGGGCCAGAGTGGCAGTGATGCCACAGTTAATCGGGAACTTTCCATTACAGATGCACCTCTGTTGCCCCCTCAGACCCTCTTCTTCAAAGATGCTGACAGCCAGCCTGCATCCTCCATGGTCCATGTTAACAGTGGCACAATAACCTGGACCCAACAGTAGCTCCTAAGATGGGAAGAGGGACTCATTTTTTCCTTCAAAACTGTTTCTGGAAGGAAATTACTTTTGTCATTACTACTGGCCAGGAAGGCTTCAGAAACTGAAACCACAAGTATGGAATCCTGGAGCTGGTGAGAACCTTCGTTAAGACTGGGACCCTGAGCTCAGGGAGGTCACGGCCTGGTCACTGGGACTGTTGGGGAAATAACTCAGTCCTCTGACTTGCATATTTGTGAGCTCTCTGCCAGTATGTAATAGATGTAGAAAGCCAGAGGGAAAAATGAGGACGTCTAACCCCACCAGTCCACCCGGGGCTGAGAGATGAGGTTATTGGAACTGGGCACAGCTGGTGTGGAAAGGTGTCTGAAATGTGACACATGCCTCTCCTTGAGTATTTGCTTCTGTTTTCTTAAGTGTCATTTCCTGTGACCCTTTCCAATCTTCTGAGACCATGCTAACTCTGAGTTTCCTAACCATGCATTGCTCAGGTGTGACCTGTTTCTCCAGTGAACTACAGATGATAAGGATCACAACTGTCTGCACCGTGGAAATGCACGGGAAGCCTGAGTCAGTGCCTCCAGGGTGGGGAACCAACGATGGAAACCACCAGGTGGGCAGAGACCATAACTGACTAGCTGTGCCCAACAGGTAGATCCACTCTGGCGCTAATAAATACTTAAGAAATATGCGGATTCAAAATCACTTGATGTAAACCTACTATGTGCTATGCACTCGTGTGCTTGGGACAGAGAGAAAACAAAGTAAGAGAGAAAGCTGCCTTCAGTGAATTTTCATTTTTACTGAGAAAGACACATGAATAAGTAAGGACAGCAACAAGGATGATCTAGAGATGTGACCGCCACTCCTCACTGACTTTTACTCTGAAGAATATGGGAATCAAGGAAAAGGTTTTTTTCCTTTATCACTTGGTTTTGGCTCTGGGGACTGAACCCAGGGCCTGGAGCATGCTGAGCCAGAGTGTAACTCGCGCTGTAGCCGCAGCCTTCCATTGCAGGGCTTTATAGAAATGACAGGATGGGCCTGTTTTCAAAGAACCAACTGCTCTGGTGGCCCAGGTGAGACGACAGTGGAGGCAGAGGACAGGTAAAAAGTATATCCAAAAGCACAGCCCAAACGTTTTCCCCATGTGCGCAACACGGAAGCACAAGTTACAAAAGCTATCACACTATTTATTTTATGCTCTCAATTCCTGACTGCAAAGGTAGGCCCGTGTAACGCTGCCCAGACTGGAGCACTCCTGGGGTCAGTGATCATCGTGTCTCGGTCTCCTGAGCAGCAAGGACAACAGACACCTACCAGCACTCCTGGTCGGGACATCTCCTCAGAAGAGATAGCCCGACTTTCAACTCAACTTGAATTACATACATAGTTTGTGACCTATAGAAAACCCATTTACCCTTTTCAGTCTCAATTTGTCCAATTATAATATGAGGAAATATATTTTACTTGACAGTATGAAAAACCACATAACATTTATGAAAACAACTTTTATTATGCCCAATAGTAATGTACTTGCCATATTTTTAAGCTTTTCTATTAGATACTACTTTAATCAAAGAAGAAGCCTGGAAGATAGAAAATCATAATGTTTCTAAAATACCGAAATATAGTCATGCTGAAACCCTAATAGAATGGGAGAAAATGGACGCCCTAGCCATGCTTTGTAGGATCAGCATTGTGCATGCAGCTGATACCCTGAGTGACTTGTTCAAAGGACTTCTTCCCTATGTAACGCTCAGCCCGGGGTGAGCAGACCTAACAGAGTCTTGTGCTCTCGGCACCAGTTATAGGCTCATGCATTTCAATTTTGGAATAACTATTATTTTCTACAAATTTAAATGTATAAATTTATTTCTCAAAGGTGAAGTAACACTCAAAGAGCAAGCCCTTGTATGCTGTCATAGTATCTACAACTTACACTCACTAACTAGTCCTACTGACCCCCACCCATTTAGCAATACAATAATTCTCAATCAAGTTTGTCTTCACAGAGTTTAATATCAGAAGTTATAAAATTGACTTCTGGCTGATGGAAGGAACATCTTGTTAATATTCTATAGTTACTGGCATGGGGGAAAGATTATATAGTTAGTAAAATTTCTGTGCTCTGAATAAACTTACTAGGCTCACAGTGGCTCCACTGCACCAAGCAACACTCTATTAACCTCTGGTCACAGCACATTGGATTACGTTTTAAGAAACCATCTCTCTAAATCAGACATTGCAATCTCAAGAAAGGATTTATTTAGCAGGAAAAAAGTTATGTATTAATTAAATTCTCAAAGATAAAACATTTTCATATCCTAGGCTTTCTATAGATGTGCCAGTGTTCACACTACCTGTGGTCCTCAGGGGAAAGTGAATCAGCCTGCATTCCACTGTGGAAAGAGGACTGCGGCAGGAAAGCATGTTTGTAAATACAAGAACTGTGTCTGTGTGCCTCTAAGGAGCTGCAGTTAATCCACAGGTGGTGCGGAGAACCACTGTTCACTCCTCACTCCTTTTCCTCCCCAAAGCAGTCAGTGTTATAACCGTCTGCTCGCCAGACCAGTAAGACTATCTGGAAACAAGTGCTGAAAGAAGAGTAAATCACCAGAACGAAATGTTAAAAAATGGCCTGGGTTTTATGAAGACAGCACAACTGCTTTCTATTTCACAAACACAACATTTAGGGGCTGGGGACGTAGCTCAGCTAGTAGAGCGCTTGTCTAGAACACATGAAGCCCTAGGTTTAATCTTGCTTCCAAGTTCTGTGTTTGTCAGAGAGCTGGGACCTTGAGTGGTGTCAGTTCCTTAGACTGTATGAGACTTCCCCTGAAGGACAGTGTGGCTCCTGGTGCACAGATCTACACAGACATGGCTCTCAGAGTCCAGGACGGCACTGTGTGGTAAGGAGAGAGTGCATGGGTGACAAGCTGCCAGTAAGAACTCTGGGCACCAACGTTTTCCATGGCTGTCACTGCTCGAACGCTTTACACGTGTGTTTTGGTGAGTTGATGCTGGGCAGTGAAATGCATGCCTGTGGCCCACAGGTGGCCCCTGGAGGCCTGCCTATCTGTGTCTGTCTCCTGTGGACTCGCCTGACTGGAGACCTGCCTGTCTGTGCCTGTCTCCTGTGGACTGGCCTGACTGCCTCTTCCTGGCTGTGTGCTGGGCCTTCCGAGTCCTCACAGAGTCACCGAACCTGGAGACAGACTTTGGGATCCATTCCCAGAAGGAATGACCTTTGGGCTACTAATCAGTTATCCATCATGTGAATGCTAATTTCCCTTCAGCAAAAACTAGTGAACCCTTTGATCAGTATACATTGAAGTATATGCTCCTACATTTCCTGCAGTATCTTGCTGCTCATGAGGAACAGAATAATATTTACATTATATATAGTAAATCTAAGACATTTTTTAAGTTATGTAAGTCAAAGCCTCTAGAACTAGGTTTTCTGTAACAGCTGTTACTTGATTATTCTGTTGTCACATAATATTGATTTTTATAGTCCCATTGGTAACTGCTATGGAAACTGCTGCTATGGAAACTGCACCTGACTCTCATTATTCACTACTGGCTCTCAGGCATGAAATGTAAAGACTATATACAGAAACTCAGTGCATGCACTGCTAGGACGGGCACAGAAACTGCAGGATTGCAAACCCTTTCTGTCAACTGCATTTTCAAGTTGCATCCCTGAACCTTAATAGTCATGAATAATCTGACATTTAAATGCCACCTCCTCTGTTTTTCAAAGGCAAAATATGTGTAGGAGAGAGTATAAAAGCTGACTGACCATCTATTGCTTTGTGCATTTAAAAATACCAGTTTAGGTTAAAATACTGTAATAGAGAAATTGCTTAACAATCAATACTAAAATGTATGTATATAAGTGAATTAATCACTTAATAATTTTTGTTTCAATTTTAACATTGCACCTATTTTAAAACAGGGTTTCAGAACAGAATGGATCAGACAAGGCTTATTCCTTTTTGTTCCTTTTTGTTGTTGTTGTCCCATGTAGCCCAGTTTGGTCTTAAAACTCCTTACTATCTCCTCTTCTCCCAGTGTTAAGAGCACAGGCATACGCCACCTTTCCCAGCATGAAAAACCAAATCTGAATTAAAACTACAAATATAGAACACCCAAATATAAGACTAAAATTGGATTTTAATGACATGAGCTATTAAAATTAAAAGCTAGTTAACATCCAGTTTGGCTTTTATGTACTAATGAAGGCAGTAACAGTCTTGCAGTATGGACAGACACCCTTCTGCTTGGATCTGAAGCTGAAACAGCATGGTGAGAGAACTGGGGACTATGACTTGTATGTCACACAGAACAGACTCTAAAATGATGAGGTGGTAACATTGCATGTGATCTCAGACAGGGAAATGGTAGGGACTATCCAACAAGAGGAGAGGATCAAACCTTCAGCTAAATATGACAGCTGTACTTCCAGATAAATGATGAAAAGCATCCTACCATGATGTCACATATTTCATGCTATTTTAAAAGTGAGATTACATTTTATATGGTTATCTGTTTTGAACATATTCACTTATTGAATACAAAATGTTAAAATTAGACATGAAACGAAAAAAATCACAAATAGCTGAAAACATATTACCCAAGGGAGAATGACTGTCAAACTGAGGTCAATTCATGCCAAGACAGATGCATTGGTTTTAACTGAAGCAACTGTCTAAGTAGACATAAATTTAGTTTACACAGCATCTTTGTTATAATTTGATTTCTTTTATGAAGAAGAATAAAAGGTTGAGGAACTTTATAATTACCTCCTTTAAATTATTTAAAACATTCCTATAATTTCTAAATTTCTGTTCTGGCTATATTTCTACTCTGCATTAATAAAATATTCTCCTCTTACAGTTTTAATATACTTCAGTTTTCTTAACAGTCTTCATATGACCTTAGGCTCTTATTCTTTTTTGAATAGCATTACTTCTTACATTCTTTCTTTTTAAAGATTTATTTATTCTTTTTATGTATGTGTGTACCTATATGAGTTTATGTGTACTATGTGTGTGCAGAAACCCGTGGAGGTCAGGAGATAGCATCAGATTCCCCTAGGACTCGAGTTACCAGAGGCCCTGAGCTGCCATGTGGATGCTGGGAACCAAACCCTGGATCTCTGCAAGTCCAGTGCGGTGAGCCATCTTTCTTGTCCCACATTCCTAAAACAAAGTCACTCCCTTCTCTACTAACTTTTCCACCATGCTTCCCTCTGTGCATTCTAAACATTCTTACTGTGACTTTCATACTCTGAGAGGCAACAACTGTGAATGTTGAGGCCCTGAGGTGTAGAGGTCCAAGTGTAACGAGACCAGCAGAGCTTCTGTCCCTCAGAAGAAAGGCTGCAGCCCGCCCACCTGTATCATGTCAGCACTGTCCCTCCTTGAACACTAGTCTCAGCTTATTTACTTGCAAGAGGTATTTGCTTTTCACCTGTGACAAAGTTAAGGTTAATGTCTATGGCTAGCTCACTAATTTGTAAACACTAATCTGGTATCAAAGCATCTCAAGAAAATGTAATAAAATACCAGGACAAAATTCTCCTAACTCTCATAGATAGCACACACTGTGAGGCTTGGAAACAACACTGGTATGTGGAGGCGCCATCCCCAGTGTTTGGGCAGACAGTCTACTGAGTCTTTCCTAGCAGCCTCATTGTGGCTGCAATTAATTTAAATTTGGATCCCAACATAAAGGATAAATTATTATGTTACTGGATATTCATGGTACCTTGTGAACATTTAACATTGTAAAATTTAAATACACTGATGCTAAGTTCAGCTTTACAAACTGCCGAGTGCAGATCTGGTTGGTTAGAAAGAAATGGAGAAAAAATGGGGAACTGAGCTAAACAGAGAATTCTCAACTAAGGAAATTCGCAGGGCTGAGAAGCACCTAAAGAAATGCTCAACATCCTTAGTCATCAGGGAAATGCAAATCAAAACAAGTCTGAGATTCCACCTCACACCAGTCAGAATGGCTAAGATCAA
>CM052704.1:115592648-115626293 GCA_028551405.1 Uromys caudimaculatus
CTGACCCCCCCCCCCCCAGTCGTCTTGGAGTTTGGACCACCAACCAAAGAATACACATCTATGGGCCCATGGTTCGGACCATATATGTGGCAGAGGATGGCCTCGTTGGCCATCAGGGAGAGAGGAGAGGCCCTTGGGCCTGAGGGTGTTAGAGGCCCCAGTAAAGGGGAATGTCAAGGTGGGAATATGGGAATGGGTGGGCGGTGGAATTCCCCCATACAGGCGGGGAGGGGGAGAGGATAGGGGGTTTCCAAAGAGGAGACCTAGAAAAGGGGAAACATTGGAAATGTAAAATGTATCAAAAATAATGAAAAAAAAGAAAGAAAGAAAGAAAGAAAGAAAGAAAGAAAGAAAGAAAGAAAGAAAGAAAGAAAGAAATGGAGACTTCTAGGCTGATCAGACTTCTCTCTGCCTAAGAAGATCATAAAATACAACAAAAACCAAAATGTTAAGTGCATCCATCCAGGGCAATATTGAGCTGCAGGTACACTCTGTGGTAGCATTCTTCACTAAAAACAAAAGGACAAGTAAGGGGTAAGGGATGTGAGAGAAGCACTAAGCAGAGTGCCTCCTCCTGTGAATGCCGAGATGAATTACTCATTTCTGTGGGGGAAGGGCACACGAGTGCTGCCCAGAGGACAGTTCACAAGAACTGACTTTCTCCTTCCCTCTGTGGACTCGGGTGCGGGCTCAGAGAAGCTGCCTTGCCCTACAGATCTCTGTCTCTCCAACCCCCAAGCCTCACGTCTGTGCTTTGTTCTCTTTGGAAAATGGCAGTAGTAATTTCAGAAAAGTCTTACGCATGAGCAAAGGTGAGAATGAATGACTCCAAGTAAATACTTTCAGAAGAAAATTAAGAGACTAAAAATGCCAACGAAGAGCTTATGGGATAATGCTGCAATGTGACATGCTCCGCCCACTCATGGTCAAGGATAATTGTTATTTCCTATGTGCTAAAAATCAGCCCCAATTATAATCACATTAAACATAAGCAGTTCTATTGAACTCAATTCTGTGAATTCTTCTTAGAAAAGGCCCATCCAAATTATTTTGACTTTTAATTCTGATGTAATTCAAATAAGACATCTGTTTTTAGAACAGTTACATAAAAACAGCCCCTAAAACTCCAAGTACAAATTCCCATGAGACCACAGTTGTAGTTTGCAGGAACACTGAGAATACTGACAATCGTAGCTGGCTGCCTTCATCCTGACCCTGTTGACTGGCTGCTACAACAGCTCCTAGTCTGCAGGAGCAGCACTACAGAGTCTCTATTTCCCACCAGCTTAGGGCAGTAACCTGACAGCATGATATGGTTCTACTCTGGAGCGTTACCTCGCTCACAAACAGTGGGGAGGAAGGAATAATTATACCTACCTTCCCAGAAACAATCTTCTCATAAATCTGAATTGGCTGGTCAGCAAAGAATGGGGGGTAGCCAGCGGCCATCTCGTAGATCAGCACACCCAGCGCCCACCAGTCCACAGCCTTATTGTAACCCTGGGATAGAGCAACATCAGTGAACACTAAGTCACAAGTAATTTCAAAATGATCTGGAAATGTATGACGATGATTATAGCAGTTTTTAGCAGCTGTGTAGAATAGAAGATGATAAATGAAGAAAACCTCTCAGGACAAGTTTAATTAAACAAAGCAAAGAATTTCCAGATATTGGAATGTGTTATTGGGAAGGACTATTAAATCTGGGTTCTAAAAATCACTGAGAATAACACTGACAGGGAACCTCTTCTGTGCTGCTGTTCAGTAGCAGAAAGGGAACTAGAGCAAACTACTACTGGAGGCCCAGCCTACTGCACAGCCCTATGCATTAGGTGTGCAACAGGATAGCTAGAAAGGCCAAAAATTCCAAAACAAAATAGGATTATTGGAATAGCAAATGATGAAACTGACTTCCAAACAGCCTACATTCTGGGATCTGGAGGGTGAAAACACTTGACATAATCATGTCTATTTCACTGTCTTTTGAAAACTTAAAATTTAATGTGGCCTCTAATCAGTAGTACTGTCCAAGTACATGTGAATTTTGCTACTTGCTTGTCTACGTCTCATCTCCTGGAGGCAGTGAAAGGAAAACACACACAGGCTGTGTGAGCAGTGTATCCAGAGAAAAGGCATGCTTAAAGAGTACATTGTGAGGAAATAAAAATCAAAGGTTCTGATCTGTTTCATTTGCCATTTTTTATATCAAGCTTACTAAAATGCACACGCTGAGCAATTGGTAAGAGGATACCTGGTGATAATGTTTATATTAACACATTCTCAATACATAATACATTTATACAATGTTTGCAATCAGCCATGGTCTGTGTCAACTGAAGATTACTGGGAAAGACAATGCTCCGTCTTTTTGTTACAATGTTTCAAACATCCCTTCACTTAGGCGGTGAGTTTGAAACAAAGGAAGAACTGACAACTGACCCATCTTGTCTCCAGCTCTGCATATGGGAGGGAGGGGCCAGGAACAAGCATTCCGTTCTGCACTGGGACCCTTTCTGTTGGGAAGAACCATGACTGCCTGATGAAGGTTAGGTCATCACTCTGCTTCTTCAGGACTCAGTCAAAACTAACACAATTAGAGATTTGTGACCAGCTCTAGGCAGATTGCCATTTAGGAATCATGCCCTGGTAGATTTAAATTCATAGCTTAAAGGACTGCCAGCTTCTGCCTATGTGTACCAACAGCACCAGCACCCAGTACCTTGCTGAGGATGATCTCCGGGGCCAGGTACTCTGGGGTGCCACACAATGTCCAAGTCCTGCCCTTGACTCTTTTGGCGAACCCGAAATCTGTGACCTATGAAGGGAAACAATGGGAAAACTCAGAGACCAGAGGTCCTGTACTTAAATCCAAAGTTTAAGAATTCAGGATTAAAATAATATACATGAGAAAGAAGTCAACATGATTAACAGTAATTCATGAAGGTGATTATTTAAACCCTATCTTTTCTCAAAGCAATAAACAACAAATCTAGTGTGGCAGGGCCTAGACCTAAGCATCTTACAAGTGAAAACAAGGAGTGAAGGGAGAGGGTCAGCACAAAGAAAGTGTTGATAAAGCCCGGAGGTCCTGCAGGTCCCCGCCCATGACATGGATCATCAAGAGACACTGCGGACACTCTGACAGGTAAGCCATAGAAAGCTGTGGTAAATGTTGCTAGATTTTCTGGGTTAAAATTCTAATTCTTCCATTCCTGATGGCTATGACTGACTCATTAACTTTAAGATTGTGACAATAAGAGTATTTATAATTCACGGGGTTATTATTAAAAGAGGCAACACAGATAGACTATCGCTTATCCAATGTATTTGGCACCAAAAGTGTTTCAGGGTTTGGATTTTTTCAGTTTTGTTTTTTAATAATTCCAAATGAGCAGCGAGATCCCGATGAGGGGCCAGACACAGAATTCATGTTTTGTGGACACTGCGTAGTCACAGCCTGGGAGAACTGCAAGCACTATCATCAGTGCCTGACTCTGATCACGCCTGTCACATGAAGTCACCTGAGCAATTCTCCACTTGCAGTGTCATGTCAATATACAAATGAATTTCAGATTGGAATCATTTTGACTTGGATTTTCAGATTAGGAGGTGCTCAACCTACACACACAGGACTCCTGGCACCCATGACTACTCACACATTTAGCCATATTGTTTATTTTGGCAGAAGCCTAAGCTTAGTTCACAGCCACTGACGCTAGGAGATAGAAACAGGCCCCTCCCTTCATGTGGGATGTTCTCACCTGTAAAGTCAGAGCTGTGAATTCACTTCAAGCCTTTTAGATAGAACCAATTTTCTCCTTCAAACCAAACCAACCAACCAACCAAACTAACCATCAAATACCGACATTTGAGGCACAATGTGTGAAGCTATTTCAGTGTTTCCCAAATACATACACGCCATGTGATCCAATCCTACCTGGATGTAACCCTGGTGGTCAATTAAGAGGTTTTCTGGCTTGAGATCTCTGTAGATGAGGTCGAGGGAATGGAGGTACTCAAACGTTAGCACGATCTGCGCTGCGTAGAAACGGGCATGGGGCTCACTGGAAAAGAGAAAATGGTTCCCTGTAAAAATGGGTGAAGAATGCTCACTAGTGGACTATATACTAAATGCATATGGACTGGAGGTATTTGGGGAGAGGGTTTCCTTATTCAAATGTTGGTGAAGAATTTGTCATTTTCCAAACATCTATTTCCTTTAAATAACACATCTTATTGCAAGTTATCATTGCCCAAACTGGGAAATGGTGATGTCACTGTAAATACAGCTGCCCTTGAAAGGTCGGAAGAGCAAATGGCCACTCCGTGGTCTAGGAGAGCCACCACCACAGTTACCAGGCCGCAGGCTCCACCACTCACTTTTCTTACACATTTCAAGGGTTTAAGGAACTTCATTATTCAGAATTGCTTAACTGCATTTATCTGAAGATCAACACTGTTTTCCCTATTCTGAAGTACTTTCTACTACTAACTGACTGGCACACGCTCACCATCATATAAAATCCTGGTAAGAACACACACAATCCCATCTAGAAATATATAGGCAATCTTGTTATGCGAATTTTCAAATCTCCAGCTGGGTATGTTTATAGTCACACAGACACAATCTGTATGTTTGTAAAAACTTGGTGAGGTTCTTGTACCTAGGTCATGTCTCTCGAAACTTTGTCATTAATGTAATTTTCATGCTATAATCTTAGAATTATTTGAAAATGGTACACCAAATTTCTAATTGGAATTTGTAGTTAATTTTCAAATATATTCATTAAGTGTTTGCTAATCTGCCTGATAAACTTTCAGATTTGTGCCTTTAATGAACAACCTCAATTATTAATAGAATTTCAAGGGATGGCACCAGAGTCAGAAATCCCTAAGACTTGGACACATACTGCTCTTTGTGCCCATCAGCACATTCCACAGGTCCTTCCTTGCCATGTTCACTTCCAGTGCTCAAGAACAACTGGCTGACTTCAGAAATAAGCAGTGATATTTTATAATGCCTCTCTAGTTTCAGCCAGGTCCCAACAAGGCAGTAAAGAATGAGGGGGGCTCTGGAATAGATATTGGGGGACTCCTCCCTGGTCTTGGGGCATGCAACCATAGCAGCTCTGAGAATTTGATCTGGAAGGCCCCTCTATGTCTTCTCTCCTTATCTGTAAATATGAGATCCGCTTGGTGTTGTATTTGTTTATATGACCTAATAATGCTTGCGTGAAGAAATATAGAGAGTGTATCAATCCAGTAATCAAAATGTTGAAATGTAAGAGAATATTCTAAATGCAATGCACTAAAGCAGCTTTAAGTGCAGAACCAGTCAGTCAAGACTCAAGTGATCGACTAGACTGATAAAAGCCCCCTGGTAAGGATAGGTAGTGCTTAGAGTTCACACACAGCAAATTTGAGTTCATATGATAATTCCCACTGAATTATTTAGTCAGCTTGCTTTCCTTACAGCAGCAGGTGGGGCGTGAGAATCATAGATATGGGTAGCTACACAGCAGAGACAAGTGCTTGCAGAAAAGGAGCAGTCCATGTGGAGGACAGGTTTGGCGTGGCACTTCAGTGTGAGCACGGGATGGCCTGGCACTTCAGTGTGAGCACGGGATGGCCTGGCACTTCAGTGTGAGCACGGGATGGCCTGGCACTTCAATGTGAGCACGGGATGGCCACAGGGAACAAGACATGGCTGCAATACTTCAAGTATATAGGGCTTCCTTAGAGTCACAGAGCAGGGGACTAAGCAGAAGCACTTAGACAGGGTGATGGGAAAGGTGTGAAACACCATGTAAAAGAAGACCATCAACGTCAAAGAAAAGCCACATTTCACTACACAGTCTCCATACGTATTAGGTTACCCTTGCACTAAAGGTCAATAAATGAATCTTGGCTTAGGCTCAGACAACTCACATAACTAATAGCTGCCTCTGTGTTATTCTCTTGTGATGACCCAACTCTACGACCCCCCCTATAGAGTCAGTCACCAGTCCCATGGAAACTCAAACTAGGTTTAACTGAATTCTGAATGCTGAGTAAAACTTATTCTGGTCTTAATCTTAGATAACAGTTTATAAACGATTAGTAATTAACAGTTGTAGCTATGAGCCTTGTACATACATAAAAACTGAAGTGCGTTAGTAATAACCTGGCATGTTAACACACACACACACACACACACACACACACATGCAGAGTTGTGTATGCAATTTGTGTATATATTTAAGGAGCTAAACATGAGAAAAGCTATAATTAAAGTCTAAAAAGACTTTATAACACAACCTTATCCATTACCATATCACTATTATTTTTATGTCTTCTTCCTCATGTTCATTCATTCAAATTTCTGTTATAAATGCCCATTGAATATTATTACAAATCACATAGCATATGTTGTTATATGTCTTAAGTACTATTAATTTTTTCAAACCATGTTGGTTTTTTAAATTTATATATATATTTTTTTTTTTTAGAAATTCTTCAAATCATGTCAAAATACTTACCAGTGGAAGAATATTTAAAATAGATTCATATATAGTGTTCTCATTTGAAATTTAAAGCTCATATATGGTATAGCTTCCTATTACCGTGTCCACCTAATATTTTCTATGGATACAAGATGGGCTAATTAAATCAGATGTATTTTTGGTTTAAAGTAAACACAAGCATGTGAAGACTCAAGGAAGACATGCGCAGTAGTTACCTGAACCTTCCAATTCTTCTTAGATGTGAAAACATTTCACCCCCAGGAACATATTCCATAACCATGTATAAATTAGAATTATCCTATGAACAAATAACAAGTACCAATTATAAAACACATTTTAAATGACAGCATGTTCAGTTAGAAAGGGCAAAGTCAAAATCCATTTAACAGATCAATAGAAACGAGTGGGAGAGACATGAAATAAAACATGCTCTAAAAAAAAAAACAAAAAAAAAAAAACAAAAAAAAAAACATGCTCTAGTGTTCCCATACTCATCTCTACCCCTTAGTATCCCAGCTGCAGAGAAACCCGAGACTTTTGCTGTTCCTCTTCTTGAAGAGGACATTTAATTCAGAATAATGAAATACTGCAGCAGTGACATACTAGCACAGCTTAGGCAAAGGAATAACAAAATTAAAAAACAATTTAGAAAAGCTAATAAGAATATTTATATTTTCTGTTTGCAAGATGGATGGTTGTAATACTTTAAGTATATAGATAGAGCTTTATTAGATTCCCAAAACAAAGGACTAATCAGAACCAAGATGCCGCCTCTGACTCAGCAGTCCTGAGAAGCCAAGTATCACTCCACAGAACCAGGGCGGCTTGGATTTAAAGGATCAACCATCCACTTTATATGACTTAGCAACAGTGGCAGAGGTGTTCTCCCTGGTTAGCAAAATAACAGCAACAATAAAACCACAAAAGCCCAGAATACAAATTAGTACATGAAGGAAAATCTCCAGGTCGTAACAGGAAGGGTTTAAGCTCTGTAGAAAGTGTACACCATCTTCATTTGAATGAGCATAAGACTAACTAGTAAGATGTACGTTTGTGCATCACGGTAATCTTTGCTTTGTCTCGCCTTGCCATGAAAACTCACACAGGTTATCAACAGCTGCTCTAGGGAGAAGCAGAACTCCCCAGTGTCGCCCAAGCTCACGAGCACAATGGACTAATTTTTGTTCATGTCCATTCTCTAGTTTGATCATTTCACTAGAATTCTCCTACTGTTTCGTATGCCAAAAGCACATCTGCGTGGAAATATCTTCATTAGATAGCAGGGCAACTAACCTTAAAAGAATACTCTAGCCGAACAAGGAAGGGAAACTCCACTGCCTGCAGTATTCTCTTCTCATTCAAAGTGTGCTCTATTTGTTTCAGCTTAACAACCTGCAAGGGAAAGAGAGGCTTCAGTGTATTTAAATAAATGTTAATACTATTATCATTTCAAAGAAAACTGTCTTCCATGTAATAATCACAATGGATGAACAGAATTACTAGACTTCAATAAAGAAAATAGTAACAATCAACCAAGGTGCTAAGAGTCAAATGCTTGCAGCCTAGCAGTTCCAGCCTCTGTCTTCAGGTCAAGTGTGTTCCAGCTGTGCTAAAGTGTGTTTGCTATTCTAACACATGGGAGGCAGAGTCAGGAAGAGTACCATAAATTCAAGGCTAGCCTAGGCTACATAGTGAGATACTGTCTAAAAAAGAAGTCAACTCTAAGTCAAGTTAAAAACAAGGGTTAAATGGGAACAAAAGGCAGACCCACTGCTTTCCAAGTTACTGTGTGAAAATATTTGCTGCTAACAACATGATCAAATTACTTATTATCTCAGTAAGTAGCAGAAAATGAAAGAACAAGGGAGTCAACTATATTCACATGAGATATAATATGATTAAAATTGACAGTAATTCAAGATATATAAATTGGTAAGGCATATATGCTTAGCCAATTTTTAATGTAAAAGTTTAAAAAATCAACTACTTAAACTGAATTTACTTTTAATTGTGCTCATCTACTACATATAAACTGTAAAGAAAGACACTGAAGGGACAGGCTGAGAAGTGTTTCTCTTCATGTCGCATAGGATTTACTCTAAGGAAGCATGAATATGTAAATAGCAATATATGAGCGACTGGCAAATGCCAGCCATGATTTCATAAGCTGTCAGGAGAGAGATTGGTTACTTGAGGCTTCCGATGCTTTAAAATGTCACGGGACACAACTTAAGTCATGTGGTTAATTTACTGCCTGGCACACAATAACAGCTCAAAAGAAGTCAGCTGTTACTACAGCTTACTTAACAACAGTAAGAGATTTTTTAAAGATGATGATTTTAAAAGACAGATAGATAGTAAAGGCTCAGGGGAGAAGGAAGAGAAGCTGAGTCCAGTTTAATCCCTAGAACCAGTTGCAAAAGGGAAAACACGCAAGAAAAGCAACAATGGTGGCTTCATTTAGCTATGCTTAAGGATAGTGCTTCTGAAAATGTGTTAGGGAACATGTCAGAGAAAACTTTACAAATATCTCTTGGACAGAGTTCATGTATTAGCTTCAAAATTCATACACAGGTCACACAGCATCCCCTTCCCCTCAGGAAATTGTGTAACTTTTTTTTTTTTTGAGTCAACTTTCAAGTCAGAGAAGAAGTAGACACACACAGAGACCATGTATGACAGCATGATGTGAGAGATCCCAGCTCAGTTTGAGAGACAATTATGACAGGCTAGGAAGTAAGAAGATATAGCTCAACTCTGTCTTAATAAACTTAATAAATGTTATAGGCTTTCAGATGAGTCAAAGAAATGCTATGGTAGAGTAAAAGCCATTATGTCAGAGAGGAAGGAAACACAAGAAGTCTGGAGCTTTGGGAATCATGGTGTTACTGTAAAACACTAACTGACATTGACTGGGCATCAAACAAGGCAGAATCTTGGGATAAAAGTGTGTTCTGAAGAGACAATGATGAGGAGTAAGGCATGGGAATCAGATAAGCCCTGGCCTCCACCCTGGACTACCTCACTGGCTGTCAGACACTAGGAAATGATGGAGAGCGGTTGTCGTCAATGGGAGGACAATACCACACGCAACTGTGAAGGCGCACTGATACAACAGGCGCACGCGGCTGCATGTGTGTGTGTGTGCGCATGCACGTGTGCTCTGTAGAGAGAAGCAATGTGACTGCTTTTGACTGCTGTAGTGACTTTAGCCCCTTCACTCCATGGACTCTGAGGCTGGAGGAGCTAAGCTCACCTAGCTGAACGATTTGTATGACCACTGACAGAATGTGGGTTAGTATGGCTTGTTATTTTATTACTTATCTCAAGCAAATTGAATAAACAAAAAATCCAAATATAAAGTTTTTCATAGTAATTTATGCCAGGACACAGTGTACTGCAGTAACAGAAATGATATCAAACTGCAGTTACTTTTCTGCAAAATACCCATTACTATGATTTATCCATGAGCATCTTAATAAATTACCTCACAGGTTCTACAGTTTGAAAAGAAGAAGCTAAATACATCTTTCCAAATATTTTTAAAGTTGAGGATGGTAAATATCATTATCTTCTCAATATTTTTGAAGTAAAGCATTTTATAAATTCTTTAAGAAAGATGACATATTAGCAGCTATCCTGACAGCACTTAATAAACATTGTAATGACAAGTTTATAAACAAAAGCTGGAGCTGAAGCCTCTTGTCTTTTTGTCACCAGCATGAGCAGGTGAATTGGTAACCCTCTTTGAGATCCATAAACTCAGCGACAGAAAAAAGACAGGGATTAAATGGCCTGAAAAAGCTCCATGCTCAGACTATACAGTTTAGGAATAAAAAGCCTGAGAAAGGGTTGAGGTTGTGGGATAAGAATATATAGGGAGAAAAGGTGAAATGAGCAAAGGGGGAGATGGACAGACAGACACAGACATAGGCACACGTACACACGCGCACACACACACACACACACACACACACACACACACGGGGGGAGAGAGAGAGAGAGAGAGAGAGAGAGAGAGAGAGAGAGAGAGAGAGAGAGTCAGTCTAGAGCCTAGATAGATGCAAACCTCAAAGAACATGGGAGAAACCAAATGGACATTGTCAGTAAAGAAGTACAAAGAAGACCCCAGAAGGTAGGGGCAAGATCAGGAGAAAGCCGCATTTCTAGGGGCTGGGGCAGGACCATGTCAGGAGGAGGAGTGGTCACCATGGTCACATGCTCCAAGAAAAGCCAAGCAAGATGAGCAGAGTGCAATGGACTTGGCGATTTGGTTACTAGCCTGGTGACCCTCGGCAGAGACATGTAGGAAGACAGTGAGGGGCAGGGACAGAGAAGGAACACCTGAAGTGTGGGGTTGGAATGGACAGGAAGTGAGTTAGCGAAACCACTGTCTAAGAAGAACAGTCAGAGGGCGCTGACAGTGATGTGCAATTAAATGTGTGTATCATTACTGTTAGTTTGAGAGAGATGTAAGCTAGTATCTCCTATTAATCTTGTTTTAATTAAAATGAAGGTTGGGACAGTCTGATGCAATGGCGCCCAACGTGTGGTTATTTAACATAAAATGTGGCTAATCAAAATGTAAAATACACAACCAATTTTGAAATCTTAGTATGAACCACAATAATTCTATATGTTAAGCATTAAACACTGGGCCATTAAATAAATCAGCCTTTAAAATCTATTTCTTATTTCTTAAAATGTGGTTATTAGGTAGTGTAGAGCCCCAAGTAGAGCTTCTTTTTTTTTTTTTTAAGTTTTTCGAGACAGGGTTTCTCTGTGTAGTCCTGGCTGTCCTGGAACTCACCTGTAGACCAGGCTGGTCTCGAACCCAGAAATCCGCCTGCCTCTGCCTCCCAAGTGCTGGGATTAAAGGCGTGCACCACCACCGCCCAGCTCAAGTAGAGCTTCTTTATATTACTATAGGACGAAGTTACTCTGCATCTGTTTCCTGGCACATATCCCCACAGGTCAGTTACACTACATTGTCTGTCCCTTGGCTACTTCCCCACGATTCTGCTAACAGTTTCCTAGTAGGATCCTGGTAGGCCAAGAAGCTAATCTCTGTAAGGTAAGCACTAAGTAACATGTACCAATAGTACCCTGGTCTTGCCTAAATTGTTAAGTGATTGCAAGAAAAACAGAAAATGCGTAATATTTAAGGTAGTAAATGCTAAATGCCTCAGACAATCTGATTTATTATACTGGCTCAGAAACATTGAAAAGTTCTTTTATATAGAATATAGGTCTGCTATAAACTACAATGGAACCTGGACTAAAGTCACAAGGTTTCCATTCATTGGTCTGTGAGTGCAGCATGAAGGACTTGTTCTGCATATACTGAATTCCATATTGTTAGTGAGTACAGCTATGTGCTACCTATTGAGAATTATGAGTGACATGAGCTCAGATGCTAAATCCACATATCCACCTTCATAATAAAGTCAAAATAAATTAATACAATTGCAAACAGCAACATCAGTATTATTTGAAGGTGTCAGTGGCAGGTTATCTCATTGACTGTATCTTAAAGTGAAGGGGGTAGGCCACGAGGTCACCAACCTTCTGCTTGTCTAAGATCTTCATGGCGTAGTACTGTTCAGTGGCTTTATGCTTCACCAGCATGACTCTTCCAAAGGAACCCGTTCCAAGGGTTTTTTTCCTTTCAAAATCCTCAAGCCCAGCATTACTCTATACAAGTATTAAAAAATACAATAAGGTTTTAAATTAGAAATTCCCATAAGACTACAATTATTATCACTTCAGTGTTATATAACCAGGATGGACAATTTAATTTGTAGCTATCCATATATACTCTTTGAATTTCAAGTTATTCTATATTCTTCTTTAACTAACAAAAGTCCAATAATAGAGAATATTTTGTAAAATGGAGTATAAAAAATGAAGGTAATAAAAGCCTTGGTTAAAATATTAATGGTCATATTTCAATTCCACTGTGAGCTCCTAGCACAGCTAATGAACTACTTGTACATTTTAAGAATTGTAAATTCATAGTCAAATAACATATATGGTCAGAGAATATCTGTAAATAATTGTACAAATGAAAACTGAGAGATCAGTTCTTTCATGCATCTGAGGAAAGTGGTGTTGTGTCTTTGTATGTAGTTAGAGAACTAGACAACACCCATAGAACTAGATGAAAGCCAAACAGCAGACATCAGCTGCAGAAGCAAGCAATAGAGAACTATGTAGAAGCTGTAAAACTTGGTAACAGCCTTAGGACTTGGGAACAGACAGAACTAGGTAATGCTCTCAGACCGGTGTACAGTCCCAGACTTTCTCCTTGATTGTGATAACCCAGCATTACCTAGAACAGGAAAGAAAGAAATGTCTTCATTCCACAAAGACCCAAAGCCAGAGTCTCAGAACAATAATCAAATTCTTCTCCTAGTTGAATAGACGCTTTGTTAAGCAAACATCTTTGTTTGGCTTTGACTAGTGCAGAGAAGCAAAAAATTAGACGCATCAATCTATTCAATTTGTTGCTGTTACAACAAAACAAAATTGCTAGGAACAAATTATGTGCTAGCAACAAGTAGTAATTGCTGACCCATCTGTTCAATAAGCTTCGTTATGAAAACACCCATGAAAATCTCAGGAAGCGTTTCCAAGGCTCAATCTGCAGCACTAGCTTGAGCAAAGCCTGCCGTGCTACGGCTCTTCTATATGCGGCAGATCAGGACGCTGCAGGAGTGCACTGCAGTAATTCCATCTCCACAGTAAAACAAACGATGCAGCGGAAGGAACACAATATTATATTTTACTTATAAATGTGTTGGCACTGTATGTTCATTTCACATTTAAGGAAATTCTTAACAAGAATAAAAATTCTATAAATCTGAATGAAGTAAACTTGTGGTTTTACATCTAATTGTTGGTTTTACTGACACAGGTGGATTGCAATGGCTAACACAGTCACATTCAAGTAGTGGGAACAAACAGTGTACAATAGGCCAACTCTTCATGCTTGATCACTGCTTTTCTTCATATCAGAAAAGAATGCCCTCCTCCTTGCCTCCTTTTTAATGTTTCATGTGACAAATGGTATAACTAAAAATATTTCAGAAAGTATTTAGCTTAAATTACAGCAATTTGCAATTAATATCAACACTTACAACAGTCTTAGCATATAGCTTGGTGGTAGAAAACTTGTCTAGTATACATGAGGCCCTGTGTTCAATTCCCAGGCTGTGCCAAGAAATGAAACAACAAAACTACTCCTCCATTTAGGGATTCTATGAGAAGATGGTTGCTTCTCCAATGTAGGTAACCATAAAATTATCAATTAGTGAATTATATCACAGTATTATGGTGGAATTCCCACCATATTATATGTTTACTATTAACACTTAAAAACTGAAATTTGTGGAGTAGCTAAAGTTAAACTAAGAATCATGAATTCACTTCCAATTGCAGAAAAACATACAACTTCCTTACCGGGGGAGGGTTCTCCCATTTCCTCAGAAAGTCTTCTTTGGCTTTGGCTAGAAATTCTTTCACTGGAAAAAAGAAAAGTAAATAGACAGTGTCTGGTAAGAATGCTTATATTACATAAAGAAGACACATCACCAGTGGTTATATGAAATACACATATCCTCCTGTGAGCAGCCGTTCTAAGGACATGTGTGTCCATCAGTGTGATAGCCCAGGGAGCTTACTGGGGTCTCCAACTTCTAAAGGCCTTGACTATTGCTCTACATAGTGATCACTCTGATACCATCAAACCCAATAACAACAATGCTCCAGACAACATACCTGAAGTCATAGAAAAGATATCAACTGATGACAAACTAGTGACTGAATAGGCTGTGAGTGGGAACAACAGAGTCTGAAATGCGAGCTGAAGATATTTACATGTCTTGGTCTGTGTAGTTTTAAGAACTGGCTGTGGCAAAGGGCAGTTCCAGGTACAGGTTGTGTGCATTAGATCTGTGGTCTCTCTAACAGCACAGAGCAGACGAGAAACCACAGACTAACAGGTACAGACAGGATCCACAATCCCATAAAACCCAAAAGGAACAAAACACTAACACAATACAAACTACTTTAAAAACTAGCTCTGAACTTATAATAAAAATTAAACTGAATGTCTGATTTAAAATTTACATCAAAATAAAGTCAAACAAAAGCAGATGTTTACATAATGGTTAATAATAGCTGTATTTGTAGAGCTGTGGATTATATTGTTAAACTTGTTAACCAAAGATGAGTCATTTAAGAGTACGTCCTGTTTACACCCTCCTCCTACAAATTCACTAACAAGGGCTTCTGATTTTAAAAAATTTTGATGTTTTAGAAATAAATAACTGTAAACATTTAAAAATGCTATATTCTTATTTTTATGTGAAAAATGAGAAAAAAATTGGATTACACGTGATCCTTTTACTCTCTCTTTTGTTCAGCAGATTCCTGACATTTCCCTACGTGGCTCTACGGAGGAGCAAAGGGTAGAGAGCAGGGAGAAAGGCCACAGAACAGTAAGAGGCTGGGGAAGAGACGCTGCTGCATCAGCTGCTGCTTTAGACACAAGGAATGGCGGGAATAAAAGCAGAATTATGCCAGGCATGATGAGGTCTATAATCCCAGTTTGTGGAAGGCCGAGGCAGGTGTACTACAGTGTATGTTCAAGACCAGCCTGGGCCACGCTGATTTCCAGGCAAGGCTAGGCTACAGGGCAAGGACTCTGTCTCACACAAACAACAAAACTATCCTAATGAATCCCCAAATAGCACAAAACAGAGACCTGGAGTGAGCAGTGGGACCTGATATAACTTGTGGTGTGCTTTACTCTTTCTCACTTTCTCTACAGGGCAATACCTTTGGCCCAACACTAACCAAAATGGCGCTTGATATTCTGTTCTGCCATTTCGATATGATGACGATGAGGAGCATCAATAGTAGACAGTAGTTTTGAAAGAACGCTGGCTTATACATTTCTGGGAATTGCATTTTACTACTTTCTAAGTATTGTATTAGGCAGTATTTCCAAAATACTTATTTTTAAAAATTAGAGAAAATTAACTTTCAAAGTTAAAATTCTCATAGACCAAAACTGTAAATTAACTGTTGCACCTAATTATCAACATGTGATCTAATTCATTGTAGGACTGGAAAAGTCAGGAGGTTTTGGGTCATAGTCTGATCTCTGATCTTTGGAAAATTAGTATGCTAGCTGCAGCTGAAGAGGGTTGGTTTGGTTTGTATCAACTCCAGGACTCTAACCGAGAGACTTGCACATTAACTGTCTAGCATGTGTTTTCCCACTAAGCTTCATCCCAGGCTCACAAAGGTTGGTTTTATAGTTTATAACTAAGTTTTTTTTTTTGTTTGTTTTCATGGAATAGAGATGTCTGCACATGGCCATGACTTGGAAATAATGGGTGTAAGTTAAATTAGAAACAAAACACATCAGGACATACAATTGTGGTTTCTGAAAGAAAAAAAAATTCACACTTGGTGATTCTGATTCATCACATCTCTAATTTCTTCTGAAAACTATTCTAGTCCCCATGTATAATAGAACTTGTGCAAATTATGGTGTAAACTCTCCAGACTCCTGCACAGTTCAGATCGACTGGAGAAGGGAGAAGTGGAGAGAGAAAGCACCTCGAGTGTCCTGCCACAGTTGCTGTTGTGTTGCTGGGAGCAGGTCTGAAGGGAACGAAGGTGAGTGGATGGCGGGAGCAGTGAGAAGAGATGACAAAGCGTGTATTGGGAACAATCTCTTCTTCTGTCTCGGTGATGAGCTCAATGAGAAAGGTTTTGATGCTATTCAGTATTCACTTGTGCCCTGAAATGGTCTCCATACTCATGAGTATTCTAAGTTTACTGACAAGTTATACTGGGGCAAGCAAACAGTCAGAAAAGTTTTATGTGAAAACATTACTAAGATGCATAATATGCACTGGTAAAATAAGAAGTTTCAGTAACATTTTAACATATAAAGGTATTTCCTTTGAGAACCGAGGATATATTAGTTATAATGTTACTAAATAATACCATGAAGAAATCTGTTCCTAAAACACGATTTTGTCATACACAGTTATGTACAAACATGGAATCTCTAGTATGTATGTACACTATTTAGATGCAAAGACAAATATAGTCAGGTCACACACACACACACACACACACACACACACACACACACACACACACACACACACGATAAAAAATAAATGATCTCTAAACAACAGACAATCCAGAACCGCATGGATTTGCCATGGACTCTTATTATCTTCAGATATTGGTGGAATTAAGTTCTAAGTGCTTTTCTATGGGCATTGCAAACTTGCTCCCACTGAGATGCTAGTAGGTAATGAAGGCGAGGGAGGGCTGACAGGCAGGCTCACACACTGGACCGCATCCCATTCAATGTGCCAGAAAGCAAGCACTGGGCTTCTCCATGTTCAGTTTTGTTCTCTTCTATTATATGATCTGTATATACATTAAAGCTTTGGAACCTGTTACAGAAGAATACCAGCTCTAACACTTCATAGCTGTGTGATCAGGAACCTTCAGCAAAGCTTCTAACAGCAACTGACGACTATCCCTAGAATCAATGCTTCAGGGAATGGTTTTTCTGCAAATTTTGTTCTGTATTGTTTAATAATGGAGCAAAAGAGGGCACACCAAAAACTTAATCAATTTATTTATGTATAATTTTACTTATCCAAATGAAATAATTTTCTCTTCAATTTTCACCATTTGTAGAGTCTACCAAGTTGCACTCTGAAAGAGCATACCAAAGGGACATGCTCGGCTAGGGTCCGTTCTCATGGGTCGTCTACCCAAGAGATGAGGAAAGGCGCAACAAGAGACAAGTCTCATGGGTTTCACAAGGACAGAAAAAAATTATGCTCATTTCTTACCACTTTCTGCTCCTGGCACCGATGTCCTTGTACATACTTGGAAGCAGGTCACATCTTACAGTCAGATTAGAGTTCATTTTAAATAGGAAATTTAACTAACACTTCAAGTGTGGTATAATTTTACCTACGCAGTTCCCACAGTCTGACAATAAACAGGAATGTTGCAGCAGTGACCCTGAACAAACCCACAAGGCTCTGCAGTAGACAAACTGGACGGCTGCTTATCTGCCATGACACGCCGTGGCACACTGCGCAAGGTCTAACTGTCAGATGGCATCATGGCCATCTCATGTGTAGAACGTGTACACTTATTCCTGGAGACGAGACTGCTACAGATGCCGACCTCTAGAATCTCATCTTCCCCATCACACCTTGTACAGCAGAAGGACAACACTCAAAGTGAATCAGAAAACAAAACCTCAGCATACAAACTGCCTACAACAAAAGCACAACTAACCATTGTTTCCCTCAAACTCTATCTTTTCAGAAGCCACTCTTCAGCCTTAATAATCCTAAGCAATACACATTCACATGTCTTTAGTTCCCTACTAAACTTTCTTGGCTTCAGAGTATTATATTTATTATCTGTAAAATAGTACATAAAACAACATAAAATTAAACAAATAATTTCCTTCATCACAAAAATGTTCTATTAAGCCGAAATACTTAAAATCAAAGTATAAGAATAAAAATTTGCAAATAACTTAATAGAAAGTTTAATAGTAAATGATTGTTTTATTAAAATGAGTTGGCTATCAGATATATCTGAAGAGGAAAAAGCATGTATACAAAAATTAAATTAAATTACACTTATAAAATGATATGTTAGGATAAAATCACTTATATATATTTGTCTTAAAATACTGGTACAAATAAAATGTTAATATAAAAACTCATTTATTTGGCTGCATATATTTAAATAATATACTTTAAATGATAGAAAAGAAAACTAAATAACTACTGTTTGATACCAAAATTTGTTTTATTTTAATTTTCCTTAACATTACAAGTGCTGTAAGAGTTTGCAAGAGGCTTTTGGACAGTAAGCTAAAACATCACAGAGGACACATTTGTGCCGAATTTTGAAGGATAGAGAGTTGCTCTCATTGGCAAGGTTGTAAGAGAGGACATTGCAGGCGGAGGTGATCTTGTATAAAAGGTGCGAAATTCATCTGTCCAACCTAGCAGAGTCTTAGAGAGAAAAGCAAGAAACACGAACCTGGGAGCATCTTCTCTGCAGTTACAACAGGGGAAAGATGCTCACTCCCACTGCTCATCACTATTGCACTGTCAGTCAAGGCTAAGTGGGAGGGGAGGCATGAGGGCCTGTGGAGGCTCCATGCCCCAGAGAAAGGAGATACTAGAGCGTTGAGGCGGGAGTGGGGGGGGGGCACCCTATTAGAGGCAAATGGGAGGGGGTGGGGTGGAGGGTTTGTGGAAGGGGAGACATTTGAAATGTAAACAAAATGATTAAAAAAAAAAGACTAAGAGTGAGACATGAAAAAGGCAAGAGCCAGAACTGTCATTATTCATTGGCGACTGCTACTCAGACAACTCAAGAGACTCTACCACTGTGATCTTTTTTTTATGCTACATATGCAGCTGGAGCTATGAGTCCCTCCATGTGTACTCTTGGTTGGTGGTTTAGTCCCTGGGAGCTCTGGTTGGTTGATATTGTTGTTCTTCCTATGGAGTTGCAAACCCCTTCAGCTCCTTCAGTCCTTCCCCTAAACTCCTCATTGGGGTCCCTCTGTATTTGTTAGGCTCTGGCAGAGCCTCTCAGGAGATAGTTATATCAGGCTCTTGTCAGCAAGCACTTCTTGGCATCATAGTGTCTGGGTTTGGTGACTGTATATGGGATGGATCCCCAGGTGGGGCAGTCTCTGGATGGCCTTTCCTTCAGTCTCCACTCTACACTTTGTCCCTGTATTTTCTTTAGACAGGAGCAATTCTGGGTTAAAAATTTGGAGATGGGTGGGTGGCCCTATTCCTCAACCTGGGGCCTTGCCTAACCTCTGGATATGGTCTCTACAGGTTCTCCCTCCCTTTTGTTGGGCATTTCAGCTAATCTCATCCATGTTGGGTTCTGGGAGCCTCTTGCTTCCCTGGTATCTGGGACTTACTGGTGGCTATCCCCAGTTCTCCATCTCCCATTGCTACACACCTCTGTTCAAATTCCTGCCCCTCTGTATATCATCCCCGATTCCTCTCATACCTGATCCTGCCCCCCTTTTTCTATTAGAAGGTGTGACCCAGTTGGAGTAGGTGTGTCACTGTGGATGTGGGCTTTCATACCCTCATCCTAGCTGCCTGGAAGCCAGTTTTCTCCTAGCAGCCTTCAGATGAAGATGCAGAACTCTCAGCTCCTCCTGCTCCATGCCTGCCTGGATGCTGCCATGCACTGATGATAATGGATTGACCCTCTGAACCTGTAAGCCAGCCCCAATTAAATGTTGTCCTTTATAAGACTTGCCCTGGTCATGGTGTCACACCAGTGAAACCCTAACTAAGACAATAAGCAAACATATTTTTGTTTGTTAATAAGCCTTTATTGACTAAACTCAATTATTCTATGTCAAATATTCTAAGTAAGTAACTATATCTCCACTCTTTGGAATTTGTTGAAAATGCTTAATTATGTAATAAGCAGTCTTTATATTTCTCTTTATTCTCTAATAACTACGTAAGAAATCTCTCTATATATAATCTATACATTTTATATTTTATAATTTCTTTCATATAGGCCAGTTTTGTTGTATGCATTTTGAGAAATCTCTATATATAATCTAAAATTTTATATTTTATAATTTCTCCCAAATAGGCCAGTTTTGTTTTATGCATTTTGAGAAACCTCTCTCTATATAGTCTATAAATTTTGTATTTTATAATTTCTCCTAAATAGGCCAGTTGTGTTTTGTGCATTTTTGAGACTTGGGAGGCATACATGGTTTTCATTTCTTCTTGTAATTGACGTTAAATGGGGACCCATAAATGACTCGAATCTCTGAGATCTTACTATAAAATAAAATATTTTGATACTCTTGTGAAGGTCCAGACCCTTACAAGCATGGTGAACTGAAACTTGAAGATTGCTTTATCCATAGGAAACTTGAAGAGATTGTCCTAGCAGAGGTTTTGTATTTGTTTCTGCTGGTATCAGTGTGTTACCAGCCTGGATCTGTTCCAACAGTATGTTTTATTGGCAGTCCATAGACCACAAAATTAATGTACATTAAACCCAAAATGTTCTTGAGAGGCATCTGCTGATTGTCATTTCTTTGAGGAGGCGTCCTACACACACACCCCACCCCTGACCCCAGGGACCCCAGTTGAGACATGTAAACTTCCTGTGTTCTTGCCAGCAGAGGGTGAGTTTTCTAAGCAACATGGCCACTGAGATGATCATTTTCTCAGGACCCTGACTGACTCAGGACACAGAGCTGGAAGGAATCCCATGCTGAACTGATTGAAGGGCTTAGCTTCTGTTTTGGTGAAGACATTTACAGGAGAGTCTTTAGCTGGGCTTGGTGGCACAGACTTTAGTCCCAGCACTCAGGAGTCACTCTGTGATTTTGGGGCCAGTTTGGTCTACACTGTGAGTTCCACAGCAGCCAGAGCTACGTAGTAAGACCTTGTCTCAACGCCCACCAGGAAGGAGGAATGAAGTTTCTTCAGTGTAGTCAATCTTACGGCTCCTTTCCAGTTCCCACCTTCTTTCCGGCACTCTGGGAACTTAATTCTGGTGAATTTAGAATTCTCTTAAGGTGCCCTTGTCCCAGGGTCTTCAGCATTCCAAGGTACTGGATCTTCACTGTTTTCCCCCTTAGGAGGAACTCTAAGTTATGTGGTCTCCAACTCTAGACTTTCCTCCCCCCTCACTGGAAAGCTTTAAGATGTAAAGAGACCTAGATATTTGATGATTGATTTGTTACCTTAAAATTCAAAACTGCCACCAGGAAGTGCATGGTGTTGATTTTGTCAAAGCACAATGACTTCTGATTAGCAGATTCAGGCTTTTAAGTTTTGCTTTAAGTTTTCCCATGTGCTAGGTATGTGGTGGTGTGTGCTGGAGGTCCCTGGCACCAAAACAAAAATTTGTTTTAATTAATTATAAAAGAAAACAAACAATAACAACGACAACTATTTTGTCTTCTGTTACTACTGCCTCAGGTGAACACTGCTTAATGAATGTGTAGACTGACCTGCTTTTATAACAGTGTTCACTTCGTAGGCTTTTCTGTTTGTTTTCTGAGACAGGGCTTTGCTACACCAGTTGCTGTTCTGTATATTTTAAGGCAGGATCTGGCTGAAGAGCTCAGGTTGGCCTCAAACTCCTGAGCCTAGATTGCAGACTGTGCTGTCACATCTAGCTTTCAATCTCAAATTTCTCTTATTTATATTTATCTGCGGGTGCATACATGTGGTGTGTGTGTGTGTGTGTGTGTGTGTGTGTGTGTGTGTGTGTGTGCATGTGTGCAGGTGCATATGGAGGCTAGGTGTCATTCCACTCCCCTAACCCCATCCACACCACTATCTTATGGCTTTGAGACTGAATTACCCCCTGAAGCACAAGGAGGCTGTTTTGGCTGTTAATGGCTGCACACCGGTCTCTGCACTCAGTGCTGTGGTTCCAGGCTCATGGAGCCATGCTGAGCTTCTATGTGGGTCCTGGAACCCAAGCTCAGCGCCTCATGCTTGCACAAGCTCTCCTTCCCACAGAGCCGCCTCCCTAGCCTATCGCATTACGTCTCATCTTGCCCATTTCCTTTCTGAGGCTGCTTCTTCACCTCTTTACTTCCCTACAATGAGCAGTGTACACCCCCCTGACCTAATGCGGCTTCCTTGTTATCTTGCATGCACCAGGTGAATTTTCTCATCATCTTTCCTAATAATATTAAGCTTCTTTTCTATTCTAGTTTCAGCCCCTCTTTTCATCCCAGCCTTGTTCTTATTAAAAGATTCATTTTATTTATGAATGTGTATGCAAATGCCTATGTGTATGTGTCCACATACATACACACAAGTGTGCTGGTGCTATGGATCTTTGAGAGTTGGAGTTACAGACAATTGTATGCTATCTGATGTGGGTGCTGGGAATTGAACTCAGGTCCTTACGACTAAGCAGAAAAGGCTCATAATTGCTGAGCCATGTCTCCAGCCCTACCAGGATTATTTCCCCTGTCCTATTTCATAGAGTTTGTGTTCACTCAAAACACTGAAGAGTTAATTCAGATGCTATCTATAGTTTTTTGAAACAAATTATTTCTGAATATAAATTCATTCTTTTCCTATCGAAGATTGTGATTTTATCCTTTAATCATGTATAACCCTTTTTATAGGTTCCACATTTCTTTTTCTTTCTTTCTCTCTCTTTCTTTTTTTTTTTTGCTTATCTATCCACAAACAATGGAAAGGTTTTAAAATCTTTACACATGATCTAAAATAAAGTAGTGAGTTTTTCTTTGGATCTCTCATTTTCTATATAGGTGTTATTAGAATTAAATTCTTGGATATTTTTCTCTGTATGCACATATATTATTAAATAATCCAACAATTCTCAGAAATGTGGTTGTAGGGGCTGGGGAGATTGCTCAGCAGTCAAGAGCACTGGCTGCTCTTGCAGAGGACCCAGGTTCAGTTCTCAGCACTCACATGGAGACTCACAAACATCTGAAGCTCCAGTTCCCGGAGAGCCAATGGAGATCTAGTGTCTGGTCACTGTAATCAGAGTCACATACATACAAGCAGGCAAAACACTCATATGCATTAACAACAACACAGAAATGTGTAAATGTCCAGGACCACAGGGAACTTGCTGGTATTGATGCCAGCACATCAAGGGAGAGCCCTGTGGTACCTAGAAAACAAAGGCCATCCTTTCAATTTGCAATGACCTAATGAATTCCTGGCTGTCCCAACAGGGCTGGGAGGAGCACAGAAGCAACAGGCAGTGTTGTCCTGCACCCATTTCCTCACAAGCCTCATCCTGGGAAGTTAGTGAGGATGAAATGGTTGCTTCTCTTACTTGAAGGCAAGTAATCCAAAGCAAAATCGACTCTAGAGTGGTCCTCCTCTGGACTGGTCCATTCCTGGGGAGAGGTCTGTCTTCACCTGGGGGGCTGAAGCACCGCTTTCACTGTTTTGTTCTTATGTTTTCAGTCAGATAGAGGAGAGGGAAATTAACCAGCTGCTCATTCCTGTTTAGGTCCGCACACTTCTGAGAACAATTAATTAATGCTTTCCTCTTCAGACTGACCCTCAAATGAGTTGAACCAAGAAGCAAGCTCCCTGAGGAGCTTAGAACTTGTACATATTTGCAGTATGTCATATGATGGTTCCATGTGTGGATACACTGTATGATGTGCAAATCCAAGTGAGCACCTCTGTCTCTTCATGCCTTATTTTTGCAGTGAGATCATAAGCAGTCTTCTCACACTGAAACAACAGAATGCAGAGCCATCCTCCCTCGTCACCCCACTGTGAACGGAAAACTCGCTCGCTCCCCTTCTCTAGCTGCAACAGAGGACCTGTTGACTAATGCGTCTTCACAGCTCCCTGGCTCCTGCTCTTCACATAGGATTTGGTATATGACCCAGCGTGTCAGATGACTTAGCTCCATCTTACACAAACAACACAGAAACCTGCTACATGCTGTGATGACAGAAGATCAGACACAGAGAAAATAAAGAAATCACGTGGCATCAGAAAGAAAAGTCGAGAAAGGTGTTATGATTCCAGGCTCCTTCACCAGTCCAGTGCTGGTCCTTGTCAGAGCTTAGCTCTTCCTTTGCCTCGGAACTCAACAGCTTCCGCATTCGGACAACAGCTGTATCTGTGTATGCTCCTGCCTGTCTGAGTAGGCTGCTGTGTCTTCTAGTCAAAGGGCCTTAAGGAACCCAACTGAATTTTGGGAGAACTCGTTTAGAATTCATTCACAAAACTTGTTTAACAAAAGAAAATCTTCACCAAATGAATCAATTTACAAGGGGGCAGCCAATGCTCTTCTTACATTTACAAGCAATCTGTAGATGCTAGAGAGAGAAAAGAGAGGATGAGGACAACTAAAGTCCTCAAAGGACAGCTTTCACTTAGGAGGTCTAGATCTAGAGTGTGTGTGTGTGTGTGTGTGTGTGTGTGTATTATATATACATATATATATATAAAATTTGCTTTAATAAAATACTGTGACATATCATACCTTTGCTTTGGAAGCACAGAAACATCACCTTCAGGGTTTGTAATGGAGGTACTGAAAGCTATTGTGGTCCTTGTGATTTCACAAGGAATATAAATATAGAAGATCATAACTCATACATGATGCATGGGTGTATCTCCTCTCACTTGCTAAGGAGTTTAATCTTTACCTTAGTGGCAATTTCAGAATAGCAAGTTTCACATTGTGTTAAGAAATGGACTTATTTCAATTTAACAATCAGTATGAAAAGTCATCTGAAGAGACATGAAACACGAAGCTCAGGAGGAGAACAGCAAGCCAGTCTGTGTAAGGGCGCTGGAAAGAAAGGCTGATGCCCAGTTCTAAGGCCTTCCCAGTGTTACTGGGTCTGGAGAAAACTCCTGACGCACAATCGACGGAACTGAATGACCAAATACAACCAGCGTGACAACCCCAGATTCTGGCTTTACTTCCCATGTGGGTTGTGGAGTCACTAAGACAAGTGAGGATCAAAGATAAAGGAACAGATGCTATGGAGAAAGATGAAGCCGACTCTTGTAATGGATGTCTCAGGTAGTGACTGAGGCGTGGGCAGGGATGAGATCACTCAGAAAATGCAGCACTGAGAGGGCCAAAGGCAGATTCTCAGAGAAGAAGAACATGTAATTATCAGGAAGGAGAAAGGAATAACTTTACAGCTATTTCCACATAAACATAGCTGTGAGTGTGCACCACACACATAAACACGTTATAATTTGAGGCTCAGATAAAGGGCCTAATATTTGATTATTTTTATTAATGAAGCCACACTTAAAATTTCCCATATTTTAAAATGACTAGAGCACTCAATCACAGCAGGGGTGAATTTGAGATTGAACATTCTTGGAGAAGCCAATGTCTACTTGTTAGTAGCACACATGTTAAACATGGTAGAAAAGGCTGTAGGGGAAGGCGACTATGACCAAGCACATAAACACTGTCTTTCAGCCATAGCTTAAAGCAAGAAAGGCACAGCAGCAGTGTCCTCAGCAGAAACATCAGACTGTAAGATTCAACAGCACCACAGCGGCTGGTAAAGATTCTAAGGTTATGCGCAAACTTTTTAAGGAAATGTAGCTTTACTCAAATAAATAAATAGCATGATAACCAGGTTTCATATCTACAGAATTCTAAAAAATGTCAACACATTGATTTCACAGTATCAGCCCAATTTTCAAGGACTAAATCAGAATATCTACTCTGGAAACAAGAACATAATTGTCCAGTCAATTCTTAACATGCATGTAAGACAACTCCATGTGTATCAAATGCCACTCTATAACATGAATAGCATTGAAGAGGGTAATTTTAGATCTCAGCAGGATAAAGAGCATTTCCCCGTTTTAATGAAGTCATCTCTACTTATGGAAGAAAGGCTCTTTGGCTTTGGATGTCTTCACTATACCATAAGGAAAAAAAAAAAAAGCCCAAATCTTTTTGATCCAGAAGCCAATCCTGCATGTCTTAGGCATGAACCCTGTCATCACAGGGCCACATAAAGCTCCCCTGTAAGGGACCTAGACCAGCCCTTTCCGGCTCAGCAGAGATGCTAATGAGTGATGCTCTGAGCAAACACTCACTCTGACAACAGTGTGTCTATTTTTAGCTGCAGGTTTGCTTGAAGAGAACAGCTCCTGCCCTATGATAAGCTGCAGTACACACTATGGCAGATTTTCTCAAAAAAAAAAAAAAAAAAAAGAAAGAAAATAATAATAATAGCACTTTTGAACATGCTCAGAAAAAGAATCATAGCAAAAGATTTATTTTTCACAAGTGTCTCTAGTTTCATAAATCATTTTCCCAAATAATTTTAACAAAGCCTTCAAAGCCAAAATATACATTTTATTTCATCTGTAATTCACTATTCTAAACCACTTATAATAAAAGCAACCCTCAAAAAAAAAATCAATACAATTTTGGCAGCATCTCATTTTCAGAATTAGTATTTTAAAAATAGTACCCAAAAGAAGCTAACAAAAAATAGTATTTGGATGACAAAAGTAATTAAAGGCACATTAAATACGGTTACCTCGAACAGCACATACTAAAATAAAAACCTCCTTGGAGTACATGGTTCTTCTACTTATTTTACAATACAGAAAACAGCAGTGCTAGTGAACACAGAGATCAACCATAAAGAAACCAGAGCTGGGGTGATGGGGCTGTCAGCGCTGTTATTGTTTAGTTCCTAACGGCCTTTATAGGCGCTTTACAATAATGCCTACTTTAAAAGCACCAACACAAACGTCATTACCACAGCTCTGGCTTATAACCACCTCTACAAAATATGTTTCCTTGTACAATTAAATATTTTTAAAAAATATATAGCTGAAGAATCTCGAGACCAACTCACCATTCATGATGACAGGCAACAGCTACAGAGCATATTGCTCAGAACAGCCCGACTGCAAAGGGAGTTATGCTAATCTCTGGAGGCAGCGATGGTGTAAACACATACGCTGGAGCAGGCAGCAGAAAACCAAGAGCTCTCTTTTGTTTTAAAAAGAAAAGCCCCCAAAGCAATGCCTAAATGCCCAGTAGGAGGTACTACTAGATCAGAGAATAACGCCAAAGATGTTTTATGTAACGAGGCTTAGGTTTTTTTCCCAGCTAGCTATACTAGCTTCCTTCATATACCTCCAGAATATCTCAAAATGGCAGGGAGAAAATGCAAACCAGGATGTATACGATATTCTCAATTGTACCAGCATGAGCTGTTACCACGACAACATTAGATCAGCATTATCAGTTACCTTCTAACCAAGAGGTAGCTTTCCTGAAGCTTTAACCAACTAAAGCAAATAAAATACCTTTTTATTTTAGGGCAACATGATCTCTACATTACCACGTTCTCTACATTAAGCCCCGAGCTACCCTTTTCATACACCTTTCAAACGTATCTATCTTTAAAATGCTGTTTTCTTCACATACTCACACAAGCCCATGTTGAATCCAGCGAGGACCGGCAGCAGAATGATTGCGCCTAAATGCCTTTCATTACAGCAGCTCCTACTGCTGTGGACCTCACGGAGACTGAAGTGCTGTGTGCTGTTGCTAGTGACTATTGGCGATGAATCTTATTGCCCAGATCGCTGACTGCTTTCATTTTTCATGAGCCAAAAGATATACTGCAGCACAAATGTTAACTATTTAAACATTCTGTATCATGGGAGAGGTATAATATAATGCTATCCATAATCTTCTTTTATAAAGGAAAATCAATGAATAACACTTGAAAATTTCCATTACATTCAGCATTAAGTATCTGATATTACCCAGATATTATTTTTAAAAGACCACACACAACAAATTTCCTGGTAGTCATTATTCAAGAGTGCCATTCCTTCCATTACCCTGTACTCTGAGAACAGACCGTATGGCAAGGTGGGGAGGCTGGGCTGTTCTAATCTCAGAGACCTAAGATCTGCAGCACTAGTGACAGAAAGGGACCATGTCTGGGAGGCAGAACTCCAACAGGTGAATCTGCACCTTTAAAGCTGCCAGAAAAGGCAGCACTTGTGGGATAAATAGTCAGTCAGCAAACCTCCCAAAGAAACCACTAGAGAGCTGGACAGAAGTGCTGGAAAGGACTTTCACTGCTCTGGTCTAGACCCCTCGCAGACAAGCTGAGAAACATTTCAGGAGGCACTACTGGACTTTGGGTAAGAATACTCAAATCTGCTTTGTTCTTGTCTGCTCAGATCCTTCCAGCTTCGTCTGGAAGGCTTAGTAGCTATACTGTCAGAGGAAGGCCCCAAACTCTACACTGTAATACTATCAGTTAAAAAAAAAAAAAAAAAAAAGAACTGTAAGGAATTAGAAGGGAAATGCCAGTGCCCCTACTAATGTCCAAGCAGAGGTAGGCAAGGCAGCACGCTGATGGTCTAGACAGACGTTCAGCAAGAAAATGGCTGCACTGGGCATTATGAGCCCCATTTGAGATCCAAAATTTAAAGCTGCTATGGACCAAATGTGTGCTTCCCCATCTATACACAGCCCACCAGTATGATCTCAGATAGCATAGAACACTGAGTTCTGGGACTCAGGGCAAAAACTAAAACCAGGGGTAAGTAACATCAAATCAGAATTGAGAGATGAGCAGCACATACCATGAAGGACACTAAATCTACAAACTGGACTAAAGATGCTGAAAATGAAATAAAAAGACCAATCCTTGGAGGAAAAACAGTTAAACAGAATACAGAGTTACTACAAATACCTTATTTTAAGGACTTGATTTTGCCTAAACACACATTCATGATGAAAAGAATAAGCAGAAATGGGATTTATGTACAATTTAAAAATTATTTGCAACTGGCTAGTAAAATGTTAGATGAAATAAAAGGGAACTATTGAAAGACTTGATGAGAATGATACAGCAGATAGAAATTTCAGTATAGAAAAGAGAAATATGAAGAAACAAATTAATATAAAAACTTAAACTCACTATAATATTAACATCACATTTCAGAAGGAAACGATTTAACCCTGTAAACGTGAGCTAAAGATAGATGTGTGAGTACGAAGAACAAACACCAAGGAAAGTGCAGGTCTTAGGTCTTCAAGCTGAGGGCCCAACATCCATCTAATAGGAAACAAGGGGAGAGAGGAAACGTGTCTAAAAGAATAGTGACTGACAATGACCTATTAAAAGAAGGACTCCTAGTCCATGAACCAGGTGAAGTTAACAGGAAAGCTAATGTTAACAGGACAAACAGAAGACACCCAAACCTAGACACTTCAAATTCAAGTTACTGAAAAATTAAAGACAAAGGAAGAAATCTTAAAATCAGCAAGAGAAAAATTGGTACTAATGTATAAAGGAAAAACAATTCAATGAGTGCTATTTTCTCAATTAGAACTAAGAGTGGCCAGAAGATAGTGAACTGATATATAGAAGATGCTAGAAGAAACAAGAAACAAAACTTCCCAGTACTAACTGTGTATCCAGAAAAATGATCCTCCACAAATGCAAAATAGAGCATTTCCAGGAAAAATTACAATAGAGGACGTGTGTTTTGAGTACAAATGCACAATGGAGTTTTCAGATGACAATGGAATGCCATTAGAGGGTAAGCTGACAGGAAGGGACAAAGAATACCAAAAAGGCAAGCCAATAGGGGACACGTGTACATACACCTATGTGCATATACATACATATAAAGGTTATACATAGTCTTATATAAGTGACTGTGTATGTGGTGGTGGGTATCAAACCTTAAACTGCTAGGTATGAGTTCAAAAATGTACAGATGCAATATAGATGAAGATAATAATCATATTTAGACAAGAAATTTATTAGTTTTATTTAATTAGAATAAGAAGTTTTATTTTACTAGAGAATTATGCCAATCATATCCTAAAATAGATTGCTACCAGATAAAATCATTAAAAACCAAAAAGCATCTAAAAAGTATTTTAACAGTTAAAAAAAAAATCAACAGAGGCTTTCAAACAGTGTAATTTGTGTTTGCTCAATAAAAATGAAGGCTTTAGAAGGGGAAATAGAGACAATAAGACAATTTATAAAACAGAAAATAAAACAAGGTATAAATCCACTGTATCAACAATTACATTAAATGTAATAAAAGAAATACAAATTAAAAGGCAGTAATTATCAACCTGATTAAAAAACAAGGTTCAAATATGGGTTATCTGTAATAGACACTAAGCCTAAAAACACAAACAGGAAAATAGAAGGAGGAAGACATACCACCACAACACCTACCTAGAAGACACTGGAGTATCTATATTTTGTTGGTAAATATTCAAGAAACGAAAGGCCATTCATTATACAAACAAAACAGCCGGAAAAGTGACAACTGTATGGAACAGAACAGCGCCTACAGTATGGAAGCAGACACTGAGAAGCTGGAAGAGAAGCAGGTGATTTAATAACTGTGCAACCGTGTGCTGTTTGAAGCAGGGATACAGTATACAGGATGTGTCTGTAAGCAGTTCTGTTGTGAAGTGTTATGAGTATGTACTCATATATCTAGATAGCAGACTCCACTACAGACCTAAGCATATAACAGGTGCAGCCTGTTGCTCTACCAGCTGTGTTCTGGCAAGCAATTTCCCTACACATTAGCTCACTGTAGGGTTTCCCCTAATGCTTCACATCTATGAAGACATGACCCAGAGTCCACCCATTTTAATTTAGTAAGAATAATGATTCTTAATCATGTAAACACCCAGAGCTAGTAGAAAATCCAACATCATTGTAAAATCCATGTTTCCCTTTCTATATTGCAGATATGATTGTTGTGAGCCTCATAGCGCTGACAGGGATACACCTGTGCATTTGGTGTTCCGTGCAAGTCATCATGAGACGTTTGTCTTCTGGAATCTCTGCTTATTTCAGTGCTTCCAATGAAGAACATCCTTCCATAGTTTCTGTCTCTTTGTTCCTGTTCTTTCCGATCACAGCTACAACAGAATGGAACATGCCCAACAAACAAGCAATGACTCTCACTGATTTTCCATCTATGCACCTTACTTAGTTCCCTCTTTCAGCCCCAGGTCAGTCCATGTGCTCTTACTGGCAAGAGTGGTAATATATTCCATATGCTGAAGGGGCATGATGAACACACTATGAGATTAAGTCAAACACAAGAGAAAATGATGCAGTGCAGAAATGCAGTTGAGGCTGCTGCTCACATAGCCTGATGTTCTGCTTCAGAGTAGACTTTCTAATATATAAACAGAAGGCTGTGTTCTAAAATAATGTTAAACAGTATAGTACCGAAAACACACAAGCCGGCAACAAATCTGTTTACTCTCATTACTAAGTATTATGTACAGTCTATAATTATATGTGGTGCACCTTTATACAATTATCAGAGCAGTAACTTTGTTGATGGCAGTATTTCTATAGAGACATGAACAATGCATTGACCTATGGAATTAGCACAGCTGTAGCATCACTATGCAATATGAAGGTCTGTACTCCATTATGATCTAGTGGAGCTGCTACCACAGAGGAGGTCACTGTTCACTGAAACTCAGTGATGCAAAACATGGCTAGAGTTGGCAATTTCAAGGCTCTTTTCTAAATAAACCATAGGAAAGGTAGACAGGAAGTGAATATGGATAAATCAAACTTGTACAATGACACTGAAAACTCATACACATACAATATAGCACTAAAAGTCAGCAGAATCTTATTCTTTTACAATGTACATGAAAATGCTCTGTATTCATATGTAAAACAAAATAATAAATGAATTAATTCAAAAGGCTCGTTCAGTCTTTTGAAATTCATTCTCTTATCAAGTATAATTCAAGGCTTGCAAGATGGCTGAGCGAAAGGCACCTGGCAGCAAGCATGATGGCCTGAGTTCTATCCCCAGGCCCCACAATGCGGATGGAGAGAGCCAACTCCTGTAAGTGGCCAGTCCTCTAACTCCCACATAGGTACCATGGCATGCACACATCACACACACACACACACACACACACACACACACACACACACACACACACACCCCATATATGTTCAATAATTTTTTTAAAAGCATAATTAAAGAATCAACAACAGGAGAGATTTTGGAAATCCTCAAATCCTCAGACACTGTATCAGAAAGAATTCCCAAGGAAAATAAGGAAACAGTCTGTATACAAGGAAACAACCTGCAACCATTTCTGGTATGCTCCCAGGGTCCATGCAGGCTGCATGCCCTCATGTCCAAGAGGTCCCACAACCTCACAGGAAGTACTGTGCCACCATCATCTGTGAACCAACTGTGCAAATAGAAAACTGTGGGTGCTTAGCAGTTCCCAAACTTGAAAATTGCAAGTCTCACCAATAATACAGAACTACAAATACTGTGGAATATTTACATATGACAAAACACTAATTACTGAATTAAAGAATAAAAAAAGAATATCATGACAAAAGGCTAGAGAAAAGAGTACAAAGAAACATTATTAGCAATTTCATGCTAAGCATTAAGATGATTTAGGTAAATTAGTAAAAAATACAAATTACCAGAACTCAATCAGAAAAAAAATGGATAAATTATTTAAAAGTTACAAATTACCAAAAACTTACAAAGAAGTAGAAATCCTGAATTGGCACATAAAAATATTAATTTAGGGGCTGTAGAGATAGCTCGGTGGTTAAGAGCACTGGCTGCTTTTCCAGAGGACCTAGGTTCAATTCCTAGTACCTACATGTCAGCTCACAACTGTCTGTAGCTCTAGTTCCAGGGCTTCTGACACCCTCACACAGGCATATATGCAGGCAAAACACCAATATACATAAAATAAAATTTTAAAAAGATTAAAATGGTTAAAAGGTTTTCCCATAACTGAAAGCTCAAATCCAAATGGGTTCATGAAAGAATACTATGAAGTTATCAAATACAAAACCAATTTTATACAAGGACAGAGTATTCAGAATTATACAGAATTCAGAGCAAAGAACACTTGTGACTCGTTTTATGAGGACTGAAAACAAATCTGGGCAAAGACCTAAACAAAGCCACAGATCAGCACTCCACTAATACTGGTGCAGAGATCTGCAGCAAATGCCTGCAAGTCTGCTGAAGGCATTGGTACTCCATGGCCACGCAGGCTTCTCTCAAGAAGGCAGGACAGTTCCATGTTGAAGTCTAATGAATCAAACACATTAACAGCACAAAGGACAAGCCACATGACCACCAGCAAGTGCAGCAGCAGCATGCTATAAACTGCAGCAGCCATAAAAGCCTCTCAAGAACTAAGAGTAGAAGGGGCTTTCTCAGACTAATGTGCAGAGAAAATTCCAGTGATTTATATCACATCTGACAGTGAAAGATGAACTGTTTTTCCCACAAGATGAAGATGCTCTAACATGTAATAAGGACACATGCTCCACTATGTTCATAGCAGCCATATTTATAATAGCCAGAAGCTGGAAACAACCCAGATGTCCCTCATCAGAGGAATGGATACAGAAAATGTGGTACATTTACACAGTGGAGTACTACTCAGCTATAAAAAACAATGACTTCATGAAATTTGCAGGCAAATGGATGGAACTTGAAACTAT
>CM052704.1:115626393-115637927 GCA_028551405.1 Uromys caudimaculatus
CCCCGTCCTCCTGGAGGCTGGACCACCAACCAAAGAATACACATGGAGGGACCCATGGTTCGGACCACATGTGTGGCAGAGGAGGGCCTTGTTGGCCATCAGGGGGAGGAGAGGCCCTTGGGCCTGAAGGTGTTAGAGGCCCCAGTATAAGGGAATGCCAAGGTAGGAAGACGAGAGGGTAGGTGGGTGGGGGAATACCCTCATAGAGGCGGGGGAGGGGGAGGGGATAGGGGGTTTCCAAAGTGGAGATCTGGAAAGGGGGAAACATTTGAAATGTAAATAAAGTACCAAAAAATTAAAATTAAATAAATAAATAAACAAAATGGGCACAAAGCACTATCTGCATAAACTTTGTATAGCCAAGGGAATTAGGAGAAATATTCAAGACATTCCCATACATAAGAAGCTTTATGTGAAGACAACATGATCCAATCTGAAGGCGAATTTAAAATTTATAAAGAAGCTACTAAGAATCATTTAAAAAGTAAGCAGGAAAGAATTTAAAAGTAAAACTAAGAAATGGTCTTATTCATAAAAGCATTAGTAGAAATTACGTACTCTGAGATGAACTCGGAGTTTCACAGACAGTAACAACCATCTAAAGAGATGGGGAGGGACCTGCCTGTTAAGATGGCTATCTAGAGACACTCAATAGGCTTGTCTTTAGAAAATGATAAGCTGATTCAGAAAGTTATATGGCAAGACAAAGCTCTCCAAATAGCTAAAATAATTTTGGTAAAAGGACAAAATTAGCAAAATTACACACTTGATTTCAAAACCCATAGTGACCAATTCAGTGTGGTTGGCATAAGAACAAATACACATCGTTCACAGACCTGGAGCTGCGATTCATATACCTTGAGATGGGTGAGTTCCCACAAAGGAATTAAGACAGCTCAGTGGAGGAAAGTTTTCATAGAAAATGAAGTAATATATATAAAAAACTACTGCAGTCCATACTTTACAGTAAATATAAAACTGAAAAATGGGCCTGTAGGAGAAAGCACAGATTAAAAATATGAACGGGTTTTGGTAAGAGAAAAGAAAGGCCTGGCACAAAAGGCACAATACACAAAGGAAGAGGAAGATAAAACTGACTTCATTAAAGTGGTGACCTTTCCTTCTTCAAAGATATTATTTTAAGAAATAATGAGACATGTGAGAAGCGGAGAGCAAATGTTTGCAAGTTCTTAAGACTTAATAAAAAGAAGATACTTTAATTTTAAAAGTGGAAAAATATTTAAATATACATGTGTCCAAACCAGATAGACAAATGGCTTCTGAGATTGTAAAAATAACCAATATTACTATGTATTATGGACATAGAAACTGAAACCTATTGTGAAATATAAGTTCAAACCCCAAACTGACTATACCCCAAAAGACTGATGACACCAAGTCCTAATGAACATATGAAGAAGGAATTCCACTCTTCTGAGTTACAAGTAAAGGCTAAAACCATGCAGCTACTTTAAGAAAGAATGCTGGCTGTTTCTTCTTCTTCTTCTTCTTTTATAAATTTTTATTTATTTTATGTATATGTATATTTATTATATGTATATGAGTACGCTATCTTCATACCCTCCAGAAGAGGGCATGAGATCCCATTACAGATGGTTGTGAGTCACCATGTGGTTGCTGGGAATTGAACTCAGGACCTGTGGAAAAGCAGCTAGTGCTCTGAACTGCTGAGCCATCTCTCCAGGCATGGCTGTTTCTTCAAAATATAAGACACAATCATTTTATTCCCAGTCTACTCCTATATATCTACTAAAAAAACCTGTTCACTCAGACCTGTTTTTAAATGTTTATCATAACATTATCCAAATAGCCAAAGAATCTAGAACAATCCTTTTGTTAGCCAATCACAGAACAGAACAGATAAAGCAGATGTGTTCTAGCCACACAACACAGGATGGTTTAGCAATACACAGGAACCAACTACTTGTATATTCTGCAACATAGATAGCTGAAAGATGTCAGAAACAATAGGTTACACACTGTATAATTCCAGTGATGGAGAACATCTAGAAAAAGAACTTAATAGAAAGAGGAGGTGGCTCAGTATTTATGAGTTTGAGGGAAGGTTGGGAGATCAGCTCTATCAGATTCAAAGAGATGGTATGATGGGAATACAGTGTTGGTACTCAAACCCTGGCCACTGAAGCACAGTGTTTGCCAGGGAGTAGGTGAGTATTTTGGTATTTTTACTAAATATCTGTAACTGCAAACACCATAATAGAGCAAGTTAGAAGAGTCCATTAGTATGAGTCTAAAGAATATAAAATGTTAAGATAACGAAGCATTTACTCAGAACAGTGTGTCAGAATGAACCCATACTCTTTATGTCTCCAGAGAGTTCAAATCAAACCACACAGACAGACACAACACAGGACTAAAAGAAACACAGCTCTAACACCATACACTAAGTCTTACTAACAGTGAGCAGAGTGGTCAGAACATGAAGAAAGGAACGGTGGGTTCTAATAAGAATAAAGATGGAGGAACGGAGTACTTCGACAGTTTTGTTAAGAGCTAGTATCTGGAAGACATATAAACTATGAGCAAATCTTAGCCCGGGAAGAAACTGCAAAAGGAAATTCCCATCAAGAGTACTGTGAACAGGTATGGCCAAGCAGGGACTTCACTATGAGGCTGTCACAAACTGTCCTGTTTGCTGTATTTTAATAGTGTTAGCCTGAAGTAAAGACCAAACACAAACAAACAGAAAGTATTAGCTATATGCACTTCTTTGTAAAAGACTAAGCAACTTAAATTGTCCTCAATTGCATATTACAGATTCTTTTGGTTCTTTTATCTAAGGTGTCATTATATTATGATTTCCATTTTAAAAAATGATGTTAATATGGCTGGAAATATCACTCGTTCAGTACCACCATGTTCAATGATGCTCCCAGCATCACACACACAGACATAGGGGGAAGGGGAGGGAATGGGGAAGGGATAGAGACACTACAGGCTTTCTATGACTACAGTCCAACATTCTGAATATCAAGTGTTACATTGCTTCTGGCTGTTATTGTTCCTGATTTCTAATTTCCCCCAGAATCTTTATAATCATAATCTTTAGAATCTTTAGAATCATAGTTTTAAAAATGATTTACTTTTATATTATGCGCATGAATGTTTTCCTACAAAACTGTATGTGTAGCACACGTGTGCCTGATGCCTGAAGAGGTTCTCGGATCTCCTGCAACAGGAATTACAGGAGGTTGTGGACTGTCATGTGGGTTCTGGATACTGAGATATTGAAGCCAGGTCCTCTGCAAGAGGAACAAGTAAGTGCTCTTAACTCTGGGCAATTTCTCTGACCTCTATAATCAATTTATAAACTATGCTAGCATAAATATTAAAAATATTTCTCTAATGAGTAGAAATTGATTATAATCAATAACCTCATAAAATAGTTGTAGAATTTAAAAAATTAAAAAATAATTTAGAAATTACAATTATACAAATTCAATGGACAAACAAATTGGGTTTAAAGAACTTCAAAAGGGTAAAAATGATAGTCTATTATAGTCACATGAGCTATCAAGTTCTGAGGAAATTCAGATCCTAAGTCATTATAGCATTTACTGAACATGGGCTTCACTAAAATGAACTTGTATCCACCAAAGAAATTGACAAGCATTTCTTGGGAAGTTGAGGTAAAGTGTTGGAAGGTGGTAAAACCTTTGCTCTTTAAAATGCTGCAGCTTAGACACTGCTGAGTATGAAAATCAGTGGCTCGCAACACGCAAACCTTTGACTACTTTCAGTTTTATATAATTGCAATTGTGATAAAAAATTATTTAAAGGGAAACACAAATTTTCAAGGAAGACAAGTCAATGACTATCAATAACCCATTTACTCTGAGTCAGGACAAAAGGAATTCCTCTGTGCTGTTACTTTAAACTGGATGTACTTAAGTGTACACAGAGGTAGCTATGACATATTTTATCAATCAGGAATTATTGTTAATTAATTTGAAAGTAAAAACTGAAACCCCTAGAAACAACTCTGTAGCCTGTTCTATATTTATTCCTACAAATAACATCCCTGGAGAAGAAAAAAATAACTTTGATTGAAGCTTATTACATTTTATATCTGCCATTTGATGAAAGGGGCATGCCTATTATTCTCAGGTTGAAGCAGGAGGATGACAGCTAGTTAAAGCCAGCATGGGCTGCTACATATAGAGTCCAAAGCTAACCTGAGCCACATTACAAAACAAAATAAAACCAAAACACCTTTTCAAAATCCAAAACTACATTTGACTAAATTAACCTTCGATCTTTACCTGAGAGTCCATGTACCTGAGTTTTAAATTGTGATTTCCACACTTAGTTGTTTCTTAAAATAGCACTTTGGGATACAGCTCCCCTTGGTGTGTCAGAAGACACAGCCTTCCATTTTCTGGTAAAACATGTCATGCATGTAAACTCCACTTAGTAGCTTCTAACAATCCAACAATGCCTGAAAACTCCTTATTGTCCAGAGCTCTTCTTTGGTCTAGTGAGATGGCTCAGAGAGGAAAGGCATTTGTCCCTGCCCTGATGAGCTGAGTTCAATCCCCAGGGCCTACAGAGAAGGCAAGAAGGAGAGCCAACCCTTGCAAGCTGTCCTCTGGTTTCTACACTTATGCATTTCTACCCACGACTCCAAACAAATGTTTTATAAACTCCACTCCTTAGCACACACACAAATGAATACAGAACTGTTTCCATCACACCAAACAAATACATGCAGAAAAGAGAAATGCCAGGGTCACAGTTTCTCTTCTCTGCATTTCCTCCTTTGCATTGACAGGCCAGAGCACATGCTTCCTGTGTTCCTCCTCACATATGAAGTCACAGTGCCCATTAGAATATTTTGAGGATATGAAAAGGAGAAGAGGGTGGAGGAAAGCTTACTGGAGTTCAGTTGCTCCTTAACCATTTCCTACTCAAGAACTACAACGCATGGTCATAATTGTGTGTGTATGCCATGAGCCTAGTGCCCTGTTTTGTTTTTTCAAAAAAAAAAAAAAAAAAAAAGATAAAACCAGTGTTTCTTAAAGTCTATTTCTTTAAAAGAAAGCATGTGTTACAAAACTGTATTCTGTCACTGCATTTAACGATGTTTCGGAAAGCGTATAGGGCTTGTACACTTACAGCCTGTTCTGTCTGCTTCAAACATAACCTCCAATGATTAAATTCCATTATATTCATTCCAAGGCAGAAAATCAACTCTGTCCTCATTCAAAATTTAAAAATACCTTTAAAGAACACAAAAGTATCTCCAAAAGGGTTTAGAAGACTGCAAATTACAGAGCAGGCACCAGGCCACAGAGACTTTGTCACACAACAAGTTGAATACTGAGCCGTTATTCCAGTTCTTAACAGTTCACAGAGACAAATATGAGACTCTTCATGTGTTAACTTCCTATGTAGTGAAGATAACTTGAAGTAATGCAATCTTTTTGAGAAGTTGGGCATGATGGTTCAGGGCTAGAATCACAGTACTCAGGGAGCTAGGCAGGAGGGTCTACTTCCTTGAATTTGCAGCTGCATTGTGAGATCTTGTGTGAAAACACGCAGACAGGGATAAAGACACACACACACACACACACACACACACACACACACACACACACACACAGACACAGACAGAAGCAAAGAAACACAGACACAGAGACACACATACATACATACAGAGAGAGAGAGAGAGAGAGAGAGAGAGAGTCAGAGACAGAGAGACAGAAAGAGAATATATTGAATAAAAACGTTTTTGTACAAAATACTCCCTTTTTCCTATCTCCCTAAGGTAGCTTCGAGGAGTTAAAAAGCAATTCCGACATAGTAAGACAGTAGCCTGAGCTTCTCCAGAGCCATCTACATGTATATTTTTATAGACATGAATACAAGGAGGCAAATCCTAGTTCTACTTAGTGAGCACATAAATGTAGTAGTAAAGGCTACCACGCCAAGGGCAACGGCTGCTTCTCCATCCCACTGCACACCCCTTGGGAAGGGGCCCAGCTAACACGGAGAATGGAGGCACCACCACTGTCTGTGTGTGAACTCAGCCTGTAACCTTCTTGCCATCAAAGATGATAAATCATTTTAGCAAAGCAGTAAGTCTGAACATTTTAACAGGTCCTAAAGAAATGTAATACTTTACACCATTTGTTTAACCTATTTTATGCATGACATAAATAAAGTACAAGTATGAAAGATTTTGATGTTCATCATGTAACAAATGTAAAATTTTACATAGATTAATAATGTGCTTTTATTAGAAGGCCTTTTCTATAAGACTTGAAGTGACTTACATATGAATTAAAATAAGATGACAAAGCTGATACAATGTACACAAACGTTTCTTTTCACTTTTGAAACATAAGGTTAGTTATAAATAAAAGAAATTTAAAAACAAGCAGATCATTGTTCATTCTTTAGAACAAAAAAAAAACCCCACAGTGACATGTAATAGAAATTGTGTAAGAACAACACTGATATTTTGTAATTGATATTTGACCTAGGTACTCATAAAATTTAAAAAAAAGAATGCCACAGCTCAACTAATTTCTTATGAACTTTCTCACCATCTTGAAAAAAAGTCCTTATGCAAATCAAAAATCAAACAAAACTGGATTCTTTGTATTTGATCCTAAAACTCCAGTACTTTAGCTGCTAATTACAATGCATCAGTTTAAAAACAAAAGCAAACCACTTACTTGATTTGTCCCATGAGGCAGTGTGCTCAGAGACCCGAAGGCCGTCGTCTTCCAGAGCTGCCCTCTGATCATGTGCGGTGCCTTTGGAGTGCCTGTGGAACAGTCGGCTAGCAAACCCCTCCAGCTTCTGGAGGGCAGTGGGCGTGCCAGTGTGCTGGCCACAGGACAGTTCTTTGTGAGCTGCCATTCACGTGCGTTTACACTTTAAAACAACTGCAAAGGTTTTCAGAGGCTCAACTTCCTACCAAGAAGCTAAGAGCTATGCATGTGTTAAACTTCCTGTCTGCAGGGTTTGCAAACCACTACTGCTGCTGTTTCCTGTTAATATAAAACAGCACATTAGTGTGCCTTTCTTGGCAAAACTCCTCATCTTAGCTAGAGATGCATACTTTAAAGCTTGCAGTATCTGCTAAAGGCTCTGGGTTCTGATATTAACATGACTGTGAATGAGCACAGCAACTACAAAGGTTCATGTATAGAGAAGGATAAAAAGTATTTTTGAAAATGTGGAAAACTAGTTAAACATGTATTACAACCCCGTGCAAATAACCAGAGGCCAAATAGTAACATGCTAGAATTAGTTTACAGGAAGTCTGCTGACATACAGACTTTATGACTCTTTATAAGCAGTTAATTTTTCATCAAATTGGCTTGAAAATATAGCAATGGATAACATGTCATAACTAAGAAAAATATAAACTAATTTCATAATTTCAAAGGACTCAGAGTTGCTAACTCACTGTCTCAAGGTTAATACATATGGGAATTACAGAAACAGCATACCAGTACGGCCTATTAACTTTATTTATAGATATGCGCCTGTCTACAAAAAGTACATTTCAAAACATTCTGACATTTGGAAAGAATGAGGAAAAAATCAGATTTAAATTATGAAATTACATGGTAATCATAAGTTATAAGTACAGGCTATTAGCCATACCAAGAAATTTTCATTGAGAGAGAAGAATCCTCTCACCTGGCTGATGAATGTTAAACCCCTAACACAGAAGACTGCTGCTTCCTTGCTGTTCTTTTTTTTTTTTTTGGTTTTTTTCGAGACAGGGTTTCTCTGTGTAGCTCTGGCTGTCCTGGAACTCACTCTGTAGACCAGGCTGGCCTCGAACTCAGAAATCTGCCTGCCTCTGCCTCCCAAGTGCTGGGATTAAAGGCATGCGCCACCACCGTCCGGCTTCCTTGCTGTTCTAATTTAATGATCTCTTAGAAACATCACATACAATTAAAAAAAAAATATCATGTCCAGTTTGTAAAATCAAGGTACTGGTGGTAATTAAGAAAGATTTTGAGTGTTTGCCTCTTGATATCACGTGTGTTAGAAATGTATGGTTTTTCTCTTTGGAAGTTCAAATAAAGGAAAAGAGGAAAAAGAAAGGGGAAGACTTTTAAAAGGTCCTTTCTGAAACATTTGAGTCCTTATTTCCTGTTAACTATTTTAATGCAACAAATAACAACAAAAATGCCAAATAAAGAAAGCAGTAATATAGTCACACTAGGGCAGCACATGCAGGCTCACAGGCAGGCCTGCCAGGGAAACCCGAGCGGAAAGCCCTGCCACGTAAACCCTGCAGTGACCCCAGTAACGCAACCAGGGTAGACAGGTGTGCAGCAGGACACACATGACCAACCCTCCAACCTTAAAATGTGGAGCTTCCATCAAATGTGTATAATCAGTGATTTATTAACACTTGGCAACGTCTTACACAAAACATAGAGACTAGGAGCCTGCAGTGTCTAAATGTGTCTAGAGCACAGAGTGACCAGTAGGCAAAAAACAGATGAGAGCCCTCAGTTCCCTTGACTGGCTCTCCTGATAGAATTTTGCTCACTGTCACACTAGCAGAGTCACCTTGTCAGCAGAGCACTGCTACATAACTCAGAGGAAAGCAGCTGCTCTGCTTCCACGGCCCTTATCCTGTCACACTAATACTGGCTGTTTATCAGCTTGGGTTCCTGTTGTATTATTTGAATTTGTGAGCCCATGATTACATATATGCATATTATATTATTGTAAGATCAATAAAGCATGAGTATTACTTTTAGCCCTCCAAAGGTCTAACTAAAATCACCAAATACTAGAAAACATTATTGTTAACAACAGGACTCTAATTGTAAATAAACTAGTAAGCACTAAGTAATTTATACAATTAGTAATAGAAGTGATATTGTTGGGCTTTTCATAGTTTTCTACAATCAAAGTTTGTCTTCATTCTTTTCTGTTCATTAAGTGCAAACGTAGATTTCCAAAAACGCTCCTGCATTCATCTCTCCTGCACGGGCCTCTCCAGATAAGACTCCCATGGTGGTCCCTTGCCAAACATAATTAACATAGTATTTCAGCTATTAGGCTTTTTAATAGACATCTAACCAGACTTATGTTTGATATTGCTTAAATACAGAAAGTCCCACATTTAAACAAGAACACTGGGATTCATTTAATTAAAGTACGTAAGATTTAAAATTATTATTGCAAAAAAGTAAACTTCACAAACTGAGTATCTTAAAAATGCTATGTTTGATAGCTTTTTCTTGTTGTTGGTAATAAAACTGAGTTCAAAAGACCTTGCAGAACATAAAATATTTAATTTTTAAAATACTTGTCTGTAGTAATGTGACCAGGAAGCTGTTGCTATGGAGGTGCCAAGGGGACTAGGTTTTCATTTTAAAAGCACTCTGCTGGCATCTACTGCCTGAAAGAAACAACTGCAGCTCCAGCTAAACTGGAATTACAAGAAACAGCAGCAGCTTTTGGAGGGAAACTTGCTCTGATTGCCAAGAGATGCAACACATACACACACACACACACACACACACACACACACACACACACACACACACACACACACACACACACACACTTGGTACCCAGGCTTGCACACATATGCATATTTAATAGCAAATATTAGCAATATATTTGCTAAGTACTTTACTATATGTAAGATATCTGCATTTGCTTAAGGCTTTACACATGAAAAACAGCACCACTATTAAGTGATTCCCACACCCACCTCAGTGCTATTTGGGGATTCAACCTGGGGTCTCATACATTCTAAACAAATACTGGACCAACTAGGATTTATTTTCAGATATTTCAAAAACTGTATTTTGAAACAGGACTTTGTTATGTTGCTCAGGCTGGCCTGGAATTTGAGATCCCCTTGTCTGAGTCCCTGGGCACTGCGACAGCAAGGACTATGGCACCATGCTCATCTGACCATGCCTACTTCAAGAAGAGGAAACAGCCCTTGGGCTGCACTAGCATGACTCTACAGAAGCACCTTTCATGTCAGTTTCAGTTTTTCATGTATGGGAAGGGAGGTGAAAGTGGTGAGCATCATGGCTCCTGGACCTCTGCCAAGGGTCTGAGACTCTGCTGTGGTATGCTTTTCTTCAGATGGTCGGTCACCTTGGAGCCTTTTAGCTTCATGTCCATATCTATGTTTGCAAGCACACTGGGGCCTAGCAAAATTATGTACAAAGTCTGAAGGTTAAGGAAGATATGGAATCATATTTAGTATGTAATGATGCTCTCTGCCTTTACGTGGAGGACAAATGACACAGCCGTGACCTTGTTACTCAAATATAGTTTTATACAGCACGTGAAATTCATGTAGCAAAGCATGGTGACTGGCATTTACCTACAGTCTGAATAGCTCACATTTTTAGTTAGTATTCCATTGTGTAGATTTATAACAATGGACATATCCATTTGCAAGTAAACTTCATTTGCACCTACTGAAACTCAAGTGGCTGATATGTCTGTATCTACTTCTAGGTCCTGGTCTTTTATTTTATCTACCTGTGTCAAGTCCCCTCACATGTACCCACGTACCATACTGACTTGGAAGCTGCAGAACTGCCAGTCAACTTAAAATCTTACAGTGTAAATCTTCTAACTCCCATCCCATTACCTTTCTGCACTGTGTGTGTGTGTGTGTGTGTGTGTATGTGTGTGTGTGTGTGTGTGTGTGCGCGCGCGCGAGCGCGCGCGCCTGCCTTAGTTAGGGTTTTACTGCTGTGAACAGACACCATGACCAAGGTAACTCTTTTAAGGGCATTTAATTAGGACTGCCTTACAGGTTCAGAGGTTCAGTCCATTGTCATCACAGGGGGAACATGGCAGTGTCCAGGCAGACATGGTATAAAAGGAGCTGACAATTCTATATCTTGTTCTGAAGGAACAGGAAAAGACTGGCTTCCAGGGAGCTAGGATGAGGGACTTAAAACCCACCCCCACAGTGACACACCTACTCCAACAAGACTACACCTTCTGACAGTGCCAGCCCCTGAGCCAAGCATAATCATACCACCATATTCCACTCCCTAGTCCCCATAGGCTTCTTCAAACACGAGTCTATGGAGGCCATACCTAGCCATAGTATAATTTAAAAATACCTTTAATCCAACTTCCAAAGTCCCCATAGTCTATAGCAGTCTGAAAAATGTTAAAAGTCCAAAGTTCAAAGTCTCAGAATTCTGAGATTCAACCAGTCACTTAACTGTAATCCCCAAGGCAAGACAGGAAATCCACTGGACAAACTCCAAACTCTGCATCTGCCATGCATGCATGACGGCAAAGTGGTCTTCAGTTCTCCAACTCCTTTCTCATCTCTGTTGACTGCAACAAACTTCTTTCTTGTGAGCTGGTTCCACTCCCTGTTTGCAGCTTTCCTCAGCAGATAGCCCACAGCTCTTGAACATCTTGGGGTCTCCAAGGCAACTTTAACTTCACAGCTTCTTGTTCCGATGTCTGGGATCCACACATGTTCTTCTGGACTCCTCCAAAGGGCTTGGGTC
>CM052704.1:115638427-115653647 GCA_028551405.1 Uromys caudimaculatus
GACCCAAGCCCTTTGGAGGAGTCCAGAAGAACATGTGTGGATCCCAGACATCGGAACAAGAAGCTGTGAAGTTAAAGTTGCCTTGGAGACCCCAAGATGTTCAAGAGGCCAGAGCTGTGGGCTATCTGCTGAGGAAAGCTGTAAACAGGGAGTGGAACCAGCTCACAAGAAAGAAGTTTGTTGCAGTCAACAGAGATGAGAAAGGAGTTGGAGATCTGAAGACCACTTTGCCATCAGACATGGAGATGCAGAGTTTGGAGTTTGTCCAGTGGATTTCCTGTCTTGCTTTGGGGATTACAGTTAAGTGACTGGTTGAATCTCAGAAGAGACTTTGAACTTTGGACTGTAAGCCAGCCAAATATATGCCCTTTAAAGTATATATACACACTTTATATTTGTTCCATTTCTCTAGAGAACTCTAATGTAATAGTGTTATTAACTTCTATAGCCTGGAGTTTGCTTAATTATTTGCTCTCTGTTTAATTTTAAAATTAACCAGCATCTCCAACAGTAGGTTTCATCATTGCATTTTCAAAGAACCCTTGTTTTTACCGACTCTCCTGTCTTCTTCTCCACTCCAGCCCCTTCTTGTTCCTTTGCTCCCTCATCTCCCCTGCTCTTTCATGCCACACTGTTCTTCCTCACTCTCTCCACATCTCCCCAGCTCCTGTTCTTTCTAGTTCTGCAGCCTATGCCCACACTTATCCCCACTTATAAACATACACAGACATTATAAACTAAGATCCTTGTGAGAAAGAACAAACAATATTTGTGTGAGAATTTACACCTCACTTGATATAAGTTTACAGCTGCATATATTTTTCTACATATTTCATTGTTTTGGAGCTGAAGTAAATTCCAATGTGTATTTATTCTCCTAAGGACCACTTTGTCTAGTCCCTGCCTTGTTTCATAAATTATTTTTTTTCTAGTTTTTTGAAGAATGTCATCTGGAATTTTGTTGGGGATTGCATAGAATCAGTTAGAACCTACCTCATAAACATGACAAGAGGCTTGTTACCTAGGTAATTCTAGATTTGTCAGGATGGTGTAACGGTATTTATAGGGTATATTCTTCCTCAGTTCTCCTGATTTTAAACAATCTTCTCCAAAATATTCAATGAACAAGAAAAAAAGCACATTGCTGGATCTTGTACAGACCAGTTATATTTAATGTAATTGTTGGCAAAATTGGATTTAGGGCTACAATTTCTTTTCTGTCTTTCTCCTTAAGATTTAATGAACAAGCTTGACATGCTAGAAATTACCCATCTTTGAGCTGAATGCACTAGCTTCCTTTGTCTTGATACACAAATACAACAGTGAGATCACATGCCCAGTGAAGATGAGAGAGCACTCAGTGCCTTTGTAACTTTTCTCATGCTTCTTTACTATTTCTCCCTCCTGCCACTCAAAATCCCCAGGCAAGCAGTACTTTTGACAATGCAGATAATTTGCATTCTATAGACTTTTACATATCAGAATTCCTTTCATTAAACTAAGATTTGATTTTATTGTACAACAGACTGAGATGTACAATGTTGCATAAATCCGACTCTCTAGTTTTACTGACATTTTGCTTTTATGTGGTGGCTTTTTACAGTCAATCAATATTGACACACTAAGGTTAACCAGTTCACTGGTTTCATATAATGTCCTTTTCTGCCCCAGGATTCCACCCAGGACGCCATACTCCATTTAGTACCCTTGTCTCTTTATGCTTCTCCTGGCTGAGACAATCTCTAGATTTTCTTCCTTCCCCCCCCCCCCCCCATAAATTTAGGAAGCACTGGTTGCTTACAGTGTAAAATATCCCTCAGTGGCAGTGTTTTCAGTGTACTCTTCACTGCAGATACTTCAACCATTTCATGTAGCTAGCACTGAGCGTTAGAATCCTTCTGTCACCCTGCTTTCCTTACTACACTCTGTGCAAGGAAGTCACTATGCACAACACACTTATACTCCACCTCCCTGAGGGCAAGTGCAATTTTTCTGTATGGGTAGAGCAGGTCTTTGCCCCCATTAAGGTACTAAGTTATCAACTCATATACTTATACTTTGGTCTCTAATCAACACTATACTGTTTCTTCACACTCTGGTCACTGGATGTTCTTCTGATTGTCTCTGTGTCCCTGTGAGGTGCCTCATCTTGTGTATGTATGCTCAAGCAAGCAAATGTCTAAACACATCCTCACTTTCTCTAGTAATCAGGTACCCAGCTCATTTCACACACTCCTGCCCAAGTCAGCACTTTCTCCAAGGCCCATGCTTCCCTTTTATTGAACGATGATATTTGAAATCAAGATCAGGGAAACAAACTGTATGGTATTGGTACAGAAACAGACAGGTCGATCAATGGATAGAATTGAAGACCCAGAAATAAAACCACACACTTATGTACACTTGATCTTCAACAAAGAAGCCAAAAATACACAATGGATAAAAGAAAGCATCTTCTATAAATGGCGCTGATCTAGCTGGCTGTCTGTATATAGAAAAATGAAAATAGATCCATATTTGTCACCTTGCACAAAGCTCAAGTCCAAGTGGATCAACGACCTCAACATAAAACCAGATACACTGAATCTAATAGAAAAGAAAGTGGCAAAGAGCCTCAAATTCATTGGCACTGGGGGAAATTTCCTAGACAGAACTTCAATGGCTCATGCTCTACGATCCAGAATTGATAACTGGGAGCTCATGAAACTGAAAAGCTTCTGTAAGGCAAAAGATACAGTCAATAGGACAAATTGGCAACCTACAGATTGGGAAAAAAATCTTTACCAACCCCCACATCCAATAAAGGGCTAATATCCAAAATATATAAAGAAGTAAAGAAGCACAGGCAAGCTTAGGCAGTCAAGGAGTTGGAAAATAGAAAGCCAGTGATAGTGTAGGGGGCATGTTCCAGCTCCAGCAGGCAGCAGAACTTGGCAGCTTTAGCCAAGTGGCTCTGGCTTTAGAGTCCAGAATAGAAGGGACTACTAGGGCAACTGATGTTGGTTACCTGGAGCTAAGAAATTAGTGGTGATTAAGAAGGGAACAGCATCAGTGAGGTCAAATCTTCTGGGAAGTGTTTTCTGAGAGCATAAAGAAGTTGTGTTCCAAAGATAGCCAAGGTTGTACCTCCTGCAGCAGCTGTACTTGGTAATGTGTAAGAGTCACCCAGGTGGTACTGGTTTTGAAGGCATGAAGGGATCATGAAGAGCAGCTGAGGCTCGGCACTGTGAGAGGCTGCGGAAGGCCACTGGTGAAGGTACAGCCTCAGTTGCACTTGATGGCCCAGAATTGAAGAGGTCATGCGAAGGAGTTGAGGCTTGGCACATGAAGAGAGCTAGGAGAGGCTATTGGTGAAGCCTAGTTGAAGAGGAAGATCCCAGCATATTGGAGATGCCAGTTCCATGGGATGACCACCAAGAACAGCAGTGGCAGTGGGGTGGATCAACCTGAGCTTAGGTGCTACAGAGGGCAGAGCTGGAGATGTGACCCAAGTCCTTTGGAGGAGCCCAGAAGATCATGTATGGATCGCAGACATTGAAACAAGAAGCTGTAACACTGAAGTTACATTGGAGACCCCAAGATGTTCGGGATGCCAGAGCTGTGGGCTATCTGCTGAGGAAAGCTGCTAACAGGGAGTGGAGAAAAAAGTTTGTTGCAATCAGCAAAGATGAAAAAGAAGTTGGAGATCTGAAGACTGCTTTGACATTAGACAGAGATGCAGAGTTTGGAGTTTGCCCTGCTTGTTTCCTGTCTTGGTTTGGGGATTCCACTTAAGTGACTGGATGAACCCCAGAAAAAACTTTAAACTTTGGACTTTTAACATATGTTGAGAATGCTTTAGACTATGGTGACTTTTGAAGTTAGACTAAATGTATTTTGCATTATGCTATGTTTAGGTGTGGCTCCCATAGACTCATATGTTTGAACAAGCCTAGGGGTCAGGGAGCGGAATGTGATGGTTTGTATATGCTCGGCCTAGGGAGTGGCAGTATTAGAAGGTGTGGCCCTGTTGGAGCAGGTGTGGCCTTGTTGGAGTAGATGTGTCACTGTGATGGTGGGAAATAAGACCCTCTTCCTAGCTGACTGGAAGCCAATGTTCTGCTAGCAGCCTTCATCCTTTAGATGAAGATGTAGAACTCTCAGCTCCTCCCACACCATGCCTGTCTGGATGCTGCCATGCTCCCACCTTGATAATAATGGACTGAACCTCTTAATGTGTAAGGCAGCCCCAATTAAATGTTGTCCTTACAAGAGGGCAGGGTAACCTCAAGAAGCTAACCTCAAAACAAACAAACAAACAAACAAACAAACACACAAAGAATCCAATTAAAAAATACTAAACAGAAAACTTTCAACCAAGGACTCTCAAATGGCCAAAAAGCACCTAAAGAAAGTTCAACACCCTTAGTCATCAGAGAAATGCAAATCAAAACAATCCCGAGATTCCACCTTACACCAATCAAAATAGCTAAGATCAAAAATTCAGGTGACAGCAGATGATGTCGAGGATGTGGAGAAAGAGGAACACCCCTCCATTTCTTATGGGATTGCAAGCTGGTACTACCACTCTGGAAATCAATCTGGCAGTTTCTCAGAAAATTGGAAATAGTTCTACTTGAAGACTCAGCTATACCACTAATGGGCATATACCAAAAGAAGCTCCAACATATAACGAGGAGACATGCTCCACTATGTTCATAGCAGCCTTATTCATAATAGCCAGAAGCTGGAAACAACCCAGATGTCCTCCAACAGAGGAATGGATACAGAAAATGTGGTACATTTATACAATGGAATACTATTAAAAATGATGACTTCAAGAATTTTGCAGGCAAATAGACTGAACTAGAAAATTTCATCCTGATTGAGGTAACCCAGACCCAAGAGGGCACACATAGCATGTACTCACTGATAAGTGAGTATTAGCCCAAAAGCTCAGAATACCCATGATACAACTCACAGACCATATGAAGCTTAAAAAAAGGAAGGCCAAAGTATGAATGCTTCAATCCCACTTAGAAGAGGGAACAAAATAATCACTAGAGGCAGAGGGAGGAAATGTCCTGGGTGGTAGAGGGGAGGGGGAGGAAAAGGGGAGGGGGATAGGTTCAGGTATGGGAAGAGACTGGTGAGAGGTCCAGAGGGCAAGGAAAATGAATAGAAATATGTAGCAGTAGGGGTGGGGAATGGGAGAGGGTATACCAGAAAGTCCCAGAGGCCAGAGATTCGAGAAGCTTCCAGGACCCAATGGGGAAGACATTGCTGAAATACCCAACAGCAGGGAGACAGAACCTGAAGAGACCACCTCCAGTAGACAGGCATGGCCCCCAGTTGATGGAAGGGCTATTCACTCATCTCAAGATTTTTAATCCAGAATTGTTCTTGTCAAAAGGAAACACAGGGACGAAAAGATGGAGCAGAGACTTAAGGAAAAGGCCAGAGACCACCCCACCTTGGGATCCATCCCATCTGCAAACATCAAACCCCGACACTATTTGCTGATGCCAAGAAGTGCATGCAAGTTCCATCCATTTGCCTGCAAATTTCATTAAGTCATTGTTTTTAATAGCTGAGTAGTACTCCAGTGTGTAGATGTACCACATTTTCTGTATCCATTCCTCTGATGAGGGACATCTGGATTGTTTCCAGCTTCTGGCTATTATAAATATGGCTTCTATGAACATAGTGGAGCATGTGTCCTTATTACATGTTGGAGCATCTTCTGGGTATATGCCCAGGAGTGGTATAGCTGGGTCTTCAGGTAGTATTATGTCCATTTTTCTGAGGGTCCGCCAAACTGATTTCCAGAGTGGTTGTACCAGCTTGCAATCCCACCAACAATGGAGGAGTGTTCCTCTTTCTCCACATCCTCGCCACCATCTGCTGTCACCTGAGTTTTTGATCTTAGCCATTCTGACTGGTGTGAGGTGGAATCTCAGACTTGTTTTGATTTGCATTTCCCTGATGACTAAGGATGTTGAGCATTTCTTTAGGTGCTTCTCGGCCCTTCGAGTTTCCTTAGGTGAGAATTCTCTGTTTAGCTCTGTTCCCCATTTTTTGACAGGGTTATTTAGTTTTCTGGAGTCTAACTTTTTGAGTTCTTTGTATATATTGGATATTAGCCCTCTATCAGACTTAGGATTGGTAAAGTTCTTTTCCCAATCTGTTGGTTGCCATTTTGTCCTATTGACAGTGTCCTTTGCCTTACAGAAGCTTTGCAATTTCATAAGCTCCCATTTGTCAATTCTTGATCTTAGAGCATAAGCCATTGGTGTTCTGTTCAGGAACTTTTCCCCTGTATCATCCTGAGTGAGGTAACTCAGTCATAAAAGAACGAACATGGTATGTACTCACTGTTAAGTGGATATTAGCCCAAAAGTCCGGAATACCCAAGTTTCACTTTACAGTAACCGCTGGACTGAGAGTGAGGTTGGAGGATGGAGGAGTTGGAGAAGGGACTGAAGGAGCTGAGGGAGTTTGCAGCCCCATGGAGGGAGCAACAGTGTCAACTGGCCTGATCCCCCCTCCCCCAGTGCTCCTGGAGGCTGGACCACCAACCAAAGAATACACATGGAGGGACCCATGGTTCGGACCACATATGTGGCAGAGGAGGGCCTTGTTGGCCATCAGGGGGAGGAGAGGCCGTTGAGCCTGAGGGTGTTAGAGACCCCAGTAAAGGGGAATGTCAAGGTGGGAATATGGGAGTGGGTGGGCAGTTGGGTGGGAGGTGGAATACCTTCATAGAGGCAGGGAAGGAGGAGGGGATAGGGGGTTTCCAAACAGGAGACCTAGAAAGGGGGAAACATTGGAGATGTAAATAAAGTATCAAAAAATTAAAAAAAAATTAAAAAAAAAAAGAAGTGCATGCAACAGGAGCCCAATAGGGTTGTCCTCTGAGAGTTTCTGCCAACATCTGACTAAGCCAGATGCAGACACTCACAGCCAACCATTGGACTGAGCCTGGGGACTCTAATGGAAGAAACAGGGAAGGACTGAAGGAGCTGAAGGGGATTGCAACCCCATAGGAAGAATAATATCAACTAACTGGAGCCCCCCCCCCCCCCCCAGAGCTCCCAGGGACTAAACCACCAACCGAAGAGTACACATGGATGTGTCCATGGCTCCTGCTGCTTATGTAGCAGAGGATTGGCTTATCTGGTAGCAATATTAGGGGAGGTCCTTGGTCCTGTGGAGGCTTGATGCCCCAGCAAAGGGGGATGCCAGAGGGGTGAGGCAGGAATGGGTGGGTGGATAGGAAAGTACCCTATTAGAGGCAAAAGAGAGGCGCGATGCAATGGGGGGTTGTGGAGGGGAGACCAGGAAGGGGAACCACATTTGAAATGTAAATAAATAATCAATTAAAAAAAAAAAGATCAGGGAAACAGGTATGCTCATTGTTGTTAGGGTTTTGCTTTTTAAGTTCTAAATATTTAAAGGCTTTCTAGTACTGACTTCTTGTAAAAATCCAGTGTAGTGTGAGAAAATAGTTGTGTCACTTGTTTTTAGTTTACTAAACTGTGGTTTCTGGTCTAGAATGTGGTCTTTTGGTGATCATTTCACATAGTGGGTGTGCTGGGATAATACTGTTGTTATTGAATAGAGCAGTACACACACATCAACTGAACCAAGCTGACTGGCACGACTCTTTTGGAAACTATAAAACTGCATGCACTGTTGTTACTGATTAGAATGGTCCACAAGTGTCAACTGAATAAAGCTGATTGTCATCACTATTCAAGAGATCAATACTCTGAGTGATTTTCAAACTGCTAATTAATAATTGATTTTTAAAAGAACAGTGCTGAAGTCCCTGATTGTAATAGTGGATTTATGTTTCTCATGCTTAGAATTGCTTTTCAAAGACTTGACTGATAATAAGTATATAATATCCCCTTTCCTTGATCATTCCAACACCGCCATGCCTGCATCCTCTGTCAGTGATTGCAAGGCAGGTTTGTCTGTCCCTTTTCTATCCATCTTCCTAGGTAAATGGGTTTGGATCTTGATTTTGCTAATGTATTCAAGTCTCATCTTAATCTATAATGATAATACCTGGTCTGTAATTGGTGTACTGACATCATTCTCAAAAGTGACGCTTGGCAGGGCAGTGGTGGCGCATGCCTTCAGTCCCAGCACTTGGGAGGCAGAGGCAGGTGGATTTCTGAGTTCGAGGCCAGCCTGATCTACAGAGTGAGTTCCAGGACAGCCAGGGCTACACAGAGAAACCCTGTCTCGAAAAACAAACAAACAAACAAACAAACAAACAAACAAACAAAGTGACCCTTGACATAGTTTCATATTTGCTGTTTGTAACTATTTCTACTTTAGTGCATTTACCTTTTTTCCTACTTTTGGGCTTATTTTAACTTAAATTTTACATAATTTTATTCATTACCCTCTCAACATAATTGCACTGATTTTTAGAAACATTTCTTAATAGCTGACCTAGAATTCTTTAAGAATCTAAGTTCAGTTTCAAAACATGTCATATTACTAATCCCTTTTGGTAAGGTGCTGTGTCAGTCCATGTTCTATCACTAAGCATTTTTAAAATGATCAGATAGAGAGTTCACAGGAGCTATAGTGATATGATTATATATATATATGATAACACACATATATATCCTATATATATCAATCCATTGAGGCCAGAGTCCGCATGATCCATTCATCTCCCAATATGGTGACACTGGAGACAAGCCTTTAACACATGACTTCTAGGCATATACTTCAGATTGTAACCAGACATAATAAAACTTGGATGCATGCTCAGCCATTTTTCCTTGCAGACAGTGGTCCCCAGACATATATCACAACTTTAATTCTTACACACACACACACACACACACACACACACACACACACACACGAGAAATATATAAAAAAGGAACACGCACAGATTCAGGGTTTCCAGAGAGTTCAATTATAGACATCTGGGTGCATTGCTTTTATACATGAGGTGAGAGGAATGCTGGTCCCCGGCGTGTTTACATTGGCCAGTAATAATAGGTTCTATGGGTCTCTCCCTGTCTGCAAGCATTGTCTTTCGTTGTTGGCAATAACACATGTCCTCTAGTCTACTGCATGGAGTCCTGTGTTATTCTAACTCTCTCTGTTTTAGATACCTGTGCACTGCAGCTTGAGACAGAAGTTCAATCAAGTGCTTCAGTGTACACCTCGCTTGACATGCAGTCAGGAGAAAAGTACACACAAGACTTCCCTCATGGTTTCCTCCCTGCAGGAATTCCCTCTGAGGTATGGCTTCTTCTGGCGCAGTCTTTGCTGAAGCGCATTGTGCAGTGCTCAAACTAGACTGCCTTGAGTATAGACTGGAATGGGCACGGGGAGGTTTTAAAACCATGAAATTTATCACCATGCCTGGCTCTTTCCAGGGTTTGGTTTTCCTATCCAAACTGCCTACTGTTATTTATTCTTCAAAACGTTTCCAAAGCTACTACATGTATTCTGGTAGGAGAGAGTGATGTGAACTTACCTCATCTTATTAATTAATAGGAGAAGCCAATCTCATAGTTTTTTATTTTAGTAATTTGATAACTGATTTAGAAAGTAAAAAATTAAAAGTAGCTCAATTTCAATATGATTTAAGTGTGGAATCAATATATATGCTTTTCTAAATAAGTTCAATCAAGTTATACTGCTTTTGTCACAGAACTATGTGACAAAGTTATACACATGGGCTGGAGAGATGGCAAATGGTTAAAAGCACTTGCAAAGGACTCAAGTCTGTTGCTAGCATCCAAAGGCGGCCCACAAATGTCTGTCACTCTGACGACCTCCTCTGGCCTCTGTAGACACCAGGCTCAGACATGGTGCACATACATACATGTGGACATCAGATACATAAAATAAAAACTCTTCTTGGAAACCGTTATATAAATATATTCCTTTCAAATTCAATTTTATATAAAATCCTATGAAAACTACTTATGCCGTGGTGATGCTGTTATTAATAAGGAATTACTATTTCACACTCAGGAAACTGTTTTCAACTAAACACATTCTCATGATCACTCTATGTATTTTTCAGCCTTGCATTTCCTTAATAACCTAGCCTAAGATAACAGACAACAATACTTTAAGTATAGTAATCTGAAGACAGTTTATAATCTTGCTGGATATTCTGGCCTCCAAAATCCAAGCAGTTTCACTGACTTTAACAGGCCTCTCTCTGCCGCCATTTCCACCATTCATATCTTAAAGCAACAGTGTGGAGTACATGGTACTTTTGAGCCTTCCCAACCCATGTTTGCAAATTCAATTTCTTGCTTTGATTCAAAGCCATACTTGGGCTTAAGCAGCGCTTCTGGAAGGTGGGATGATCCACCCCTTCCATCAGTTCCCCTTTGAATCTGTCAGTATGTTACGATGCTTGGCAAAAATCTTTTGCAGACAAAATTAAGGTGACTTATCAGTAACCATGTAACAGCCAGTTTATTCAGGTGGCCTGAGCTAATCACATTGGCTTCAACATGGGAAAATGTTCTTCCACACCAAGAAATCATTAGATTTCAAACCTGAGAAGAATCAGAATGCCTTATCCAGGCCAGAGTCTGCAGGGCCCAAGAACCAGCATCAAAGGCCTCTAGGAGCTAGGGGCAACCTCTACATGTCAATCAGCAAAGGAACAAAGTCATTCTTACATTCAAAAGGAACTGAATCAAATATGTGACTATGTGTGAAAGCAGGTTTGTTCCTAGGAAGTCTAGATAGGAGTCGGCCACTATGAGCACTAGAATGGAGCAATGATGAGTGGGTATTGCTTGAAATCATTTGAGCACAGTAATTCACAGAAAGAATAGAAAACAGATATGGCCCAAATGCAATACAGTGAGGGAAATTGGGAGAGTGAGATCCAAGCAGAACAACAATAAAGTATAAAATTTGAAACTCCAGATTATGGCACCAACAGATATTATCTTCCTCAAACATTTTAAAGACCTTCATATTGGTAACAAACTTCTAATTCATTTACCTAATCAATAGCCAAGACTTTGGCTAGGCAGCCGTCTATATCACTGTTAAGGGATTCTATAATCAAAACAGAAGTGAAAAGAAAATTTCTCTCCCCAACCTCCTATAGCACAATCTAAAATAAAGTAAGGTATCAGAGAGTCAGCCCCTTTGCACCCAGTAAGCTTCTGACAATGTACCTAAGGGCAAGCTTTAGAACTCAGATATTTGACTGGCAGTGCTTGTTTGTGTGAGTGTGTACGTGTGTACATGTATGTGTGTGTGTGTGTGTGTGTGTGTGTGTGTGTGTGTGTGTGTGTGTGTGTGTGAGAGAGAGAGAGAGAGAGAGAGAGAGAGAGAGAGAGAGAGAGAGAGAGAGAGAGATATCACCAAGACATAACTTCAAGTGCCATTCTCAGGACGATCTTTCTTTCAGTGGTCTAGAACTGTCCGAGCAGGCTGGGCTGAGTAGCTAGCCAGGAAGCCTCACTGATCTAACCATCTTACAGGGCTAGATTACAAGCATATGCTACCATGTCCTGCTTTTTCTTTTTGGTATTCTTTCTGGAGATTGAAGTCATAGCCTCAAACTTGATAGACTGTACCATCTGCTCAGCCCCTACAGGGCATTTATTTATTTGTCCTCTGTATAGCAAATATATTCCCAACTACTTTAGGATACTGCATTCCATTATTTTCAATTTATCTATTTTAAATAAGCAAACAGTATTTTCAAAAGTCTCTCATTCTCTCTCTCTCTCTCTCTCTCTCATTCTCTGCCTTCATCCATCCATCTAGTCCATCTACTTGCTAGGTATATACTCCAATCACAAAGCTAAGCCCCCAACTTTTCTTTCCATAAATGTTTTTAGTAATTTGGAAATATTTTGGAAATATGAAAATATATCAAGGTGCCACAAAACCAGGGCTAAAAAGCACTAAGATTTTCTGATTTTATTTTCATTGTATTTTAAAGTTCCAACAAGAAATTACCACATACAACATTAGTTTCTGTATTAGAATTTTGCACTGCTTTATCAACTTTCATTTCTATATTACTTTCCAAGTTATTTTTATTGGAACTGTGATAAATAGATAATAAATTTGACAATTTTAATATCAGGTAACATCTGAAGGAACTTCAGAATTGTGGAGGCATAGTTATAAGCGCATGTTGTGTAATAAAACAGCCCCACAAGTTATTGTGTGGTAAGCATCCCCACATGTTACCGTGTGGTAAGCATCCCCACATGTTACCGTGTGGTAAGCAGCTCCACATGTTACCGTGTGGTAAGCAGCCCCACATGTTACTGTGTGGTAAGCAGCCCCACATGTTACTGTGTGGTAAGCAGCCCCACATGTTACTGTGTGGTAAGCAGCCCCACATGTTACCATGTGGTAAGCAGCTCCACATGTTACCGTGTGGTAAGCAGCCCCACATGTTACTGTGTGGTAAGCAGCCCCACATGTTACTGTGTGGTAAGCAGCCCCACATGTTACTGTGTGGTAAGCAGCCCCACATGTTTCCGTGTGGTAAGCAGCCCTACACCACCATGTATTCTCTTCCCATAACACTTAGCACATCTTACAACTAAGAAATGGATGTCAGTCTGAGGCTTTGAGGCTCACAGTGAGAATGAGGCCACAGCTTAAGTGACCACTATCTGAAGTACCCTAGCCCCAAATAGAATCTGCTACCATGATATGAATAATTAGATGACATTCAGCGCATAGCAGTATAAGAAATGGAGTCTACCAGAAGGTGGCAGAATGGGGCTGTGTAGAATTGAAATTCAAACCTACAATTTTTTTTTTTTTTTTTTTTTGTCATTTCTGTAGACTTGGACAACAGATAAAAAACACACATTTAGGTCCTTATATGAAGACGTGCTAGGACTCTACAGGAACATTATTTCACATACACAAATCAGGTTATAAAACCCCCCACAAAGACCATCCAATCCATGTTCCTGCTCCCAGAAGCCTATTTATACAACACTAAGAAAAACTATGGTTCTACACATCCTTTGTATTATTCCAATATTGCATTTGAATCTACTAACAATTCTTTGGAGAATTACTAGAAATGTTACACAATTTAATGTATTTTATATTTGGTAAGGTTGGTGGCAGTTATCAGTAACAGCATGGTGAAATACTTTATAAAAGTTCATAATACTATTAAGAAAAGTTGTTTCTATATTGAGAGGGTATAATAAGGTTTACTGTATTTTTCTTCAAATATCACTTGACTGTTTACAACAGGTTTGTTCATCTTTGCTTTCCTGATTCCTACTACAGAGCCTAGAACACATAAATGCTAGTTTTTGCTCAACTGAGTACAACATCAAGGTGAAAACTGAGACTGAAACCCATTAAACAGAAACCTAAGACACTAGCATGTAGTTCATGTTACTTTTTCATCTGAAAACAAATTAAAATAAAACAAAAACCAAACCAAAGCAGGTGCTAACAGCTCTCAGGTAGGGAAGGAACCACATGCAGACAAACTGGGTGATTTTAAAACTAGATCTGCCACTAGCAGCAATTCACATAAGCCGGCCAGAATGAAGGGTCCAGGAGGGAACAGCTGATGGGGGCAGGCTGTGAGGTCTGCAGAATATTTAGTGGAGGCAAGTGCTTCATCAAGTCTCATATGAGGGTTCCACAGAGCAGTGGTGGCTTCCGGAGCCACATGAGCCAGGGCTTGTTTTTAGGGAGTTCACAGAATTGATCAGACTTAAGCACTACATGGAGTACAAGGCACCCCTTGCCTAAAGAGCTGGGAGGGAGCTCCCCATGGCAGTCACAGGGAGATGCATTTGTGTGTCAAGAGGAGTACAAAAGGAGAGGAGGGTCGCCAGAGAAAGGCTGCCTCTGCGAAGAGCACAGATATCTGATGCAGAGCAGACTGGTACAGACGAAATCTCAGGACTCCTCTAATGCCTTGGAAGAGCCCAGTACTGTGTCAAAAGGAGCTAGATTTTAAAGGGTTTTCAGACACTAACAATACTTTACGTGTACAGATCAGAACTGCTGCCACTGTTAACTGGACTTCCTCTCCTTCACACTGTACATTGTTCTAGGTGCAAGGGAAATAACTCAGGCATTTTGGAGGGGAATGGAGATGCAAAGAGGTCGTTTTAGCTGTAACTAAGAAGATGCTTTGGAACTGCAGATGAAAGTATTACATTACCAAGGCCTAATTTGAATGCATATGAATATAATTTACATGTCAAAACATTCAAATGTTAAATTAAAAATACAATGAAATGTCAGATTATTGAAGATGAGTCATAGATGAATAAACCACCAATATTCTTACACAGAAAAACAAATCATAAGAAATTTGGAGATCATTTTAAAGCATTAAGTAGGGAAAAATTCCAAACAGAACACTCAGTTACATAATCAATACAAAAAACTAATATGAACAGTGGAGGCAGGAGAATAGACTATCTCCTGAGCTATATGATGAGAGCCTGTTTCAAAAATAAAGAGCCAGCAAGATGTCCAGCAAGTACCAGCTCCTGCCATCAATGTTCTGAATCTTAAAGCTCACATAGGAAAGAAACTCACCAAGGCCAGCAAACAGTGCTATTTCTTCCATTGCAAAAACGTATTTGGGAACTGCAGGAGAAGATGCTAATGGCAGACCTCACTACTCTATTCCACTAGTTATGATTATAAATTCTAAGAATTACCATTTCTTCATGTACTACAAGGGAAAAGTCTAGAGAGTTAACTATAGTATGCTTTATTAGTTACAATTTTATAGTTATTTATGAAGAGAACTCTTTTTTTTTCCTCCTTTTTTATTTTTGATACTTTATGTACATTTCCAATGTTTCCCCTTTTCTGAGTCTCCTCTTTGGAAATCGCCCATCCCCTCCCCAACCCGCCTCTAGGAGGGAATTCCACCTCCCACCCACCCCACCCCACCCCACCCCACCCCCATCCACCCATCCCCATATTCCCACCTTGACATTGCCCTTTACTGAGGCCTCTAACATCCTCAGGCCCAAGGGCCTTTCCTCTCTCCCTGATGGCCATCGAGGTCATCCTCTGCCACATATGTGGTCCAAACCATAAGTCCATCAATGTGTATTCTTTGGTTGGTGGTCCAAACTCCAGGTGGACCGGGGGGGGGGGGGGTATCAGGCCCACTGACTCTCTTGCTCCCTCCATGGGGCTGCAAATTCCCTCAGCTCCTTCAGACCTTCCTCCAACTCCTCCATCTGGGACCTCA
>CM052704.1:115654147-115674939 GCA_028551405.1 Uromys caudimaculatus
CTGTTCTCTTGTATTTCTTTAAGGGTGCTATTCATTTCTTTCTTAAAGTCTTCTATCATCATCATGAGAAATGATTTTAAATCTGAGTCTTGCTTTTCTGGTGTGTTGGGGTATCCAGGGCTTGCTGTGGTGGGAGAGCTGGGTTCTGAGGGTGTGGAGTACTCTTGGTTTCTGTTCTTTATGTCCTTACCCTTGCCTTTTGCCATCTTGTTGACTCTGATGTTAGCTGATCTTACTCTGTCCGGTTGTGGCTTGACCCTCCTGCAGGACTCTGTGTCAGTACTTCTTGAAGACCAGCTCTCTCTGAGAGGTGTTTGGGTTTGGAGAGCTGTCCCTCAGGGTCCGCTCTGGGGTGCAGAATGGAATCAGAAGGATCTTGTCCCCAGCTGTACCTTGGTTCCTATGCCCCAAAGGTCTCTCTTGATCCAGAAGTGGTGGTTTTGCCTGTGCTCAAAGGTGTGTCAGCACTTCTGGGATTCCCTGTTCACGTGGAGCCTTGTGGCCAAGGCTGAGGTCCCCAGGCACCAGTGTAAATCAGAAAGTTCACAGTTTTTCTGTCCCTGGGTTCTCAGGCCCTGGATCCTGGCAGATCCGGGCGGGTCTGGGCGAGAGGTGGCGCTCCCCTCAACCCCACTCACCGCCTTTCCAGGCTCCTGGGAGGGCACCCCTCTCCGGTGCTCGTTGGCTACCGACTCCTGGCGTCCCAGGCAGAGGTTTCCGCCCACAAGTGAAATCTGGAAGTTTTGGAGTTTTTCTGTCCCCGGGTTCTCAGGCCCCGGATCCCGGCAGATCCAGGCAGGTCTGGGCGAGAGGTGCCGCTCCCCTCAACCCCACTCACGGTCCTTCCGAGCTCCTGGGAGGTTACCTTTCTATGGCGCTCGTTGGCTACCGACTCCTGGCGTCCCAGGCAGAGCTGAAGAGAACTCTTTAGATTTTGATTTAACCTTATATTGCTCTTGAATACATATAAAATTAAAAAACGTTAAAAAAATACTAAAGAATTCCTCAAACCCATCTACATTCAGATGCTAACTTCTGAATCAATCTGTGACTCAGTCATTATTGAGTTTTTACATCATTATTTATTTTCTTTTATGATATAAAAATAATATATTCAATGCTGAGTTATTTCTTGCAGTGCTTTATCATTTCCTACATTTTCTTCCAAGCTGTGGCTATTGATTTCAGGATTTGCATCATAGCTGTCTAGTTGACCATAACTATGAAACCATAAAGTTTAGAAAACAGTCTAATATCAAATATCCAATGTTTAAAAATTAAGCATGTTAGAGTCACTGGACTAGAGCTCCATATTTTATTCACTGGAAAAAAGTCTGCTGTCTGCCCCGAAATTCTGTCTTATAAGGCTAAGACCTTGGAAGAGATGGCTTCATCATAATAAATTCCTGGACACAAGTTGAGAGTGCCACCTGGGTGTCTGGATGCCTCATTTCACTGAAATAGGCAAGAGAGAAATGTCATCTTGGGTGATTCACCTGTGAGGCATTGTTTCCTGCCGTAAGAGGGAGTTGTGCAGCGTACTGCAGATCCATGCAATCTTGTGTGTATCATCTGGCAATTTCAATACTGACAACAAAAACAGATAGATGCCTTCAGCAATACAATACAATGATCCCTGACTTACAAAGGTTTAAATTATAAGGGTGCAAAAGTATACACTCAATAGAAACTGATATTTTAAGTATGTATTAAGATACTTCCTTGAGATGCCAGGCAGCGGTAGTGACGTGCAGCTCCTAACCAAACTTGTGATACTCTTAGATGCTGTACTGTTAAGGGATCAAACACATTCTTTTTTTTTTTTTTTTTTGATTTTATTTTTTGGTTTTCTGAGACAGGGTTTCTCTGTGTAGCCCTGGCTGTCCTGGAACTCACTCTGTGGACCAGGCTGGCCTCGAACTCAGAAATCCACCTGCCTCTGCCTCCCAAGTGCTGGGATTAAAGGCATGCACCACCACTGCCCAGCTTCAAACACATTCTTAATTAAAATATTTTCAGCTTAAGAAGGGTTTATTAGGAAGTACTACTGAACTCTCAGTTGTGTAAGAGTAACTGAACTACTATCATGCCAAAGCACCCAGTTTATCTTATCCACTGTTGGTAGGAACATGGCATCAATGATAAAGTTATAAAGATAATAGCAATTCTCAACAAGATGACTGACTATACTAGCTACCTAGAAGCAGCACCTCCTGAGTTTTATGTGTGTATGTATATTAGTGTGAAGTGGAAATTTTAGGTTTCTTAACAACTCAGTTGTGTCATGTGACATTTTCCTGGAAGATGTCTTGTGAGAGGGCATGTGGTGTTTTGCTGAGAACAGACACTTAAGAGGGCACATGATGCTTAAAAAGAATATAAATGGAACCCACAAACAGTGAGAAGATGCTCTTGCATTGCTATGCTGTGTAACACTTCCCTGGTCTTGGCTGGTCTTTGTTGGTCTTTACTTCATAGAAACATGCCAAACTTCTTGTGGTATTCTGGCCACTTGCGATTAGGGGGAGCCTTGCTGTTTCTGCTGAATCCTGCTACCACTACTGATTCAGGTTTGGTGTTTGCTATTGAACTGGACTGCTGGTATTCTGACAATGAAGAGTGGAATCACCCTAAGGAACTGTTTTTAAACAGGTCCACAACACCCCTTTCCCATTTAACCTTCTTTTTCCCCTACTTCTGGTTGGTGGTTGAAAGCTGAAGTGTTTAAGAACCCTAAATAAAGTAGATTTTGGAAAAAAATCTAGGGGCTGGAGAATGCTCAGCGGTTAAGAGCACTGACTGATCTTCCAAAGGTCCTAAGTTCAATTCTCAGCAATGAGATCCAATGCCTTCTTCTGGTGTGTCTGAAGACAGCCTCAGTGTACTCATAAAATAAATCTTTAAAAAAAAAAAAAAAAAAGAAAGAAAAAGAAAAAAAATCTAAGCCTACATTTGTGTGTTCATATAAACAACAAGGTTTTTTTTCCTGCTTCCCTCAATAATTTTACATAAGGTATGATTATGGAAGTTAACTATATTTAGCACTGGAACTGCAAGAAATCAAGGTGAGTATCATGAAGAAATGACTGGAGCAAATACCCAGAGACTGACAGAAGGATTGATGGTATCTGGGGTGTCTCCTTTTGGTTCAAAGCTGTGTTTTCATATATATGAATGATGGTAGCACTATCTGAGACGGAGCATACAGTGAATGCCTGTGGGACCGTGAAAGGCAGCCTGGTTTCTGGTTGAGCTAAGTTTTAAAAGCCCGGGACCCAATAGGGGACAACCCTACAAGGGACGGTAGGCGTTTTGCCATGTTCCTGGGCCCTAGGCTCCTGACACGAGGCCGCAGCTCTCCATAGGTCTGTGACCATCAGTTACGTAAGGGCAAAGCCCAAGCCCCTCTACAGGTAGAGGTGTGGTCACGTAGCCTCAAGACATTCCCATTTAAATGTTCCCATTTAAATGAGGCACCTAGAGGCTTAGCCAATAAACTCCCCTTTCCCTTCCCAGCCACTCCTCCCTGCAAAAGGTATTTCAATTTCAGGCCTGCCCTGAGCTTGTGGGGTATGGATTCACTTATCACCACTCTCCGCCATGACAATAAAAGCCCTAAAACCATGGACTCTCTCTCTCTCTTCATTGGGATCCGCTGTGGGGAACAGGCCTTCGTCCAAAGAGCCTCATCTAGTCTCCCACAGAGGGCCTCAACGCGCTCCCAGCAACTAGCAGGTGACAAGCCAAAGACCTGGTCCCCTGGGGACCTAGCCAGGCTCCTCCCTGCTTTTCCCCCTTGGCCTGGGCTAGATCTAGCCTGCGGGCTCTCACTCCATTCTCAGCTCTTCCGAGGCATCCAGCAGCGCATGGAATGGCCAAGAGCCTGAGAACCAGACAAAGCTGGCTCTGTGCAGTCCCCAGGACCCCCAGGCTGTGCTCCCCCACCCCCAGGCAGTGTCCTGAGGCTTCTTACAGCCCAACACCTGCCCAGCAGAGCCGTGGGGTGAGCGATGTCAGATGTCAAACTTCCCACGCTCCTCCCAGAGGCCTGGGCCCAAGCCCAAGCCCAAGCCTGAGGGTGGTTGCGGGACTCCTCACCACCCACCATTAACCCAACAAATGCCCTTGCTGAGGACTAGCAGTAGAACAGTACAAATAGGTAAAGAATAGAGCATGCTTGAAGGCACAAGGGGGCTCATCCACATTCTTCCTTTCTGTCATAGTAGAAAAGAAAAGCTCTAAGCACACTTCCTGGATTCTACTGATGAGCTTTGACATACAAATCAAGCCCCCTACTATGACTGCTTCTATGTTGCCTGCAGCACATCTGTGCAGGTAGCAGTGTTCAAGTTACTTCAGCTCCACCTTCAGAATAACAGAAAAGGTTACATTAGTATTCTAAGACAGAGCTGACAGAGGCAGAGACAAAGAAAGACATACGTATAATTACAGTACTTGAAATATTATTATGCCTAAGTCAGTCTTACTACTTATTCTCTCAAATTACTTGAAAAATATTTTCTTTCTGGTTTTGCTTTTTTTTTTTTTGAGACCAGATCTTACCATGTAACCTAACTGGCCTTGACCCTGTGGTCCACTCACCTCTGCTCTCTGCAGTGCAAGATCACCTCTGCATCTTGAAATGAAACACAAAGACAGAAACAAAAGCCCTAATTCCATAATACTCCAAAACCAAGAATAGTTTATGTTATCCTACTTTGATAAGTATTAACTAGTCTGTTTAAGCTTACTTTTAAGAGCTACTCAGCTATGAGGATACCAAGCCTATCTTGTTTCTTTCAATCAAATAAATGAGTACTATGGATGGTTTAAGCAACCTTTGAGCAAAGTTAATCATAGAGCATCTTGTGACCAAGAAAAAAAAGGGTGTCAAAAATGCTTACAAACCAGTCCAAGTATCACACTCAAGATCTCCAACATTATACCCCTGCCAACAAAACACAATGATTCCTAAGATGTGTCCCGCAGAGTCCCAGATCTCCCCATTGTAGTCACTGTCAGTATCTTCTGACATTCAGTGACCTTGCCAGACAACTGGTTTCCTGGAAACCTTAGGAAATCAGGTAATAACATACAGTGTTATCTCAGTATCCAAACAATTAATGACAAGGAATAACCATAATAAAAAGCTGTAGCAGAATTTTCCCCCAATTAATTTAAATATTAATACAACAAGAAGCCTGTGATTGGGCAGTGGAAAGGGAAGGCAGGCAGAGATTTTGAGAGACAGGAAGAGAGGACAGAGGGAAGAAGCAAGGAAAATGGAGGAAGAAAAGGATGACCCAGATTTTTCGTAGTTTTAAATAACTACAGGTAGCTATGAATATCTTATAAGGGATGGATAATTACAGGACAATTTGTCTTATCTAGGTAGGCAATTTATATCAATATCAACTGGCTCTGAGTTCATTGTGTGGGCATTTTGTGGGGTGAGAATTTACTGATATAAATCTGACTTGTAAATTACAAGCCTCTAGAATTTTGATTTTACGGGGTTATTGGGATTTGGGACCGCTGACCACAGGGGGTGGATGGCTGGAAATGTGAGCAGGATCTGCCGCAAGAGAACCACGAGATGGGTGGTCACTGCTTGGGGTCAGCAGGGTTGCTGGGGCCTGAGAGTAGCTGGCCATAGTGTGGGATGGTATCTTTTTTAATATTTCCCACAACAAAGAGCGATGGAATTCTAATTATATACTGAATTCAAAATAGAGCTAAGATTAAAGAAGTGGGTGATGAATAACAGGACATGGCTCTTTGTATTTATTTGAATTTATAAAGTAATAATCTGATATTACAGTGTAGTAAGTTGTGGAGAAATACAATGTCTAGAGAAACTAAGAGAAGAGCAAAATTAAAACCAATAAGTGAGTGCACAGTGTTGAACAGGAAGATCTGAAACAGCACAAAGATCTGATGTATTACAAAAACACAAAAACAAGCGACAAGCAAAACCTAATATATTACCAAATACCTCAGTCTATAAGGAAACTGTCCGAAAATAAAGGTTGTTAAGAGTTGATTATCAAAGTATCAATTATTCTAGAGAGGTATTGAGAAGTTAAATTAAGTATTGAGAAGTTAAAAGACTACTGAGAAAAGTATTTCACACACATGCTAGCAAGAATTAACAGATGAGCTAAGCTAATACCTGACAAACTGAAGAGGAAAATATTATAAGGACACCAGTAACTATAAAAGACAAAGACCCACAAATCATCTGCCTTAAAGTACAGAAGTATTTAAAATGAACTTTGGCAGTCTGAAAAGAAGCACACAGATCTAGTAAGACTTTAAATATTTAGCTATAATTAACATTAAAAGATAAAAAAAATAAGTAACACTGATGCACATCGTGACTGTGTTATGCTTAGAAATGGAAAACATTGTAAGCGACAAGTAGACCATATACACTCTTCAAAAATCAGCAGGGTATTCACCAGAAGCAATTAGTCCCCTATAGAGTGGTGTGTGTGTGTGTGTGTGTGTGTGTGTGTGTGTGTGTGTGTGTGTGTGTGTGTGTGTGTGTGTATCCCTTATATATCAAGTTCAGAAATTTTTAAGACTGAAATCTATCAAAATATATTCTAATCCCAATGAAAGTTTAAAAAAACTCAAACATTTGAAAACAAAACATTAGAAAACATTAGGCAAAGAAAGTGTTATAAATATCAAAATATAACAAAAAAACCTCACTTCTACATAAAGGATCCAAAATGATAATATTTCACAATCAAGCTGAACATTTCCAAGGTAGTCAATATTGGTTTAAACATTAAAAATTCATAGCTATAAAAAAGAACATTTAACAGACTGCCCATTGTTCTAATTTGGTTTTTGTTGCTGTGATAAATGGCATGACCAAAAGCAACTTGGGAACAAAAGCTTATAGGCTTATACTTTCAGGTGACAAGCCATCATTGATGGAACGAAGAAGTGGAATTCAAAGCATGATGCTAGAGGCAAAAACCATGGTGGAGTACTGCTGCTTACTGGCTTGTTCTCCGGCTCTGCTCAGCTAGCTTTCTTATAGCACAGATCAACCTTAGGGATGCTGCCACCTTCAGTGGGATGGATCCTCACAGAGCAATCAATCATCTATCAGGATAATCTTTTACAAATAAAGTCACAGGCCAATTGGATCGGGGCACTTCCTCAATTAAGATTCTCTCAGATGACTGAGCTATGTGAAGCTGACAGCTGAAATTAACTAGGACACCCATTTTCTATTTTATATGTATAGACTCTTATATATATATGAGAAATACACATTTAAGTAGTATATGCTCACACTGTATATTCATATGTATATACGTGTATGTACATAGTATATATAATACATAATATATACACACAATATACATATGTAAATATATATACATATACAGACACACATAATTTGTATATGCTAGATAAAGAACAGATTTTCCTCAATCAGACAAAGGTATCATTAGAGGCATACTGTTGAAAGAGCATTGAGATCCAGAGCCTTCCTATACCCTTCTGCTTCCTGGCTACCGATGTAAAGTTTTGCTGTACCATATACATGCTAGCCCTTACAATGCTCTGCCTTGTCATAGGTCAAAGAAGCAAAGCCTGCTGACCATGATCTGAGAATCACTGACACCATAAGCCAAAACAAATCTTTCTTCATTGTAAGTTCTCAGATATTGTCACAGTAGCAATAACAACAAAATAATCTAATAACACACACATACAATTTAGAATTAATAAAATTACCAAGATTCCTAGATAGGTCAGTATGAAATATCTCCAAACTATAAGCTGAAGATGAAACCTGATAAGAGATATACATGATTTCCTATCTGGTGTTTCCATTGCGCTAGATGGTTAGATTATTATTCTAAGAGGAAGATAGTGGAGAAGTCAGACGAAGAATGAAACAGAGATCATAAAGAATGAGAGAATTGCTCAGAGAAATGTAGTGTGTTTTACTGACAGCCCACTTGAAGATGGCAGTGAATTTAGAGCATCCTTCTGTATGGCTTTCTCCAAGTGTTCAATTCTTGGCTGAAAGCAGGGAGGAGGAGGAGAGCGGAGTCTCAGAGTTGGGCTTTATCAAGCAGACACGATAAAAAAGACTTGCAAAGATGCTGGGCTCCATGTCATCCTGACTGGTTAAGAAGGAAATGAAGTAAGAATGAGTGATGGATAAGAACATTTTAAAGGCAATCAGAAAGAAGACACTGTGTTCAGAGAATTGATAGCTACCCTGGCAATCAGTTCATTAATATGACAAGGTTCTTGATGAGATGAGACATCCAAATGAAGTACAGGGAAGGAGGTTACAGATAACAAGGAAGGTTTCTGAGGCCGAGGGATGAGGAATCGTTATCCATATAGAATTTGAAACTGCCCAAAATGAATGCTGAGCTTAAGAACTGAAAGAGATTGTGATGTTGATGCTTCTGGTAAATGAGAAGCAAGCAAGCCACAGATTAAATAACAGCAACAACAGGCAGCAGTAGTACAGATGAGTGACAGACATCTCAAAAGGGGTTTTCAAAGGGTAAGGAAACCATTTTACCTCCCTAAGACCAATTCTCTCCTCCCATTTTAGATCTTGTAATTTTGGAGCTAAAGAGATAGCTAAGTGGTTGAGAGTTTGTATGACTTAGGATCCTAGCATCCATTTCAGGTGGCTCAAGACTGCCTATCTATAACTCCAGCTCTAAAGGGAGCTGGCACCTCTGACCTTCATAGCCACCTGCACTCATGTGTACACACACACACACACACACACACACACACGCACACACACACACACATACACCCTTTAAAAGAAGTGATATTACTTTGATACATTAAACTGTTCTCTACTTTAAAAAAAAGGAAACTCATCAGGTCAAGTAGTTTTTATCCCCAAATGGTCAATGCAGTACAGATAAAGCACTCCCCCATAACACTTAGAAAATAGAATGCAATTTTAAAAAAATGTATGCATATGGATGTTTTGTCTTCACAAATGTCTGTGTACCATGTGCATGCCTGGTGCCCATGGAAGCTAGATGAGGGTGTTAGATCATCTGGAAAAGGAGTTACAGACATTTGTGAGCCACCATGTGGGCACTGGGAATTGAACCCAGGTCCTCTGAAAGGGCGCAAGATGCTCTTAACCACTGAGCCATATCTCCAGCTCCGGAATTTGATATTTTTATCACCCATTAAACTATCCATAATTTTAGTTTCCATCATGGCATGAGCCATCAACCCTGGCACAAGCTCTCTGTTTCCTGTATGGATGAAAATGTCTTCAGTCATATTCCTGGACATGCAGCACCATGTCTTTCCCACCACGACAGACTCCATTCCTCTGGAACCTTAGGCACAGATATCAGATTTATCACCTATACATTCCCAGAGGAGTTTAATAAAACATGAAGTAGTCAATGACTGGCTATTACTTAGTAATGACAATCTCCTCTGAAAAGGGCACATACACCCAGTATACCATGGGTCAGTTAGTAATGATGAAGATGCAAGGAAATGCAGAGCAGGCTTCGATGACAGAGCGTGGTGATCTGCATAATTTCAGAATTTTACATCTGTGGAACAAATCTCCTTTAAGTTTGATCACATACAGAAAGAAGCAAGTGCCCTTCCGCCCTGCCAGAGGATGCAGATGGAGGTTTGATGACCCAGGATTTGTGACAGTGCTTTACAAGTCCACGCGGAAGATTTACATCAATGGCTCCTGTACTATTTATGCCAAAATGAAGACAGGTTGCAGACTACTGTGGCATGGACTAAAAGCCTCAGGTTTCAGTCTAAAAGCTTCTGCAATGGTGACTGGACATCAGAATAGGAGTTTGCCATCACAACCACACTACCTACAGCCCAGGGAGCTAGATTCTAGTGCATTATCATGAAGATGGCAATTTTAGTCATAAAGGGGTATAGGATTCTATAACTGATTTTAATGAAGTCCATTCTGCCAAGAAGCTTTTTAAAATCATAGAACAAAGAAAGCTAACTATGTAGGAGTCTCCAGCATGTGAAGAGAAGAGGGCACGTCATGGCCGCACAATAAACAAGTGAGTGCCGTTTTCCTAGGTAACAGAGTTAACAGGCCCAGGTCACTTAGGACTTAGCTGCCTCGCCCTTGAAGCAAGGAAAAGGAATCCTATGGTACACGCACTATCCAGAAGATCCTCTTTCGGCCTCTTTGCTGATGCAGGTAAGGGTGATGACCTGTTTCCTGCTGGCACAGAGGATTATATACATGTAAGACTTCAACAGAGAAACAGCAGGAAGACCCTCACTACTGACCAAGGAATTACTGATGGTCACAAAAAAACCAAAAAACTAATGAAGGTGTTTAACAAGAACTTTGCCTGCAATGGTACTGCAATTGAGCATCTCCATAAATGTCTTTCAGCTACAGAGTGACCAGCCTAAGAACATATGGCAGTTCCTGATACAGATTGGGCAGGCTGAGAAAGTCCAGGAGAGGTACATGCGTTTTAAGTGCTTGTAGCACTCTGAATCTTAAGTGAGGATTTTCTTGCGATGAGTAGATTTTCCCTTCTGTCACTTGTCACATGGACCATGTGCGGTCCACTTTTTTGTTTTGTTTTGTTTTGTTTTTTTCTTCGAGACAGGGTTTCTCTGTGTAGCCCTGGCTGTCCTGGAACTCACTCTGTAGACCAGGCTGGCCTCGAACTCAGAAATCCACCTGCCTCTGCCTCCCAAGTGCTGGGATTAAAGGCGTGCGCCACCACTGTCCAGCCGTGGGGTCCACTTTTAACTTGGACTAGTCTAACTCCATCATGCAATCAACTGAAAAGAACCATTTAAAAAAAAAAAAAAAAAAAAAAAAAAGCACCTTCCAATCTTGTGGGATAACAGTGTTGAAACTACAGTGAAGTCTTCACTGTGTGTTTTCTCTGCCTCATAATTTTCTATTGTCACCATATGTACTTGTTAGTTTTTAAAAAAAATCCGCTACATTTAATGTCAAATCAATCTACTAAGTCATTTTATTGCTTACAGAGTTTCGTAGCCTTGAAGTCCTGTTACTGTTTTGTACACATAAGCTGCTCCTTCGTGTTTAAAGTCCTTTGGTATGTTAGTGGCTTTTACTGACCATCAACTGCTAAGGAGGCTACACCACGAACTGGCTTGTGCATTCCTCCTTTTCCCTCTGATGGCTTCTGTTGTTTACAGTAGCAGTTCTCGAGCTTTGAGGGTCGCTTATCAGATATCCTGCCCCAGCAGACATTCACATTACAATTCATAACAGCAGCAAAAGTACAGTTATAAAGTAGCAACAAAATAACTTTATGGTTGGGGTTAGCACAACATGAGGAACTGTACTGAAGGTTCACAGCATTAGGACAGCTGAGGAGCACTGCTTTACAGCATCTCATAACTGGTTTCAGGCACTTGCATTAGGGCTTTTTGGGTCCCTATTGGGATGCAAAGAAAGTTTCCCAGAAATTCCACAGCAGCAGCTTTTTGGGACACTAGTTTTTAATGCAAAGACTTGAAGCCCATACCCTGCTTGTGAATGGTTGCTTATTTTCATTCCCTCGCTGTCTCCTCCCATCCACTTCCGTTGTAGCCATAGATGTCGGCAGTTTTAGAAGTACTGTCCATTGTTTAATATTCAAAATATACTGTAGATAATGCAGAAGTTGTTAATGTGCTTTAATACTTTCTGGCAAGGTTTCTCTACACGCAGGTGGATCAAACAGCTGTGCACTCATACAGCTGAGATGAAACAGCAGACAAGAACTCTGGGAAGCATCTTTCCACCGCAACCTGTTTTTTAAGGTAATGCTAGTGTTTTCATTAAACTGTACACAAAACTCGTTCCAAATTATTCTTCCTCCACCTACCTACCCACCATGCACTCACATGTAACCATGCTACAGCACCCTTCCCAGGTATGTTGGTAGGTGTGTGTGTGACTCAGAAGGTGCAGGTAGCAGGATATGACCTGTAACAACGCAGTAATGGCAGATTCATTTATACTGCTTACACTTCTGTAACAGGCCTCAGGAGAAATCAGTTTCTGAAAGTAGTGTCTTCTTACCTGCCCTCAAATACAAATAAAAACAAAATCAAGTTTTGCTTCAGCTTTCTGTTTATTCAGCAATCCGGTCAAGCAGTATGTAAGGGAAAGCTGTGTTAGCATTATTATTTCAAATAAAATACATTTGTACTAAAAAGCACACACACTGTTAGACACTGCTTCCGCCCTACACATCACATTGTCCAGTAAAGAAAACAAACAGATAAACAAAGTAGCTAGAGTGCTGCACATAGGCGTGTGACCCACAGAACTCAATAGACAACTGAGGACTACTCAGGAACTCTGCACTCCTCCCTATACAACTCCCAGGCTTCACTTCTGCCCAGCACCGATGCCAGGCCCATGTGTCCTAGGCCTTGCCACAAACAGTCTTGAGTAGCTGTCTTCCAGCTCATCAAGTCTCACTTTTATTTGTATCTATACATGGCACAGTGCCTAGTACGAAGCAGACACCCAGGAAGTCCCACGTGAGAAGCATCCGAGGACTAAATGACAAAGACACAGATATTTTCTGTGTAAGTCTGAGCTGCAGGGAGATTTATCCCACAACTACATCTGAGGAGGAAACATATTCTCCCCTATGAACATTCATGACTGCTCAACTTGGAAGCTGAACTGGTATTCAAGGAGCTAAATTATGAGGAGAGCCAGCCCTTAAAAAAGAAGCTAAGTAATGCTTATATGGTCACCTACTAAAAAAGAATGACAAACAAAGTTTACAAAGCGAGACCATTAAATAGTCAAATCTCAAAGGCTCAATTTTTCAGGATGAAATCTACATGGAAAAGACAGGTCTGCCATAAACTTTCACACTGACATTCGACAACTGCCTTAGAAGAAGAAAAAAACGTTTGAGAAGTCACCAAAGAGTCAACAATAAGTCTCAAGCAGAGCCATGAGGTTTGACCCTCATCCCTCGCTACAGCAAGCCCGATAAGACATCACATCTCTGCTGGATTTCTAAGCAGACCTAATTTCAACTAACTAGTTCAGTATTTCAATTAATGCTTGTCTGTCTTTAAAAGAACCCTAAATTTAACCCGAAACCATTTGTTTAGACACAGAACAGTAAATCTAATTACAACAGAACATTCAAGTCTTTCATTATATGAGCTATAGGAAAGCAACTCATTGCCTGCATCCCATACACTAAAACACACCAAAGGCCACTGGAGCTCAATACCCACATCAAGGTCAATAATTTATTTTGAAAACAGAAATTTTATCAAATCTCTTTCCCTGACTTCAAAGGCTGTAATATTTGTCTTTAGGATCAAATTCTGAGTTTTCCCATGTGGCCTCTGTCTTTTGAGTTCTCTCATTATACAATCTTTATCTCCAACTCCAGAGTCTACCATTTAGTTATAACAGGCAAATTTTTTCCTAATCTTGACACAGTGTGCCGTTTCCATCCTGTGATTTTCTCCTACAGCCTCTTTGGTAAACGGTTCTCATTTCACTATCCTACTAAGGGTCCATCCCTTTAAAAGTCCTTACGGAACCTCGTCTACCTCCTCCTAGTGGAAAAGACCATTCCTTCTCTGGGCTCCCCTGCTACTGTTTCATGAAATAACTTTGTTGTTGTTTTAGAACTGGATATAACCAATCTCTATTTTCACATCATCTCATATACTCAAACACATATAGGCTTACTTATGTGTACTTAATAAAAGAATGAGTAAATGGATGGAAGAACAAGAAGAAAAGCTTGATAAAGTATTTTATGTCTGTGCCCAGGTTTCTCATGATATGACCAAGGGAAGCCCTTAACTCAATCTTCTACTCCAGCCCATCTGTTCCTGGGATGACAGGCGTATGCCCCCACTACAAGACACTCTTGGAAGAGCATGCATGGGTGTGTGCATGGCATGTGTGTGAGCGTGGATACACATACAGAGATCAAAGAAAACCCTCAGCGGTTAGCCTGCAGCTCCCACCTTGTCTGACACAGAGCCTCTGATGTTTGGGTAGAGTACACTAAGCGTTGCCAGGGCTTTTCCTGGCCTGGCCCCCCTCTCACCATAAAGGCATGGAAATGACAAGTGTGCACTGCTGTGTCTGGCTTTCCGTGAGTTCTACTGACAGGAACGGAGGTCCTACTGCCTGCACTTTATTCACTGAACTGACTCTCCTTTTTCAAGATTAAATGCTGTAAAAAGTACTGTACTGATATTTTTATCTTCTATAAATTCCATATTTTTACATTTAAAATAACTTTTCAGTGGAAATTTATAATATATTTGCAAGAGGAAATGTGGCTACAAACTGATTTATTAATATGTAACTATATCCTTAAACTTATAAATGATGATTGTTTTATTTTGTTAATTCAATGGAATATCACAATTAACTGGTTAACTTCTAACTGTCCATCAGAATCCTGAGCTACTCTGGCTTACCCAGAGTCTTCTTCCAGACTGTTTCTACCTCTCATCCATGACTGACCTTCCTAAGCTGGCTTTCCTGCTTCTCAATTATACTGCTGCCAGAGGTGGGAAGCAACAATCTGCCTATGTCCTGTGTGGAGGAGCCTGGGCAGAACAGGAAAATGATTCCCAAATGGGGTGATAGTTCCAAACAGTAATCCACACAGAACTAGAAATCAAGAACTAAATGAGATCATATGTGTTTATTGATCAAAGTTGAGTTCACAATTCTGAGTTTTTCCTTTTAACCCAAAGAAGACTGTTCTTTAGTACCTCTGCCAGTCTACTAACAACTCTCTACTTCTAATTACCCTTTAAGAAACTTGCCAATCTATAAATAAAAAGTTCAAAGACATAAGAAGCAAGAGAAAACTAAATTCATTTCTTGTCAACAATTGATCCTAAAAATATTTTCAATCAAATATACATTCTTATATTTATGACTAAATTCCACCAAAGGGAACTTTGTGAGTATATCAAACTACGATGTCTTAATTTGCTCACTATGTTTATAAATTGTTATTTAGAAGAAATGCTGATGATTTTGAGAAAACATATATCTAAAATTTTGTTCATCTAAATACACTTAGGATTATTACCAAATTACCAAAATTATAGAATAAGGGTTGACGTTTTTATTATATGTAAAGATAGCTCATGTCAAAAACAGGCTGTCAACCTACGAAACTCCTCTAGACAAGTGCAAGGAAAAATATCAGTTCTTCAGTGATGTTGCTGCATTCCAAGTTCTCAACAGCTACATCTACGTAGAAACCACTTCACTGAGCATGAAAGTGGAGAACATATCTATCATCATAGGACTATTCAAAATCATGGTAAGATGCAAAATTCTAAATTCATTAATAATAGCAATGTAAGTTCAAGTGACCTCATGGCTTGCTACCTAACAGGAAGAAAAGGTACACATTTTGAAACGAGGGATAAGGGCTTGAAAGATGGCTCAGCGGTTAAGAGCACTAACTGCTCTTCCAGAGGTCCTGAGTTCAAATCCCAGCAACCACATGGTGGCTCACAACCATCTGTAATGGGATCCGATGCCTTCTTTTGGTATGTCTGAAGATAGCTACAGTGTACTCATATAAATAAAAATAAATGTCTTTTTTTAAAAAAAGTTAGCTAAAAAAAAAAGAAATGAGGAATAAACCATTTAGCAATAAAGTTTTTAAAAGTAGAAAGTTAACTGTATATGGTTAATTTAGCATTTTACTGAACTGAAAATAAAGAAAGTAATTCAGCCCTCCTCCCACTTTTAGACGATGACCTGAATCCAGAAAATGGCACTGGAATGACAACCTTTCTTATTTAAGATAGCTAGCAGATCCAAACAGTGTCATCGCTGGAAGCAACACAGTGTGTTATCATTAACAAACTAAGAACTGGCATTCTGGGTGTCCTAAACCTGATTTTCTGTTGGATACTCAAAAGGACTACTCAGCAGGACCCTTCAGTTCAGAGGCTCTGCGACTAGCCTGCCTAAGTTTAAATGTTACTCCTTGATTAATTACTATGCAACCTTTAACCTTTAACAAGTTACACATCACTTCTTTATCCATTTTTGAAAATGGGGCAACATTAGACCCATTCCATAGGGTTTGAAAAGGTATGTATGGCACTGTGTGCAAAGCGCCCAGAGAAACAGACACACACTAGTTCTACAAAATGTTATGAACTTGATCTACTAATGACTTGCTTTGATCAGTTTCTACCTACTCTCAAGGTCTCTTTTTCCTTTTCTCTTTCTTTTGAGGCAATATCTCACAATGTCACTATTGCTGGCCTCAACTTTATATGGAGCAGGCTAGCCATGAACTCAGAGATCAGCCTTCTTCTGCCTCTCCAGTGTTGAGATTAAAGGTATGTGCCACCTCATCCAGTCTCAGCTTCAAAGGCATTTCCAAAAACCATTACATAACCACTGGGCTACTCGGTGGCTTTCCTACTTCTACTCATGGGAGAATTAACACCCAACAGTTTTCACCCATAGACCTGGACATGCTTACCATGTGTAATACACAGCCACAGATAGCCTGGAGATTTAATATATTTTTTAAAAGAACAAAAACATTTTCCAGATTAAAAGAAAAGCATGGGGTTTTTTGTTTGTTTTTCTTTTTCTTTTGTATTAATAAGGCTATGTGAATAACATACCTAACTCAAAAATAAAACATTCTTGAATTACAAGGATTGAAAACATTTCTGAGATTCGTAGCCTCCTGTTTCTAAAAGTTTAAGGTTCTGTGTATTAAATGATGCTTAAATAAGTATACTCAAATTTTGGAAGACATTTATTTCAAGATTTTAAAATGTGATTTTAAAAACACATAGGAGACTTATGTAATGGCAAAAGTTGTTCTTTGAAACACTCCAGTTCTCTGAGGAATTCAAATTAATTTATCTCTAGAAACTGTAGAGATCAGAATGGAATCCTTTAATTTTGTGGGTGTAGGCGCAATCATGGTCAAAGCTAACAAAGAAAAGGTCAAACCAAACTAAATCAAACTAAAACAACACTGACAAAACCCCCCAAGACAAAAACAACCCCCCACAAATAAAACAAAGCAAAAAACCAACAAACCCCCAAAGCCTTCTCATTTATCTTTATACCCAACTTCATTCTTTGGGAGTATTTTTAGAATTAAGCTCTAGAATTACCTGTCTGTGGGAGGCCTCTTCCTCATCACACTGCAGATCTTACCTTCATATCTTTAATTAGCTCTTCAAATCAAACACTTCCCTGCTGAAAACTTCTCCCGTTATGATTTGACTCTCAGTGCCCGCACTTACAGTCTACCTTTCACCTGATGCTACATAGTAACACTTTAGGATTTTGTCCACAGGGTCTACAAGGAAACCCAAAGCAGGTGGTAACTTTCTGAAAGAGGACAGATTAATTCCTTAGTGATGCAGGATGCAGTCAGAGCATCAGAGCTGTTCTTTACTCTCTTGTTAACATGATCTCAACTCTTACTTCTTCAGGTCTGGCACTTGGTTGGGTCTTGAGATAGGATGATTGCATAGACTGAACTCTTAAGATCACATATATATCTAAAAGTGTATTCTGTGTATCAAGAGAAATGTAAATAATTACATTTAAAATATGAGCCACAAATTCTCAAGAATAATTCATTTGAAAAATACACAGAACAGTTAGGTACACATGGTAAAATGTTCCGTCATTAAATTTTACGACATGATACCACTTCTTTGCTACAGAAGAACACCAACACATATCAGCTAACATTTCTCCAAATGAAGCCATGAAAGCTGACCCATAAATGTCGCATATTATTTTCCCATGAGACATCTGCTATCTTCTTTTGACACTTCACAATATTTTGCAAATTATTATAATGATCTTCAGTTTCTATAAATAAATTCACACAAGATTTTGTCATAGCTACCAGTTTAAATTCACGTCTAGGGGAAAACTGGGGGAAGCATAATAGCAGAAATGTATAGACTACTAGAGAGTGGACTATCATTTAAAATATAAGAAGTGTGTACTACAGCACTTGCTAGGAAAATTACTGGGCTGATCCAACTACCAAGCACATTTTCCTAACACAATTAGCATACATTGTACAAGAGAAATAGAGAAAAGCAGTGTTAAGTGGATATAAAATTTTGTCATACTTCATTTTTTGTAAGTCTGTACAATTAGTTACTACATTTGCACAATTAATAAAAGATAACATGGAAGTCCTAATTCTACACTGGCTTTTCAAGTTGTCACATGCTCACCACCAGTTTGCACTGCTGTTCACACAACTTTCCTAGAACAAACCTTATTGATGAACATAACCCATTAACTCTGACTTTGTTGATTACATTCCACAAAAGCAATAGTTAGACCCTCTTCTGTCAATGCAGTTCTGCTTTAGTCCTGAGGATCAAAAGCTATCTGCTTCAAGCTAAGTACAAGATTAGCTTCATTCTTCTGTTATAAACACAGACACGATGGAAGATGGTATTTACAGAAACATGAACAAATTGTCAGACTTACTTCAAAGGCTGAGATGTCACTTACCTACGTTAATGTAACAAAAGTCAAGTACTGTTTTTTAATTATTTCTGAATTATAAATTATAATATCAACTGTATAATGGCACATATTTCTTTCACAACCTGTTACACTACACGCATACATGCGTATGCTTACACATAAAACCATGTTGCTACACAGAAATTCAATTTCCACGACTCTTTTGTCTTGAAATTTTGTATAAAGTATTGAATGTCTGCACTTTAAACTCTCAGAAGAAAGCACTTCAGCTCTGAAATACCTTTAAGTTTTACAGGCATCCTGGCACATTTCTGGATATCTAGAGTAAAAGCAAAGCTGTTTCACTTTTCTTTTTTTTTTTTTTTTTTTCCTCTCGAATGGATAAAGTTGCTGCTTGTATTTATGTATGCCATCTCTAATCTGCTGGGTGAAAGAAAGAGCCTTAGACACTGAGGGTTAACGTCACCTTTGGAGACCCACACCAGCACTCTCCTTGTGGTAAGCTCGATATACATCCAGGAGAAGGAGAAAAAGAGTCAACTCAACCCAAACGCACTACCTGTAGCTCCCCTAAAAGAGGGTCAGGGGGTTGGGGGCTCTGGGGGAAGGGAGAAGAGCTAAGGGTGCGACCACAAAAGGGACTTCTTCTCAAGGACCATATTTGGGGAAGCGTTCCAGACCGTGGCAGCCCTCCTCGCTCTAGTAAGAAAGAGGATCACAGGGACCGCGCTGCCCGCCTTCCCTCTCTCCAGTGAGCCCCAGCGCTTGGCCCTCACCCCCGAGCCTTGGTGGGGGAGGGGATAGGGGAGGCAGCGGGCCCCCGGGGCCCCTGGAACTGCTAGCCGCGGCCGCTGCAAGGCCTGGCCCGTGGCTCGCGGCCTTGGGGGACTCCGGCCCGGGGCGCTGCACCGCGGCCCATACGGCGGGAACCCAGCCAGGGCCTTCGACTCGACTCACCGCTCTCCACTTCGCTGCCTTTCTTGGCTATCGCAGTGTTCCCCATGACCCGGGTGTCGGCAAGCAGGGATGACGGAGGGGAGGGGACCGGGGCCGTCCCGCCGCCCCGCAGTCTGCAGCAACTCCCGCTTTTGCTGGGCTCCCACAGACCCCGGAGCGTGGCGTCCGGGTACACGGAATGGCTCGATATCTAGGAGAGATGCTGCGAGCTCTCCGGCAGAAAGCAGGACTGTGGCGGTGGCGGCGGCGCGCGGACACTCCCCCTTCCCGAGCCCGCCCTCCAGGCGCGTCCCCGACACTGCGCGTCCCCAGTAGCCGCATACCCAGAGTGCGACCTCCGCCTCTTTCCGGGCGGGCGCGCCGGAAGTGACGTACGCAAGCCCCCCGGCGGGCCGGAGCCCCTCTGTGCAAGGCTGAAGTGGTATCTAATTGCTCTCCGGGGGGTGGATGCTGGGTTTGGCCTCGGAGGGTAATCTCGAGGTAGCGAGGAACATGGGAACCGTTAGCTTGGAAGCACCCCAAATCCTTCCTCGGCGTGGCATCCGGTGCCCTAGAGCCGGGCGGGGGGCACAGCGCCAGGGCTCGGCCTGCTCCCGCATCCGTGTGGAGCGCGTTCCGCACGCAAAGGCTTCTCTCACGTGGTCCTTGTGTGGCTGGAGGAACGTGCGTGCGCCCTTACGCGTCCTGCGGACCCTGCTGATCTTCAGGACAGCGTAGGCCAGGAATGGCTTTTCTCTGCTCCCAGCTGTCATTGGAACGTCTTCTCTTCACTCTTCTAGATATTCTCCCAACACACCAGGTCAAACACCAACTTTCTTGACAAGTTATCCCTTCCCGAGTTCGCTCTTCATGGTCTCACCTGATCACTCCCACAAATTCTGTCAAACTTTCTAAAGAGACATACAGGAATCTATTACTGTTTTAACACAAGTACGTATGTGCATCATCACAGTCACCAATTTCATGTGTAGATTAAAAAAAAAACACATTCCCAATTGATTGTTGCGCTTCTATGCATCTTAAAACTACTTGAGTTTTCCATGAAGTTATTAGATACTTTATTTAATCACCTAGCCCTCTAGTAGTTTTTGTTCGGTATTCTTTTGAGGTTTTGCTATCTAAGCAAGCATTCCAAATTTAGAACAGAAAGTAACTTCTGGAAGGGCAGAGACCATGTAAATTTATTTTGTGTCTACAGCACAAATCACAATTGGCGTATAATGAATGGGTGTCTGTTGACTGGAAAGTAAGCTAAGGAGATTTCTCAGAACGTTTGTTAAGTTTTGTTACTGGGGGGGGGGGGGGG
>CM052704.1:115675039-115735034 GCA_028551405.1 Uromys caudimaculatus
GCAATTGTGTTAAATTACTAAGCACGTACACCAAGTATACTGTGTTCTAAGTGTTGTACAAATAGTAACTAGTTAACTTGTAAAGTCCCTATGAAAATGTACCATTACTATCATAGTTTTACTTAAGATCCAGCTGAGGCACAGAGACATTAAAGAACTTGTTCAAAGTTGCACAGCTATTACCTAATCAGAGGAATTTGAAATGAAGAAGGTAAAACCATACCATCTTGAAAAAGAAAGCCAGAGTGGTATATTTATTATTTTGATTTAAAATGAATTGAACAGTTATAACTTCAGAATAGACCATTGATGCCCTTCCATTACAGCAAGCCGTATTGTGTGGGGAAGGTCCTTTACATACCAAAGTCAGAAAAGAAACTTAATCCCCAGATACTACTAATTGGGGCTACCACAAACTAAAATAAACTGTGACATAACTCTCGAACATACCCCTACATATATCTCTCTTCAGACCATGCCAGGAACTTAGTGCACTGTCATCAACACACATACTTGTCCAATTAGTCCTTTCCAAATGTTTTGTTTAAAGAAGTATGAAAATACTGTATCAGTTACTTCTTCAGACTTTAGTATTTGTCAAGATCCTCATGTGCTTGTAAAATTAATAATTTACCTGTTTCTCTGGCTAATCAGCTCTGATGTTTTGGGTTCCTAGATCCAAGCAAAGAACCACACAAAAACTGAAGTGGGATAGTGTGGTGGTGTGAATAGGCGTGGCCCCCCATAGACTCGTGTGTTTGAATGCTTCGCCATAGGGAGTGGCACCACTAGGAGGTGGGGCCTTGTTGGAGGAAGTGTGTCCATCGAGGTTTCCTATGACACAGCCCCTCCTTGCTACCTGTGGGTAAAGATGTAGAACTCTCAGCTCCATCACCATATCAGCCTGCATGCTGCCATGCTCCCACCATAATGATGATGGACTGAACCTCTGAAACTGCAAGCCAGCCCCAATTAAATGTTGTCCTTTATAAGAGTTGTCTTGGTCATGGTGTCTCTTCACAGCAATAAAATCCAAACTACGACAGATAGAAGTGTTCTGTCCCTTTGATAGGCAGCTGGGCTCCAAAGAGAACTCAGTCTTCGTGTGGGTCCCCCAACAACTGGAAAGGGGGCTGTCCCTAAAGCTGCTGCCTATTTGTGGATCCTGTTCCCCTAACTGGGATGCCTTGTCTGACCTCAGTAGAGAGGATGGGCCTGACCTTACAGAGACTTGATGTGCCAGGGTCAGGAGATACCCAGGGGGCCCACACGCTCTTGAGAGGTGAAGGGGTGAGGGATGGGCAGAGGGACTGTGTGAGGGAAGATTGGGATGGGGGAGCAATCGGAATGTAAAAATGAATAAATAGAAGATTTAATGGGAATAGTGTGACTTTTGTTCACACTGTAAGTCAGACATCTGTGGACGTTGTGGTGAATTACATTCTCTCCATATGAAATCCCACTGACTTGGAAAAATAGACAGTTAGGTTACTCCTTGAGAATGTTCCATATAGTGTTTCCTGAGTTTCCATTAAATACAAATGGAATAACAATAATAAGGAAGCAAGTAGACCAGACATGGTGGTAATCCCATACTGATAATCCCAGACTGAGGAAGCAGAGACAGGTGGATCTCTGAGTTTGAGGTCAGCCTCATCTACATAGTGAGTTTCAGGATAGCCAGGTTTACACAGACCCTGTCTCAAAGAGAGATGGGGACGGTAGGGGAAGAAAAGAAAACAAGGAGACCACAGGATGTGCCTGTTTTGTCAGCACCCAATGATGGTGCACCTTTTCCAGCTTATTTAGCTCGTGAAATGTGATATTTTGTTTTGTGTACCTTAAAATTCCAGTAACAAGCTGCATACACTCCAAATTGTATCGACTTTGTCTGAGGAGGACCTTCCTAGACCCTCTAGAATACTGCTGCTGCCTCCCTAACAGTGACTTTCATATGGACACAGGCCTGAAGACTAGCTTAAATGATAAAAGGGTACATGATTTTTCTCTTCCCTTAATGTGATTTTCAATCAGGAGTCTCTAGTGAGAGAGAAGCCTTCGTTTGTCATTCATTTGGAAAGGATGCCATTGGCACCTCTTAGAAAGGTGAGGTCTTAAGAGATGGCTCCTCAGGCAAAGCTGTTACTTGGCAAACTGCAGAAGCAGGTTTCTGTTTCTACACTTGCTTAAAAGACAGTTGGGATGCTAGCTACCAGGGAAGGAGGGAGAGATGGAATCCCGGGAGCGAGCTCACTCGTCAGGCTAGGATAGGCAGAGGGTAGAAACTAAGAACTCTAGGTTCAGCAAGGAAGGCTGCCTCATAGATGGTTGAAAATGATGGAAGGAGACTTCTAACATGAGTGTGGAGCCTAACCACTTACAGGTGTGGCCTCATGATGTGAGCACGCATACACACACACATAAAAGGAAGTTATGTATACCCTTACAACATCCTGACGATAAGTAAAGTTTTTCAAAAGTCATCTCTCTCTTTCCTCTGTCCATTTTAAGAGGAAAGAAAATTGTTTATAATATAGAAAACATGATCAGAAATTTTGGATTTCTTGTCATTTTTATACTATCTTATGGTTTGTTTGTCCTGCTCATTTAGTAACTGTGATTTGTTAAATAGATGTCCGCCCTATTATTAGAGACCCGTGATTGAAAATATTGTTAAAAGACAGCACCAAATCATGCATAGCTGCTTTTGTCATTCATGCTAGTCGCTAGCTATATATATAGGCTTTATAGGGGTGGCAGGACTATTCTGGATAATTACGCTTTACAAGTACAGTATGGTTATTGATTAGATAATAGTAATGATCCTTATAATTGCATACATGTTGCTTTTGGTTATTAGAAAAGCATTCTCAATAGGAAATCATTACTCACGTACTATCTAAAAGACTATCTCAGAATCAGATTTTTTCTGAATTTTACAAATGGCAAAAATCTTTAGCTGCCCAGGGGTTCTGGAGTGGTTGAATGGAACACTGGTTCCTTTTGGCCACCAGTCACTTTGCTACACCATAAGCAAGCATGAGGTAAGCCTGTACTCCATCTCTCTATGGGTTCTCACAGTAGGAAGCAGGAGGTACAGAGGAAGATAGTCCTTCTGTATCATATTTTCACTAACCTATGAGCGTGCAGTGCTGTGTAGAAAGGAAAACCAGTGCGAACTGCTTTAGAAATTGTTTTCTTCTTGTTGTTGTAAAAGCATTCTTGTCATGTTAATCTGATCATCACAACAATGCCCAACAAAGAAGAGAGCTTGCATATAGAATACATATATAATGCAACGCATCTTACTTGCATTTTTTCAAATGAATAGATGTCGAGAAGGATTAAGTAACTTGGCCAGAGTTTTTCAAATGGTGTCATAACAGTAGCTTATACTTCATGATTATATAAAACAATCATGACCTCAATCTTAATTAAACTTAGATTTTATTGTCTCTAACTTACAGATGAGAAACTGAGGTTATAAACAGTGAGGCTCTGCTGTCTTCTGTCCCCAGTTCCCATTAACTCAGGGGTGAGAAAAAATTTAAAAAAAAAAAAGTAAATGTACATTTATATTCTAGTTTTTTCTTACAATGCCAACTTTTTATATTGTTCACTTGATTGCTAAGAGTTTTTGAAGTAAAGTGCCCTCCAAGCTCATGTACAGGAATGAAAGCACTTGAATTTTTTTGTTTTGTTTTATTTTTTTCTTTTATCAGGCCAGATAAACAAATTGATCCTTCTTTGTATGACCAAGCCATTTTGATTCATATCATCTTATATCACATAAATATAAGCAGGGACTGACTTTGCCATCATAGGACTATAGTTATTATGAATACTTAGTTCACATCGTCTTTCCTTGTTGTGTAGTTAGGTCATGAAGCAAATTTAATATCAGGTAAAAGGCATAATAATGTTTCCCAAATGAAGAAGTTATTTTATAATAAATTAGAAACATAAAAATTGCTCAAATAATTCTAGAACACTATAAAGTTTGTCAGGCAGAATTAGACTACCATTGTTCAAGATTAATTTATTATTCAAGGTTTATTATTCATCTTTTACAGGAAAGGAAGTTAACATATCTGACTGTGATTACATAACTTGCTCAGAGGAAAAAAAAAAACAGCAATAGTTAAAGTCCAAATGGAATTATGGACTGTCCTTTTTGCAGAGGGACTAGAACACAAACTCAGGATGTTGGTAAAAAATAAAAACCAGAGGGAGATGCAACAATATATTTGCCATTTCCTATATATAAGGTGCTCAGAGAAGATTTATGTGTGATCTGGATGTTTTAATTTTGCTAGTGTATTTACAAAAAGTACACATAAGCCTTTGGTATATGGGTGTTGGGTTGTGTATATTTTGACTCATTGCCAGAACAAACATAACACCTAAATTTGAAAATCCTTTGCTGCTCTGTGAAATCACCAGATTTAGCATAAATAAGACCTTTCATGAATTGTCAGTTTTTATATTTGGAGCCTTTTACCAAAGTCAAAGGGGAAGATTAGTCCACTCTATGAGCTTAGAATTGTACTCATACTATTTTTTTTAGATTTATTTATTTCATGTATGTGAGTACACTGTCACTGTCTTCAGACACTAGAAGAGTGCATCAGATCCCCATTACAGATGGTTGTGAGCCACCATGCGGTTGCTGGTTAATTGAACTCAGGACCTCTGGAAGAGCAATTGGTGCTCTTAACCCCTGAGCCATCTCTCCAGCACTGTATTCATATTGTTAATAGTGACAACCCATAGAATTTGGTATAGTAGTGTAGAAAGAGATGGAAGCTTTGTCAACAGAAAAATTTGGTTACAAGATAACATTCTGCTACTCTCTATGATTTCCATATACATTAATTTCCATTGGCAATATATATGAAGTTATATGGTTAAAATACAATAGAATAGAATAAAATAAATAAAATAAAATAAAAAGCCCTCTGGATAACTTTGATTTTAAATAATGAACAAGGGTCACTAAAAATAAATTGGTATAAAACAGGGCAGAAGGAGGAGAAAGAGGAGGAGAGGAAGGAGGAGGAGGAAGAGGAGGAAGAAGAGAAGGAGGAAGAGGAGGAGAGGAAGGAGGAGGAGAAAGAGGAGGAGGAGGAAGAGAAGGAGGAAGAGAAGGAAGGGAAGGAGGAAGAGGAGGAGGAAAGTGGTAGTTGCCAGAAAAGGAGCCAGTATAGGAGTTCACAGTCAGAACTTCAAAGGAGGGCTGGAAAGATTCATGGAAGTGGCCCCTCCAGAGACTTTCACTGGAAGGCATGCAGCTGCCAGCGCTGAAGAACCAGGCATCTCCAAAGAGCTGTGGGGGTTGGTGTTTTCTTTTGATTTAGCCAAGGGATTCAAACAGTGACAGAACAGCCATCCATCCCCACCCCTTTTCAGTCTTATTTCTTTACCACAATTCAATCTATAAGGAGGAAATTCTATTGGACTATTTGGCTGTAGGTTCTCTGTTTACCCAGAAGGTTGGCAATCCCATGAGACTCATTTGCAGGGGAGCAGGATTACCTGAAAGATTGGAATGAAACTGACCAATACAAAGTCTGCTGTGTGAACAGCATCAGTGGAGCATCAGTCTCTTAGTGGAACTGTCTTAGAGTGCTCCTCCCTCCTCCAAATGAGGCTGACTTTATCATAATGTCATAGTCTTTGGGAGAGTTATTTTTTTTACGTTATAGATATAAGTAATATGCTGTTACCTATATGAAAAAGATAATGATGTGCTCCCTAGAATATGTCTGGAGTAATTGTTGTATCTTCAGTGACAGGGAAATTAAGATATCTAGTTACTATTATACAAATAGGACATTATCTTGGAGTATTCATGTAGGCACAATGTAATCACAGAGTTCTTTAGCAGTTGGTCAGGGAGGCAGAAGAACATATTGGATGGTGTGATGTGAGGAGGACTGGGCACCTATTCTGGCTTTCAGGGTGAAAGGAGGTAAGAGCCACAGAATGCGAGTGGCCTGCAGCAGCTGGGGAAAGCAAGGGATGCTCGTCGCTGGAGATACTCATCCAGTCGTGGAGACGCAATGATGTGTAACGAGGAGATCTGGGTCAAAAGTTCTGACCAACAAACTACGAATTTTTTATTGCTTTAACAGCTTATGATAATTTACTATGATAGCACCAACGTTTAATAAATTTAAAATAGATTAAACACAAAGTTAGGATAAATGATTTGCTAGTTGACCTGGACATAGGATCCCAAGCTAGTAGTCAGTGAACTCCACAGCATTGTTGGATACACTAGAAATTCTTACATTTAGGAATACAGGCAGGATAAAGAGTGGAAGTACTTTTAATTCTGTTTTAAATTGTTCTGATAAATAGATAATTCTTTAGGTTGCAATTAATGAAAATGAAGTTAAATATGCTTTCTTGGTTTCTGACCTGAGAGCCCAAATGGTTATTCAGATAAAGTCTTCAGAATATGACATGACCATTATAAAAATAAATGTAGTTTTCCTTTTTTTAACTTTGAAATTGGCAATTACTTTTGTATTCATTTACAAATAATTGACTTTATATTGCATGCTACTTGAAACCACAATTGTTTTGTTAGAAATTATAAACTGTCCTAAATAAGGGATTATATCGTGAGCATCTATGCAAGTCTAGGGGCCAGAGAGAGCTGAATCCATGTCTAAAGAGGAGGGAGCAAAAGGATTAGCAAGATGTGCGGAGTCTAAAACTGCATGGGGAGATAAGGGCCAATGCAGACACTACAGATCTAGCATAGGATTCAGAGTCGTTTCCAAGGCAGCACTGAAGGGCGCCCACAGTTCTTCAGAGTGAGTTCTCCCACACGCAGCAGCCTTGTCTTTGAGGTTGCTCTGAGCAAGATGATGGAAGTGATCATGTAGCCTCTGACTTGAAAGAACAGCAGCGAAAGAACCATAAGCTACAAACAACAGAAATGTCTTGCAGGAAGAAAGCCAGTGCCAGAGGCACCTGTGGGGAAAAAACCATAATCAAAAGCTTATATACGATCAAGAAGCTTTGATTTGCTAGCTATTTTACAGAAAGTGAAATGCCTGCTACCCAGTTGATTTTTGCTCTGCAAAATCACAAGCATCACTATCAAACCATAACTTGAGATTGAGTGCAGCCCTCCTCTATTGTAGCAGCCTCAGAACAATCCACCTTTTAAGACAGTGTAGCCGGGCAGTGGTGGCGCACGCCTTTAATCCCAGCACTTGGGAGGCAGAGGCAGGTCGATCTCTATGAGTTAGAGGCCAGCCTGGTGTCCACAGAAAGTTCTAAGACAGCTGGGACTATATAGAAAGACCCTGTCTCAAAGGGTTAGAAGGAGGGCTTGGAGAGAAAGAAAAGAGTGTGGGTTCTCTGTGTGAGCTTTGATGTTTACATATTTCGGTATGACTCTTATGTTCATTTTAATGAAATAACACCACCACGGCCTATTAGTTGCCTAGATCAGCAATTCTAACACATGATTGATCAGCAAACCCTTGCAAATACTGAGGTTTGTAGTGGATTTAAGGAGTTGGTATTGAAGATTTGTCTAGTGTATTTTTAATTCTCTGTCTCTCTCTGTGTGTCTCTCTCTCTCCGTCCCCCCTCTCTGTGTGTGTAGTATGGTAATTAGTGCAGAAAATACTGAATTGGGAAAACTAAAATTGTTGAAGTTCACATTGCACCACATATTATACAAGGTAATCATGTGCATCCATTTAACCCCTAAATTACCATCCATAGTGTCTCCACCACCATTCAAGCTGGCAGATGATGCTGAACTGCAGGTGTTAAGCTTTCTTCTGGAGGGAATGACAGTGTCGGCCTTGTAGCTAGTCTAGACATCATCTTATATCTTTTCTTTCAACCCTCAAATGGTTTCAAACTGTGAAGTCAACTGATCTAAAAAGTATTGTACAAGTATAAATGTACAAACCCAGCAGTGTTGGTGACAGCAAACCAAACCCCAAAGGAAGATGAGAAAATGATCGCACTCCAAATGTGCTTATGTGAGCCTTTCCAGTTCTCTGTCTCCACACAAAGATAACTCCTGAACGCGTCATTTTCTTGTTTCCCCTTGTATTTGTTGCAAGTTTGTCTGTTGAGTTTTCTTAACTTGCTACTTAGGCATACAGCTCTAGAAAATAATTCTTTCATTGTGCCTGCTTTTGAAATTTATTTAAAAAGGTAAGGATTGATTTGCACCTTGTATCTTCTACCTCACTACTTTTCCAAGATAGTCACGTTGTAGTGTGTGCCTACAAGTTGTGTGTGGTATGGTATATGATTTGTATTCAAGTTGCTTCTCAAATATTACTTATTTGGATTATGTTTCTGTAAGAATTCTTGCTTATAGGCATGTACACTGAATGGCATGTATGATTTAGTCAGGTGTATAGCAAATAGTTGAATAGAAGGTTGTAGAGCTTGTAGATTTGAGCTTGTTCATTTTTCGTGGGCAGTAACAAGCTATTTGAAAAGGTGAATGCATCAACTTATAATAAAATCAGCTGTGGCGAGTGATAAATTTTTGCCTTTGTGTATAATATCATGTTTGAAAGTCGCCTGTGCATCCTTTATGTAAAATTCCTGATTGTACTTTTGCCCACTTTTCTAGAATCATTAGCCAACTTGATTTCTTGGAGCCTTGAATGTTTCCTGAATTCTAATCCTTTGTAATCTTATATAAGATGTTAATAGTATTCTCAATACCCGTGTTATTTTTGATGTGTGTAATGTTTCTTAAGCCTTGTAAAACATAACTAATGTATTCATGTATGTACTAAGACTTGAAAACTGTTGGCAAGATGTCACTGCAATCACAATAATGAGCACGTACCCTTCCCTGACAAGTTTTAGCATGCTCCTTACAATCCTTCCCCCATGTCCATCCTCACCTACCCAACCCCAGACAATGATCCATGGGCTCTGAGGTCCTATAGATTTTTGCAAAGCATTTAATTTTAATATTGGGTTCATGGTGTAAATGTTCTCCTGTGGTTTGTCTTCTTTTCCTTAGAATCATCATTTTCAGATTAAAATGCTGTTTGGTGTATCAAGAATTACCTCATTTTTATTGCCAACAGTATTACACTTTATGGTTTGCTTTCTACAAATACCTGCTGATAATCATTTACCTTTTTGCGGGCCATTATTAAAAATCTACTATGGATATTCATGTGCAGGTTTACCAAGTGGGGTGTCCATTCATTAACATGCATACATTCTAGATGTGGACTGGCTTGATCATAACACATTATTTTTAAAGGATAAACAAACATTTCCTAATATCTTCTATAGTTCCCAACACGTGTGTTTGGCTGTTCCACACTCTTGCCTGCCCTTCCGGTGGTCTTTCCTCTTGTAATCCCTTCTGACATGCTAATACGGTGTTGTGGCTGTAATTCACATTCACTTAGTGATCCCTGATGTCGAATATCTTTTTCTTGCTCTCTGGCTATCTGTATATTCTTATTAAAACATGTTTAAATTTTCTTCCCATTTTAAAGTTAAAATTTACTGTAGTTGATTCATACAGTGTAAAACTATACATACTTTGGTGGCAGTATGTGGTATTTCAGTAATGCCAAAAACATCCAGTATTTCTTTGGGTTGGACGTTCTAATTCCTTTCTTCTGTCTTTTAGAAATACACAGCCCATTATTATTTAAAGCCAAGCTACCATGCTTCTCAGCTGTGTCTAACTCTATCCATTGATATCCATTGATTGGCCCCTTTCCATCCTTACATCCTCTGGGTCTCCAGCTCTGGTGAGCACCGTTCTGCTTTCAACTTCTACTGTGTCAAGTGCTTCCAGTCCACCTGGGAGAAGGGCTGTTCGCTAACTTCTGGGCCTGTCTTATTTCATTTAACGCATTGGCATTCAATTGCATTCAGATTGTCTTAAGTTGCTGTGATAAAATAATCTTAACAAATCAACTTAAGGAAGAAAGGGTTAATTCTAGCTCACAGTTCAAGGATACAGCCCACCATGGTGGTGAGGTCAAGGCAGCAAGAATGCCTAGGAGCTGTCCCCAAAGCACCCAAAGTCAAGAAACAGACAGTAGTCAAAGTTTGCATGCTAGTGCTCAGCTCTCTCAGCCTTACGGAGTCCAGGGTCCCCTTTCCCTGGGCTAGTTCTTCACACAGTTAAGATGGGTCTTCCCACACCAGTTAATACAATCAAGGAAATTCTCCACAGGCGCTCAGTTTCCCATCCCCAAAGGTGCTATCAAGTTGACAGTTGTTACTAACCATCACACATGTTGTCACCTCGGATAAGACATCATTCTCTTCCAAGACTGAATAGTGTTGCACTGTGTATGATGCGTCGTCTTTCTCTGTCCCCCCATCCACTGATGGACGGTTACATTGTTTTCATTTCTTGACTATTGGGAATGCTACTGCAATAAGGGTGGAGTGCAGATGTAATTAACATACTGATGTAATTTTATTTGGATATGTACTAGATCATATGATAGTTCTATTTCAGTTTTCAATGGCGTTTGGTATTATTTTCCATAGTGATCGTGCTAACATTCGTTCCCCCCAGCATGTATGAGTTCCCTTTTGCCCACATCCTCACCGTCATGTAGCTTAGGTGGTTTTAATAATAACCTCCCATCCCCGAGTGAGGTGATTTCTTTGATAATCAGTTACTGTTAGTCATTTTCCCATATACCTGTCGGCCATTTGTATGTTTAAAGAAATCTTTATTTGTCTATTGCCCATTGTCTAATCAGGTTATTTGATTTTGCGATTGAGTTTTTGAGTTTATTTTGCACTCTGTATCGAGTTTATGTTTATACATATTCTATATTTGCCGGGGGCCTGCCCAGCCTTAGGGGGACAGGCTGAGGTGACGCACAGAGTTGGATGAGGGCCAGAAGACTGATGCTCTCTGGCCTTGTAACTTTCTCTAACTGTAGTGGATGCTAGTAACTGCTGGCTTCTGGAGACTTAATAGTCCTTGCTTATTCTGTGGCTGAAAACCGCTGGCTTCTTTCCTCTTTCACTCTCTGTGGCTTCTTTATTCTTTATCTCTCTGTGCTTTCTTTTTACCTTATAAACATCTGTGCTTTATTAACTCTTACTGTTCTATGCTTCATTAAGTGCTGGATACTGGAAACTTAACTATTTATTAACTATTATTGTTCTGCGCTAAAAACCTAACTGTTTCTTACTTGTACTTAAACAAGCGCTAATATCTGGTGATTAGCACATGCCGTTTAGCAGTGGGGAATTAAAGAAAAGGATTTATTGCTAGATGTCGCTCTTCTCTGGTCTGGCAGCCAGAAGCCCTTCATTGGCAAGGTCGTTGAACCAGAGAGAAAAAGGAACGGAAAGATGTCACTCACGGAGACACATATACACCAGGTGAAACGGAAAATGACTACGTCACTACATATGGATGGATGGATGGATGGATGGATGGATGGATGGATGGATGGATGGATGGATGGGTCAGTGGGTGGATGGGTGGATGGATAGGTGGATGGATAGGTGGGTGGCACAGAGGCCCTCAAGCCAAACCATCATCTTTATTTTTGACTCTGGCATTTTTAAAAAAAAAAATTATTTAATCTTTTTTTACACTCCAGATTTTATTTCCCTCCTGGTCCATCCTCTGACTGTTCCACATCCCATACCTCCCCCTCCATCTCCACGAGGATGTCCCACTCCACCCCCTACCACACCAGACCTCCCCGCTTTCTGTGGCCTCCAGTCTCTTGAGGGTTAGGTGCATCTTCTCTGACTGAGTCCAGACCTGGCAGTCCTCTGCTGTATATGTGTGGGGGCCTCATATCAGCTGGTGTATGCTGCCTGGTTGGTGGTCCAGTGTCTGAGAGATCTCGGGGGTCCAGATTAGGTGAGACTGCTGGTCTTTCTATAAGGTCGCCCTCCTCCTCGGGTGCTTCTGGCTTTTCCCCAATTCAACCACAGGGGTCAGCAGCTTGGGTCCATTGGTTGGGTGTAAGTTTCTGCATCTGACTCTTTCAGCTGCTTGTTGAGTCTTTTGGAGGGCAGTCATGCTAGGTCTCTTTTTGTGAGCACTCCATAGACTCAGTAATAGTGTCAGGCCTTGGGACCTCCCCATGAGCTGGATCCCACTTGGGCCTGTCCCTGGACCTCTTTTTCTTCTTCTCTATTTTTGTCCCTGCAGTTCTTTCAGACAGGAACAATTATGGGTCAGAGGTTTTGACTGTGGGATGGCAACCCCCTCCCTCACTTGATGCCCTGTCTTTCTGCTGGAGATGGGCTCTACAAGTTCCCTTTCCCCACTGTAGGGCATCTCATCTAAGGTCCCTCCCTTTGAGTCTTGAGAGTCTCTCACCTCCCAGGTCTCTGGTACATTCTGGAGGGTCCCCCACCTCCTACCTCCCAAGGTTGCCTGTTTCCATTCTTTCTACTGGCCCTCAGGGCTTCAGTCCTGTTCCCCCACCTAATACCTGATCTTGTTCCCCTCTTCCCTGTGCCCTTTCCCACCCAGGTCCCTTCTTCCCTTGCCTGTGATTGCTTTCTTTTCCCTCCCAAGTAGGATTGAGGTGTCCTCACTTGGGCCCTCCGGCTTCTTAACCTTTTTGAGTTCTGTGTACTGTGTACTGGGTATTCAGTACTTTTTTTTTTTTTTTTTTTTTGCTAATATCCACTTATTAGTGAGTACATACCATGCATGTCCTTTTGGGTCTGGGTTACCTCATTCAGGGTGATATTTTCTAGTTCCATCCATTTGCCTGCAAAACTCATGATGTCCTCATTCTTTTTTTTTTTTTTTTGGTTTTTTGATACAGGGTTTCTCTGTGTAGCCCTGGCTGTCCTGGAACTCACTCTGTAGACCAGGCTGGCCTTGAACTCAGAAATCCTCTTGCCTCTGCCTCCCAAGTGCTGGGATTAACGGCGTGCGCCACCACTGCCCGGCGTCCTCCTTCTTAATAGCTGAGTAATACTCCATTGTGTAAATGTACCACATTTTCTGTATCCATTCTTCTGTTGTGGGACATCTGGGTTATTTCCAGCTTCTGGCTATCACAAGCAAGGCCACTATGAACATAGTGGAGCATGTGCACCTATGGCATGGTGGGGCATCTTTTGGGTATATGCCCGAGAGTGGTATAGCTGGGTCTTCAGTATTAGATCTATTTCAATTTTTTTGAGGAATCTCCAGATTGATTTCCAGAGTGGTTGTAGCAGTTTGCAATCCCACCAGCAATGGAGAAGTGTTCCTCTTTCTCCACATCCTTGCCAATATATGCTGTCACCTGAGGTTTCAATCTTAGCCATTCTGATTGGTGTAAGGTGGAATCTCAGGGTCGTTTTTATTTGTATTTCCCTGATCACTAAAGACTTTGAACATTTTTGAAGTTCTTCTCAGCCATTCAAGATTCCTCTGTTGTGAATTCTCTTTTTAGTTCTATACACCATTTTTTTGATTGGGTTGTTTGGGTTTTTGGGTGGTTAGCTTCTTGAGTTCTTTATATATTTTGGATATTAGCCCTCTATCGGCTGTGGGGTTAGTGAAGATTTTTTCCAATCGGCAGGTTGCCAATTTGTCCTATTGACTGTGTCTTTTTGCCTTACAGAAGCTTTTCAGTTTCATGAGCTCCCATTTATCAATTCTTGATCTTAGAGCCTGAGCCATTGGAATTCTGTTTAGGAAATTTCTCCCTGTGCCAATGAATTTGAGGCTCTTTCCCATTTTCTCTTCTATTAGAGCGAGTGTATCTGGTTTTATGTTGAAGTCCTTGATCCACGTGGACTTGAGCTTTGTGCAAGGTGACAAATATGAGTCTATTTTCATTTTTCTACAGACAGACTGACAGACCAGCGCCATTTCTTGAAGATGCTTTCTTTTTTTCTGTTGTATATTTTTGGCTTCTTTGTCAAAGATCAAGTGTCTGTAAGTGTGGTTTTATTTCTGGGTTTTCAATTCTATTCCATTGATCAACATGTCTGTCTCTGTACCAATACTATGCAGTTTTTATCACTATTGCTCTGTAGTATAGCTTGAGGTCAGGAATGGTGATTTCCCCCAGAAGTTCTTGTATTGTTTAGAATTATTTTTGCGATTTTGGCTTTTTTCCTTTCCAGATGAATTTGAAAATTGCTCTTTCCATGTCTTTGAAAAATTGTGTTGAAAGAAAATAACCTCCTAGATAAAATGTTACACAAAATGGGAGTTACAAGAGGATTTTGATATTAAATTCAAAGCAGTATTTCATCCTATTTGCTCACTGTAAGTTGAAACAACAATTTCGTCTGGCCTTGCCTTCTCATAGGGCACACTGTGGCTTCATCCTGGGACCTGAGTGTTTTTCCTTGAATGCAAATTTGTTCCAAGTCTATTTCTCTTTTTAGTGTGAATATGAGAGAACATTATATTTCTTATTATATAGCATTTACTTACTATTATGAGGAGTGGGCACGTTCTGTTCTTGATTTTAAGTTTATTACATCTTTCTAGCAAAACAACTTTCTTCCTAAAATTATTTGAATTAAATCAAGAATTCTACAAATCATTAATTCATCTAAACAGCATTAATTTATGAAAGTTCATCTTTATGTTGATCTGCAAGAAATCTGCTCGATAGGGTGGGCTAATGCCCAGGGTTTTTTATTTTAATTTAATAATGACAGGAAAGGCATATCAGTTTCAAGAAGCAATCCTGAGATGCCGTCTCTTTGGGACTTTGCCTCAGAGAGCTCACCCATCGCAGACTATGCAAAAGCAGTGTGCCACCTTCAGGAAGGCCACCTGCTAGCCTTAGCCTTTCCCATATGGCTCCTGACATATACTGAGTTCATTTACATGGCATCTGTTTAAATGTATAGCTTGAAAATATTGTCTCCATTTCTGTAGGGTGTCTCTCCTCACTGCTGACTGGTCCTTGCCTGAGAAGGTTATGGTTTGATGACTTCCCATTTGTCTACCTTCTTTTTGTTTCTAATGCTTTGGGTTTGTAGCCCCTTCTGGAAAGAATCCTTATCAGTGACAATGTCTTAAAACATTTTCTCTTTGTTTTCTTTTAGGCATTTCAAGGCATCAAGCCTTGTGTTTAAGCATTTAATCCATTTGGACGACTCAGTGTAGTGCTTTCCCCAGAAGCAGAGGAGTGTGGATCCCTTGCACCCACATAAAAACAGCACATTTGTAGCCCCCTTATTTCTGTGAGTCAGAAGTCAACATCTGCCTGAGCTCACTTGCCAGATAACCTAACTGAACTGGTGAGCTCCAGGTTCAGTGAAAGACCTTGCCTCAGAGAGACAAGGAGAGAGATTGAGGAAGACACTGGACATCAACCCCTGACAACGCATTGACACCCAGGTGAATGAAAACACGTATATACCTCACACATGTACGTGCACACAGCTCTCAGAATTAATAAGATATTTCTATCTTAAAAGTCACCACATACTCATTTTAAAATTCTTCCTATATTTTAGCAATGAACAAGAAGAAATTTAGAAATTTTAAGTATATCTTATAATAGCATTGAATATATTCAGTGCATAGGATTAAGTCTATACGGAGCTTCAAGATCTGAAAACTCAACACTTCAAGATGTTATGAGAAGTTGAGAACCGACAAGGTGACAAAGTGCCTAGAGAGCTGAAGACTTAACTTCACTAAAGTGTCGGCTGCTCCCAAACTCACCCTCAAACTGAACGCAATCTTAAGAAAAATTAGAGAACGCGTTCTTCTTGGCTAGTTGGCTGAAAATTCATATAAAATGCAAAAGTTAGCATGATTTTGAAAACAGAAGCAAGTCGGAAGACTTTAACTAACTTGGAGACATAATGAAGTTCTGATACTAGTAACTATGGGTGTAAATATAGTACCAGTAAATATAGTAACCAGTACAGAAACAGAGCACACAGAAGAAGAAAGTACACACGGTTTAGCAATCCACACTACAACATTTAGATATCCAAATTCAAAAATGACTTTGAGACATACCTTATGCTCTCTCTAAAACATAAGTCAAATGTGGTCCTATATTTTAAATAAAACCTATTAAGAATATTTCCAGCTATACATTTTTAAAACATTTATTTTTATAATTTATACTGTGTGTGTGTGTGTGTGTGTGTGTGTGTGTGTGTGTGTGTGTGTGTGCACGAGTGTTGGTTTTCATGCAGACCAGTGGTGTGGCCCCTTCCCCTGCAGCTGAAGTTACTGGCAGTCGTAAGTCATCTAATATGAGTGCTGGGAACCAAACTCGGTCTGCAATCGTGTGTGCTCTTGCCCACTGAGCCACCTGCCCTGTTTCCAGTTTTATTTTACTAATTTGTTGTTGTTACCTTGTCATCAGAATCTATCTTTCATATTATTTCTGCTTTGAATTTTTTTCAGTGTGCTTTGTAACAAATTTCAGTTCAATTTTGTACGTGTCACAAATGTACATAAAAGAATGCGTCCTGCAGTATTTTATATTTCCTATACGTTGTTAGGTCTGCTAACCATGTTCAAGTATTCTGTCTGCTCCTGTTTTGGCTATTTAATCTAGTAAACACTGAAAGAAGCATGTTACAACTTCCCACGTGGATCATAGATGTATTTTCTTTATAACCTCTCCGGCTTGTGTTCCCCATGTGTCCTCCAGGCAGTGCTGTGTGACGTGTCAGGTGATAGAGTTCAGCCGTTCATTCATGCATCCAACACTCTCTGCGTCTGTCCCCTGTCAGTCCATGTGCTTCTGTCTAAGGATAATGATACCAAAGAAGCCGTCTAAAGGGGAAGACTAAGAAACAAATGCTTTGAGGGCCGGGGGCTTTTCATACAGTGTTGGGACTGTGTGCTGGTGTGCACAGGCTCCTTGAAAGGGAAAGATTTACCTCTAGTTTGGGAAAAGCATCCCCAAAGGGAGGAGCATCTGTTCGACTTGAACTGAAGTGGGAATGGCAGTTGGTCAGAGGATTTGACAACAGTGGTTGGAAAGAGTTCTTCAAAATTTGTGTAGTGGAAACTTAATTCCCGATTTCCTTAGTTGATGATGGTTGGTGTTGGGTGATTTTGGAAAGCAACTGAGGTTAAGTGAATGAGGAGAATGAGGCCTCTATTATGTCATTAGTGACTTTGGAAGTGAAGGGAGGGAGACTGATCCTGCCCCCAGACCTTGCAGGTAAAGCTTCTGCCATATTCTGAAAGCCACAAGATCCCAAACCAGACTCTGGCATCTTGATCTCAGGCTTCCCAGATTCCAGAATGGTGATGATGCTTTTACTTTTCAAGTAACAGTCTCTTATAAGGTTAAAAAATGGTGAGAGATAGATGGGAACAGACAAGCAAAGCACAGGAAAGACAGGTAACGAGCACAAGCCAGCTCAGACAGAGGCATGCAAGGGGGAGTCTGTGTGGGACCATAAGAGAGGAGGCAGCTGGCGAAGGTGGAGATAGTAAGAAAGGAGGCAGCTGGCGAAGGTGGAGATAGTAAGAGAGGAGGCAGCTGGCGAAGGTGGAGATAGATGAGGAAGACCCTGGAACACGTCCTAGTGCATTTTCTTTCATGAGAATGATCGCGTTCAAGTCCCTATGGACAGTATAACACAAGAGAAGCCTTCTGCCTTCCATGGAAGGTAGCAGTGGAGGAAATTTGCAGAGAATGTCCAAGCCAGATTGTCAAAAACAACTCTAGTGTTGATAACGAATAAATGACAAAACCTCCAGACAGACTTCCAGCTCCCTTCCAATATCCGTCTTCTTCCTGATGAACACTCAAGATTAGATTGATTGATTTATTTATTTACTAATCTATTCATTTTCGAATATTGCTTTTCAAGGCTCCATCACAACTAAGACTGGTAGACAGATGATCCAATTTTGGTAAAAAGGATGAACTTTAAGGATCTCTGAGAAAGTTTCCCATCTTTTCACAGGCTCCTGCCCTCTTCTTTATACCCTTGCTTATTCTGCATGATTGAGCACAAAGCCAAGTCACTTTCTCCAGTGGGAGATTAGGACGCAGAGAAGCTTGGTCTTTGAGAACAGTTTTGCATCTCTGGAACGCATAACCCGCCTTTGCCATCTACCGATTAGGTTTCCTGGTACTTGCAGATGATGAATACAGTCTAGGATAATGTGTTATAAATATTTAATTTTTTCCCATGCTTTAAAGTCTACCTTGATTCCAGACCTGGAGTCTGACACTCTGTGTTACACAGCCTTACACAACACCCCTTCCTTGACTTTTTCCCACCATGCGGTGATTTTTCTTTTTAATATTTTAAAATTTCCACATGTTTTAAGTCTAATTGCCTTATTGGCAGCATATATTCTTTGTGGACAACAGAAATGTTACAGTTTTTTTTTTTCATTCCACAAAATATGTACTGCTCTGGCTAATGTTACGTCAACTTGAGTCAGGCTAGAGTCATCTGAGAGGTGAGAACCCCAACTGAGAAAATGCCTCCATAAGATGGGGTTGAAGGCAAGCCTGTAGAGCATTTTAATTAGTGATCAGCGTGAGCGAGCCCAGCCCATTGTGGGTGAGGCCATTTCTGGGCTGTTGGTCCAGGGTTCTATAAGAAAGCAATCTGAGCAAGCCAGGGGAAGCAAGTCAGTAAGCAGCACTCCTTCCTGGCCTCTGCATCAGCTCCTGCCTTTAGGTTTCTGTCCTGACTTCCTTCAGCAATGGACTACATTGTGGAAGTGTAAGTCAAATAAGCCCTTTCCTCCCCAACTTGCTTTTGGTCATGGTGTATCAATACAGCAAGAAAAGCCCTAACTAGGAGAGGTAACTTGAATCTGAACTGTATGAATATTCTTTTCCATCTAATTTCTTGCTTTAAAAAAAAGAAATATGTTTCACATGGTGTGTGAGTGTGTGTGCGTGTGTGTGTGTATGTGTGTGTGTGTGTGTGTGTGTATGTGTGTGTGTGTGTGTGTTATGTGTACAAGTGTGCATGGCTGTGTGCACCTATTAGGTACATGGGGAAGCAAAGGAAGATGCTGCCTCATCTTATTCCCTTGAGACAGGGTTTCTCACTAAACCTGGAGCTAAGCTGGCATCCAGCAAGCCCCGTGGATTCTCCTGTCTTGGATTCTCCTGTCTTTGCCCCTCTCCAGAGCACCAGAGTTCAGGGGTATGCATCTCCATGCTCACTTTTTTTGTCTGAGTGCTGAGGATTCAGATTTGGGTTCTCAGACTTGTGCTGCAGCAGGTGCTGTTACCCACTGAGCTATCTCCCTGGGCCCTTGTTCTCAGCATCTTGGATACAGTTGGAGAACGTGACCACCTGCATAAAGCAACTTTGATGCTATTTTCCTGTAAGTCGTTTCAATGAGTAACACAAACCAAGTGAAGAAGCAAATGAAGGATCTGTCAGTTGGTTCAAAACTGGCCCCAGATGTGCAAAACATAAACTCAGGTTTACACGGGTGAATAAAATACCACCGACATAGGATCCCCTGCATGTTTGACTCACAGTTGTGAAGAATGTCGATGCTGTGCCTAAGACTTTTTAACGGTTTGGGGATATTGTGTGGGAGTATTCATTTGAAGGATTTGGAGAATAACAAATGAAGACTACATCTCTCAAAGCACATATAAAACTTTGGCTATCAAAAATATTGACTTAGTATAACTTAGAAAGGCAGAAAATGCCAAATTAGAAAAGAAATATTGAATAAACACATACCCCAGATTTCTAGTTTCAAAGTGATGATAAATTAAAGGCTTAGTCACCATCCAGATGAACTGTATGAAAAGAAATGACTCTCAAAAATTTATGGATGCTACAGACATCAATTTCCTGCCCTCTGAGGTACATGCACTGCACTAGGTGAGGACATGAACCAAAACTTATGCCTGTCAGACCCAGCTGCACCATGCAGGACAGTCTGAAATGTCAGAATGTAAAATGTGCCAGGACCTGTACTGTTGAGAGAGCCAAAGAATTAACACAGTTGTGGAGGGCTGTGACTTGAACAACTGGACTAAGTAACAGTTCTCTTTATGAACTTAGCTACTTTATGTGTTTTTTTGTAACAAAATTGATTAATATAGCTTATCTTGTTATTCTAAAAGTATAAACATTCTAAGTATTCATTTTTAGACAATAAAAACCTAACCAAAAACTCTTGGGAAGAAAATACAATAATTTTGTGTTTTGAAAAATAAGATATGAATAAATCCAAAATTCATAATGTTTCCCCAGTATAAAATATATATGTAGTGTATGGGGGATATTTTGATTACAAATGGAAGAAAACATAACATCTTTAAAAGGCCATATTCAGAAAGAGCACTATATATAGATTTCTTACTTTAGAGTCGTTGATAGAATAAAAACATTTTATTATCTAAAAACAAAGAGGTAAACCTGGATCCCATAGTTTTGTTCCTTATAGAATCTGTTATCGGTGTTCTACATTTGGGGGACCAGACAGATGATCGATGGCGGGAACATCACGTGGGCCAAGGTTTAAAGAAGGGCTTATCAAGGCTTTCCATTTACAGTCTCATTTTGTCTTAGGAACTTTTACACGACCCCAAGTGCACCTACACACACACACACTATATATATATATATATATACACACACACACATATATATATCACATACACACACACAATATTCACGGATAGTTATTATCATTTTTATTTTAAAATAATGATTTGGCATACACATATTTTTATCACTTATTAAAGAGGGGAGCAAATACTAATGAGATGGATGGTGATTTTTGCATGAAGAATTAAATCCTGGCTTAGGAGTTGATCCTGAAGAGAACAGAACATCTTGGATATTTTCAGAGTTGATAAATATTTTGCTTGTAGATTTACTAGTGCTGAGAATGGAGTTTCTCATAAATACGTTATTACATATTGGTAGTATGGCAGAAATATGTTTAGGGCAATTTCAGAAATATTTGGGCATTCTGTCCTAAACCCCAGATCAAAATTTGTTGTTGTTGTTTTTTATGAAACTCAAACAAGCAACTTAAACACAAATTTTTAAAATAAAACACTCTAACACATCATAATCCTAGCATATACTAATTTGATATTTACTTGCTGAGGAATGATGGTAGAAAATGTCATCTTTGTTTTCTAAAACTTAGCCACCATGTTTCTGTAACAGCAGAAAATTTTGTCATGTAGTAAACTCACAGTAATTCATAACATAAAATGGTCTTGAATCCATGCTGTTTCAGGCAGGGCCCCTTGATATTGTGTGGTGCTGAGGGCGCGTGCAAAGGGGGACTGTTGTGTGTTCAGAGCCAAGGTCACCGTGACGCTGCATCAGGCTGCACAGGTAAGCACTTAACACAGAACACCTTAGATTTATTATGGTTTTGGATTAATTTTTGTTGTTAACAATTTCACAAACTTTTTATTGTTGCCAAATTTCACCCCCCACCTCCGTTCAGTTCTGTGACTCTACATGAGGTCGCAACCACAGTTTCAGAGGTTGGGAAAAAAAAACTTAACAGCACCTAGAAGAGTAAGTATGTTACCAGGCAAACCATTCAAAGTACAAAGTTAGAGCAAGAGAGAAGTCTCCGTGGGTAGGAACCCTACCGCTCTTGCAGAGGGCCTGGATTTGGTTCCCAGCATTCACACGGTGGCTCCCAACTATCTGTAATCCCAGTCCTTGAGTCTGGACTCTCTTGGCATCTGTAGAAGGCACATGGTAAACGTGCCCATGTGCAGCAAAACCACTCAAACATAAAAATGAAAACAAAACAAATATTTAAATATAGCACAGATCTGAGCGTCAATCTAGCTCTATAACTCCCGGAAGTAGTAGAACCTGATAAAGAGAGAAAGAGAAGAGGCTTATGGATGAGTAGAGCAGATGCAGGGCTGACGTGCCACAGACCGACAAACGGACAGACGGCGCTCAGGGTGTGTCTGGTTGCCGCCACAGTGCTTTATACTTCTAGTCCATCAATGCTCTTACCCTCATATCCTAAATGCCTAGAGTAGGGTAACTTAGTGTGTTAGTTATTTCTGTTGAACAAAATACCTAACAAAGCAGGTTAAAGTAAGGAAGGGAGGGAGGGAGGGAGGGAGGGAGGGAGGGAGGGAGGAAACAAGGGAGGGAGGGAGGAAGGAAGGAAGGAGGAAGGAAGGAAGGAAGGAAGGAAGGAAGGAAGGAAGGAAGGAAGGAAGGAAGGAAGGAAGGGTGGGTTTATTTATTCTGGCTCTTAAAGGCAAGGTGCATCATGGCAGGGGCGTCATGGTGGCAGGAACTCGAGGCAGCCGATCGGTTTGCAACCACAGGCAGGCGGCAGAGAGTGATGTATGCTCAGTTTACTTTCCTCTTTCCGTTTGGTACAGGATCCTAACCTGAAGAATGGGCCGTGAGAGTGGCCCCATAGGTTCGTAGATTTGAAAGTTTAATCCCTAGTTGGTGAAACAGTTTTGGGAAAGATTAGCAGCATGGCCTTGTTGGAGGAGGTGTGTCACTAGGCTTTGAGGTTTCGAAAGTCCAGCCAGACCCAGCCTCTCTGTGTAAGGTCTAAGCTACCAATTTTGTGCCACGCCCACCTCTCTGCTGCCTTGTCCCAAATTAAAAACTTTCTTTTATGAGTACTTTGATCATGGTGTGCCATCATAATAATAGAAATATCTAAGGCTGTTCACAGTTAAGCTGGGCCTTTCTAACTCAGTTACCCTTATCTAGGTAATTTCTCACAGAAATGCCCAGAGCCCCATCTTCTAAGTGAGTCTGGACACTACCTAGTATGACAGTATTGGCTAAAGCAATTAGTCTATAACTTACAGAATCGCTACAAAGATAAAATGTATCGAACATACAAAGTACCAGTGTTGCAGATCCTGCAAAATAAACACTAAAGTACTGTTTGCTTCTTGCCAGCAATATTCTTGTCACTTCCTTTCAAACAGGGTTCAACCAGAGGATAAGCATACCTGCAGTGTGTAAAGTAAGGATTTTCATACAGGGATTACACCTCCCCTAACTGGAAGCTGGCCTACAATTTTGTGTCAAACTAAATAGCCTCACATTTGGTATCCGAGCTGCCAGTGGTGGAATGCCGGCTGACAACTGGGGAACAGGTGAATTAGAGCCTCCTAGGACGCTTAGAACGTTCTGCCGGAGAGACCTGGATGAGCCAGAAAAGCTAAGGTCCTAGTGATAAACCCCACCAACAAATTTACCTGGGTAATCGGGGGTAAGGGCACCCTCAAAGACAAATGGTGAACAGGGTAGGATACAGGCTGTAATATTAGAGCCTCAGAAGCATCACATAAAGAATTTAATAATTAAAAAGTCAATGTCTCTCTCTAAAAAAAAAATCCCCGAAAGAGGAACCAGGGAAACAGCAGAGGGAACAATTAGAAAAGCACTTGAAAAAGGGACCAGAATTAAGTTTACTGAATTAGCAATTAGCAAATGATTCCCAACTGGTGGGACTTTCAACATATCGTGCACATCCAAGGCTATCGCTCTGGGGGCTTGGTAGCATCCATGCTGTGAGGGTCAGTCCCATTGCGGGGTAATGTAATGGCCTCTGGTTGAACATCAGCTTTTACCAAGGCCATCACTGTGGAATTCTCTCTAAATCCTTTATAGCACTTATGTCTCTAAATGTTTCTTGAGATGGAATATTCGTTGACATGTTCCATACACTAGCATGGTAATATCTTAGTCTAATCAGCATGATGCGATCAGTATGATAATGCAGAACCTTGAGGAAGTGAAGGGCTATCTGGATCTCTGCAAAACGTGTTATCCACTGGGCTAGAAAGTTCATATCTCACAAGGCCACTCAGTGATGAAGGTGTATACTGCCCTCACTGTCTTCAAGCAAAATGCTTTCAGTGAGTATTTTTAGCAGCAATGGAGTAAAAGGAACTTCCTAGATCAAGAGTTGCTATCAGGCAACATGAAGATGTGTTAGCTTGGTCAAGCTATGTGACGACGTCGGGTAGCAGTGAATCAGCTTATAGTTCAGCTTGTGAGACTTAATCACCCGTCTCCAAATTCCATGTGTTTCCTGCGGTATCCAACGGACAGTGGACTGGCTGGTGTGGTAGATCTCATTTATCCTTTAAATTCTGCTAATGGCATGAAGTGGAAACTTCTTTGGAGAGTCGGTTGTGTTGGATGGTGTTTTTCTGCGGTAAACACGTGAAGGAGTGTTTTCCCGAAGTGAACACAGGTGAAAGGCTAAGCAGACTTGTGAAGGAACATTTCGCTGAAGCAGACACAGGAAAGATTTTCTTCTAAAGCGAGCACATGAAAAGACATGAGGCATTCTTTGCTAATGACACGCATGAATTGGTCTGCCTTACACTGAGTATTTGAGTTGCATTTGTCAGGACTCTGCAGAGAAAAGTGCACCAAAACCTTCTGGTGGTGTGCTGCAGTTTCTTCTGTGCTGGCAGAGTGATGTCAGCTGAGGCGAGACACATGCTGAGACAAGACCCATGGAGGGCACGTGATGTTTGGAGGGAGTATAAAAAGACATGACAGTGACAGAGGCTGAGGTAGGCTTGCTTATAGAGCTAGCTGTGCAGTGCTTGTTGGTGTCCTGTCTTTGCTGATCTTCACTTTGCTGAGAGAGGCAGAGTCAAGAAGCTTCCCTGGTGTTCCTGTTGGCCCTGGTCCCTTCTGCTGACTCATGCCAAGGCTGAGGCCTGGCTGTCTCTGCTAGGTAGTGTCACAGCTGCTGATTCGTGTTTGCTGTCCCAACTCTACCGAACTGGACTGCACATATCCCTAAAGTGTCTGAGTGGATAAGGCTGCCACTGCTGACTCCTGTGAACTAAACAGTCGATTTTCAGACAACACAGACAGGAGTTGCTCCAAAGAACCATTTCTAAATAGGTCCACTTCCCCCCATATCCTTTCTTTTCCACTACCTCTCGTGGGTAGTGTGCTAAATGGAGATTAAATCATTTAAGAACCATCGTTAAATGTAGACTTTGAAAAAAGTCAAGTTACACTAGCACGAATCTTTCCCGTTTTTTCCAGGGATGTGAAACTGCTTGCTATTTAACAGAGTATTCCTGTGTGGAACTCCAAGTGCCTATTATGTTAAACTAGGAAGAGGTATAATTGAGAGGACTTGGAGAATTAGCGACGACTTTATGCATGGCGGAGACAGGATCAGATGTGTGCTACTAAAAGTGGATGACTTGGACAGTGATCTGGAGGACAGGTTTGAGGCAAATTGGGTATTCACTAGAAATATGAGGAACATTGGGACTGCAGAGATGGCTCAGCAGGTAAAGGGTTTGCTGGAGGCATGAGGACAGGAGTTCACATCCCCAGAATCCACGTAAAAGGCTGAGTGAGTAGTGATCCTCCTATAACACTACAGTTCAGAAGGAAGGGTCGAGGCATCGTTGGGGGAAGCTGTATAGCCAGACTAGCCGAGTCCACAATCTCCTGGCTCAGCAGAAATTCTACCTTACTGAAGAAAGTGGAGTATGATTAAGGAAGTCACTGAACGCCAATCTCTGATCTCCACATTTATACATTTCTACACACACGCAGGTGTGTGTGTGTGTGTGTGTGTGTGTGTGTGTGTGTGTGTGTGTGTGTGTTCAACCTTTGGCCTCTACTTTCATGCACACACACGTATATGTGCACCTGTGCACACCTGTAATCACACATATGACCACACACACCTCTGCATGGAAATAAAAAGAAGAAATTGGAGTAATATTGGCAGAAAGTATGAGATTCTTGAACTGGGCCAGGAACATAGTGCTAGAGAGGGAAAAGAAAGCCCCCGTAGAGATCAACAGGCTGAGACTTAGCAGCTGACTGCCTGAAAGGGCTGAAAGGGCAGAAGCACTCAGGTGATCACCATCCCCAGGACTTGGCGCAGATAGAATCTAGTCGAATGTTTTAGAAATGCACACTGAAGTTATCCCTGGTTGCTGCTTCTTATATCTGTGACCACGGACAACTTGATTTTCTTTGTCGAGCTTCAATTTCTCACCTGTAAAACTGAGCTGATCATAACACATCAATCACAGAACAGTTGCAAGAGATATATACTGTCACTAGAGACAGGTTTTAGAGCCCACTGGAAGCACTTTAGGGAACTAGGGAATACATTAAAGATGGACCAATATGCAATTTTACTGATACTGTGTTCCTGGAATAGCAAGCCAGATGGGGAAAAGAGTGTAGGTGTCTCCAGTGTTTCTGCAAAAGGAATATTCTGGAAAATGTGTGTACAAGAAAAATAAAACCCTTTTCTCCCACTGTGCTGACTAGTGTTATGTCCACTTGACACAACCTTTTGTCACCTGAGAAGAGGGAACCTCAATTGAGAAAATATAAGATCTTAATTAGTGATTGATGTGGGAGGGCCCAGCCCGAAGTGGGTGGGGCCAGCCCTGGACTGGTGGTCCTGTAAGAAAGCAGGCTGAGTGAGCAGCGAGGAGCAAGCCGGTAAGCTCTACATCTCCGTGGACTCGAAGGATTCAACTCAGGTCACCGTGCTTGTCCAGAAATCTCCCTAGCACTTCTTTAGTTTTTAATAGGGACTAAAGTATTCTTAATTGTTAAGATGTTATGCATCTATGTGCTGTGTGTGTGTGTGTGTGTGTGTGTGTGTGTGTGTGTGTATCTGTATGTGTATGCATGCTCCCATGCATGGATACATGTGTGTCAGTAGGTATGAATGCACTTGTGCTCATGTGTGGGTGGAGGCCCAAAGTAGATATAGGATCTACTTGATCACACTCTAATTTATGTATTGGTTCTCTTCTTGAATTCATAGCTTGCTGATTCTAGGCTGTCTAGATAGCCAGCTTGCCCGGGGATTCCTTTTGTCTATGTCCTGTGTCCTGGAATGACAGAAAGTTGCCAGGCCTTCTAAATCTTTATGTGCTAGTCAGGTTTGCACTGCAAGGCAGTGTAGCAGTGAATTGTTAATTTGCTCTGAGTTCCCTGAGGGTACAAACCTGTCTCTGCACCTATCCAAGATCTCTGGATTCATGAATAAAACACACACACACACATACACACACACACACACACACACACACACACACACACACACACACACGCGCACACACAGCATTTATATTTTAATATGCCTTGACTAGCTCAATGGTTGGGCACTTCCTGAACCTCCCCTCAGGCAGCACACACTCCCTTCCAGTATTCCTGAGTTAACACTTTCTAAACCTATATTTTATTTTTGCTGCCCCAGACCCAAGCATGGGAGTGGCCCCTGGCACTGCTTCCCTGACTCTTACATGTCCATGGGCTCTTTGACTCTGAACTCTCTGCTTCCCCGCCGTGGCAGCATGGTCTGTCCACACTCCTCTCATGGAGGAATCCCCCCTTTTCTCTCCAGCATTTCTTTTTTAGGGAATCCTAAAAGTCCCACCTCTTTCACCCTGCCCAACCATTGGCCGCTGGCTCTTTATTGATCAATCGAAAACCAACTGGGGAACAGGGACCCTCATCATCTGGACATGTAGATTCCTGTGTGATTTTGGGAGCTGAATTAAGGCAAAGCATCAGAATCAATTCCCAACTAGGCAAGTGCTTAACTCACTCAGCCATCTCTGCAGCAGGAGGGTTTAATTCTCTATTTTTAATGGTAGATTTAAAAAAAAATCTCTATGCAGCCACACAAACACATACAATTTCTCTATAAATCATCGATCTGTGTTCCTTAAATTTCAGAATTAATTTTCTAAATTGGAATGCAAAGCAATAAACTGTGCTATGTTGTATTCATATGAATACACTATGATACATGTTTGATTTTAACCCTTCCTCACCGCCTTCCCATACAGACAGCATTCCCTCTGCTTTTCGGTCGCGTGCTTTACCGTCACATGCATTCCAGCATGCTCTCTCATTACCTGTCCTTCCTTCCCTCAAGAATTGTCCTTTCCTCTCTGGGTTTTCATTATACTGCATGCTCGGCACTTGTGCATATGTATAAAGATAAGTCTAGATCCCACACAAGTGGCTACGTTGTCTCAAACAAAAGGTAGACAGCATCTTGAGAACCATTAGTCAATGTTCTCTGGCCTACACACACACACACACACACACACACACACACACACACACACACACACACACACTCCAATGAAAGACAGATGCAAAGGAAAGTGGGAAAGGCATTGTTGGTTTGTTTAGTATAACAGAGTTCTCGATCCTGACTACATTCAAAGGCAAGAAAAGGAGTTGGTTTTGTCTGTATTGCTGTCTAGCTCACACTTCTGGGTATGGAGGGCATGGTGGTGGAGTCACAGTAAATATATCACTGTAGCGGGAACCTGTGTGGGACAGAATAAGCCCATGGCCAGACAGGAAGTCAGAGAGTGACTCAGAGGTCAAGATGATTCTTATAATAACTTGATCTTGTGAGAATAAAGTTAGGATCTCATGGGAACTAACTCTTTCTGACCACAGGACCTCCACTAATGTAATTAGTAGTTGGATCCTATCTTTTATAAGAGGTCCCCACCATCTCCCATCACTGCCACAGCAAAAACTATAATTCCAGAATTTGAGCCCTAGGGTGATAGTTTCAGTGCCTTCCCTGTCAACAGCTCATCTTAGTCTCTAGCTGCTTCATGCCCCTAGGCAGGCTCACTCCAGTGTGCGAGACACTGAGGTCTCTGCAGCTTCCCCTCCCTTCTGCAAGGCGTGCTTGTGTCTTTGTCACCGTCTGCTTCCTTGCTCTCCTCCAGCCTCACTGAGCTAAAACAATATATTTAAGCCTGTCACATATCAAAATACAACATGATATCATGCATGATACGACATAGCACTGTATGAACAATTATGGGAAGAAATCTGATCCACTCATGATCATTGCTATAATATCTAGTCTAGTGTGATCAAGTGGTCCCAACTACCACAGTGCCAAATCCAGGATTTAAGATGATTAGAAACTGGTGACACTCATGGTTATTTCTATATATCAGTGTCTTCAGCAGGAATAGAAGTGGGTAAATGGTCTCTTCAAAGCCTTTAAAATTTTGGCTATTTTGTTAACGTTTTTGTTGTTCTGGGCATTTGGCTTTTTGAGATAGTTCTCACTATGTAGCCGTGGCTACCCCCGGATTCTATGTGGAACAGGCTGGTTTCAAACTCACAGAGATGCACATACCTCTCAAGAGCTGGAATCAAAGGTATGCACCAGCATCTCTGGTGTGTTACCCTATTTATGTCAGCCTTTGCCGCACACTTCCAAAGGTTAAGTGTTTATGTGCTCTCTTTCAAATGATTGAGGGTATTAACTGAAGCCATAGGTAAGCGAAATAAATAGAAACAGGTTCTAATTTACATAAAAAAATAGAAAGATCTGGATAGTGAGGATTACTTAAGTGTCTCATCAACTTTTCCTGAAAGAAGTAGGCTCCAGGGGAGAGATTTCTGACTCACCATCTTTTCCCCGATGCCTAACTTCCAGTTTTGGGAAGGCCGCACAGCTGGACACAGAGGATCAAGGATACTCAGGGTGCTGCATCTGTGGAGGGTGGAAGGGTAAATGTGGGGTCTGCCATTGGAAAAAAAATCCCCTGTGCTGTCTGCGGATGGGACTGACATTGAGTTCAGTCTGTGATAGCTTCCTGCTCTCATTCACTCAGAAATGTTTACTTGGCCTTTGTTATACGAAAATCCCATTAGTCTTGAATTATAGGCAAGTAGGGTCTATATAAAGACTGCCTATACATTATTTGCTTTATGTTTCATTACTCAGTTTTATTCTGGGATATTTAGGCAATGATAATATAGAATGCTAATCTACTTAGCTTTGGCAGTGAGCCACCAAAGGGATATAGAAGATAGCACTAGGGAACCCAGATGAACTCACTGAATTAGCAACTTAGCATGTGCATTCCTAAGTGATACTTTAAGAAAATGAGATTCTGTTGCCTTTGGAAGAGAATGACTTTGCAGAGCATGAAACAGTTTATCCTCTTGGTATAAATAGATGACTTTCAGTGATCACTGTGTCCTGAGAATATTGTGGCATCTTTGGTCTTGGTCATAACTTAAGGCCAAAGGGTAAGGTCAAAGGCTGTGCAGAATTAAATCTCATATGATTACATATTGTGAGCCAGCTTTCTATCCCTGTGCTTCTGAGAAAACTACCATTTTTGGAATCTTGAGAATGAACCCAGAGGTCAATGTGATGTTTACTTGGCAATGGGATGGTTTCCTTAAGAATCTGGCCTTTGGTGAAATGCTTGCCTGGGACACTTGGGTACTTGAATACGATGGACCACACTGCCTTTACTTCTGCAATCAGGCAAGAGACTTGGAGAGTAGGGGGAGAGATGTGTAGATACCAGAAAGAGCTGATCACAGAAAAACTTGAATAATACAGTTGCTAGATTTGTATCCCCAGGGGAAGTTATTTAATATTTTGAAAATATTAGTTTTCCTACTTTTGTTTATACCCAAAGACTAATGCCTTCAGTCTCGGTTAGAGAAACCTCTCTTATTTTTGCCACAGGAGGTAGTTAATAGAGAAACTCAAAATGGATCAAAGTGTTGAGAGCCATTGACTGTCGAGTGTTCAACCCTCCATGGGGACCTCTGTACCATTCCCTCTGAGGCTCAGGGATCATCTGGTCAGATTGTCATGCAAGTGGAACAGATAGAAACACAGAAGGCTGAGAAGTGTGTGGCAAAGCATTTGCTGGACATGGTGTGACACTGAGCTCACCAATTCACAGCAGCTGGTGTTACCTGCACAAGACGGGCCTTTAGCGCTTCAACATTAGGGCAGGGTCTCATGGGGCCCACTCTTCAGAAGGGAACTATTGACAGTTAATGGATACCAAGAGATTCTTGTTTTCTTCAGTGGTCTAGTCATTGATAAATCCCATAAGACCCTGTAAATAACTTCTCCCCCATGCTCATACAAGCAACCCTAATTAAACTCAGTAGAACACAATAAAAAAATAAAAAAGACATGAAAACAGGAAGGAAATTTGTTTGAAAAAGGAAAAAACAATCAGCAGGAGAAGAAGCGAGTTAGGCCAACAAGGGTGAAAATGACCGAAATTATTATATACACATATGTCAAAGAGTGTTCTTAAAGTATCAGTTCTCCTGTGTATTAGATGGATACACATGGAAATACTTTATGCATGTAATGTGCTTGCCTTTAGCATTCAGTTTTGCAAAAGTTATAATTAGCTTGTAAAAATGCTACAATAATCTGTCAGACTTGTAGCCTTGCTAAGGGATTTTGGTTGAATTTCTTTTTAAATAAAAATCAGAGGTGGATCTGATATACTGAGTTGTTGATATTAACACATCGCCTCACTATAATATAATTATCATCTGTGTATTTCAGTCTTACTCATCATTTGACTTGCAAATTACAGTCACCAGAGGAAGGTGCCAGTCACCGGGAATGACAACCAGAAAGCCTTAAGCTGTGTCCCTCACAGCTCGGAGAATGAGAGTCTGATTGAATAGCAATGGCCTGTTCCCTCTACCAACCATATTGCTCTTGTTTGGAGGCTGTGCCAAAAACCACACTCTGCACAAGAGGCTAATACGTTTGTAGCCTGCAAACTCCATTATAAACCTAAGTTTGAAATCAGTAGAGCCAGTATTTGACTCTGTGTGTGTGTGTGTGTGTGTGTGTGTGTGTGTGTGTGTGTGTGTGTGCTCGTGAAGGTTTACTTTTTGGTGTTGCTCCTCAGGTGCTGTCTACCTTGGTTTTGAGACAGAGTCTCTCACTGACTGGGAACCTGTCAAATTGGAGAGACTCCCTAGCAAGCACATTTCAGAGGTCCACCTTTTTCTTCTTCCCCAGCTTTGGGCTTATGAATGCATTCTACTGTGCTTGGCTTTTAAACATGGGTTCTGGAGATGAAACCAAGTCTCTGTGTTTGTAAGGCAAGCACGTCAGCCACAGAACCATCTCTCAGTCTCCGTTTTATTTTTTCAGTCTGCTTTGCTCTGGTTTAGTTTGAATGATTCCTACCCTCTGTGAAAAAGAGATGACTTTGTGGATCCTGAGCAAGATAAACCAGTTAATCCTTGGACCAGTCATCACTTCTTATGGAGTTCTGGAGAATAGCCATGGGTGACATAATTAAAATAGTTTTCCCTCACACTTCAAAGGCTGCATGTAAAAATGGAGACACAGAGACCGCGCTTGATCATATTTGCTTCTGCAGCTCCTGGAGTTCACTTAGTCAGTGCTTGACTCCGCTTCAGGAGGGGCCTGGGGCTGGAGGGCATGGGGGTGGGGGGAGACTCTGTTGGCTCAGACGCTTGCTACGTGCACTGCATTCTTCTCTGCTGGAGAGATCAGGAAAACAGTCTCCTGCCAGCCAGGGTATTGGTGATGCTGGCACTGCTAATCCGGATGATAAAATCCCAACCTTAAAGTGGGTCCAGCTGAACCCAGAACAAATGAGCAGAGGTAACTCCCAAATTAAACAACATGACTTGCTCATCTTTGTCACGGAAGTCCCAAATATTAGCTCTTTGTTTCTTACTTAGTTTCCTATACAACAGAGCTTTAGTAACTGCTTGATTCTCCACTTTCCTAAGATTTGAACCCAGAATCTGGACCAATAGTCAGTGTTAGCAGGAGATACCAAGCTAGGGCTGGGGAATGACTTGGTAGTAGATTACTGAGCTTTAGCCTAAGCATAAAAATAGTAAAATAAAATAATATCATGACATACTCAAATTAAGTGTCTTTGGAGAATGGCATGATTACCGAATCAAACCGTGCTTAACTTTTTCACCCTTACAGTGGGTTATTTTTGATCAGGAGACCCTTCCGATCTTCATTCAGATATATTCTTGGCTGGTTTTGGTCTTCTAGGTAAGCCCTAACTAGTCATCAAAGCCTATGTGGCCTGGACTGACAGGCACCCCAGGCTTCTTTCATGGAACCTTTTTACAACATGAACCTCTGTGTTGGAACATGCAGTGACAGTTACCAGAGACAGCCTGGCCCTATGCAGGTACCAAAATGCATGAATGGACTCAGATCTGATGTCTACTTTTCCAACACCAACATTTTAGCATCAGGTAAAACCTCTAGAGCTGCCCTCTCTCTCCCTATCTATTCAATATAGTACTTGAAGTTCTAGCTAGAGCAATTGGACAACAAAAGGAGGTCAAAGGGATACAAATTGGAAAGGAAGAAATCAAAATATCACTCTTTGCAGATGATATGATCGTATACTTAAGTGACCCGAAAACCTCCACCAGAGAACTGGTGCAGCTGATAAACAACTTCAGCAAAGTGGCCGGATATAAAATTAACTCAAACAAATCAGTAGCCTTCCTATACTCGAAGGATAAACAGGCTGAGAAAGAAATTAGGGAAATGACACCCTTCGCAATTGTCACAAACAATATAAAGTATCTTGGTGTGACTCTAACCAAACAAGTGAAAGATCTGTATGACAAGAACTTCAAGTCTCTAAAGAAAGAAATCGAAGAAGACCTCAGAAGATGGAAAGCTCTCCCATACTCATGGATTGGCAGGATTAATATAGTAAAAATGGTCATCCTGCTGGACCACCAACCAAAGAATACACATGGAGGGACCCATGGTTCGGACCACATATGTGGCAGAGGAGGGCCTTGTTGGCCATCAGGGGGAGGAGAGGCCCCAGTAAAGGGGAATGTCAAGGTGGGAATATGGGAGTGGGTGGGTGGGTGGGTGGGAGGTGGAATTCCCTCACAGAGGTGGGGGAGGGGGAGGGGATAGATGGTTTCCAAAGAGGAGACCTAGAAAGGGGGAAACATTGGAAATGTAAATAAAGTATCCAAAAAAAAAAAAAAAAAAAAAAAAAAAAAAAAACCTCTAGAGCCATAACCCAGTTCTTAGGAAAATGTGGGGAGATGTTAATTGAGATTAACTCATTGCCTGACAGAGGGAGAGATTCAAATAAAAGTTAATTTGAGTTACAGAAAACAACCGGGCCTAGGGGAGAGCAAATATGTGTTGATACAAACACAGCTCCTGTTTCCTGAGTCTTTAGCTCTTTGTATTTACCGTGTTAGAATCTTGTGACTGTTGGCCTCTCTGGGTAGCAGGGTGGAAATGGGTCTCCAGGTCTGTTGGGTGTGAAGAAGAGGAAAACTAGTACAACCTTACTCCCAAGGCTCAGGCAAAGAGCATCATTATTGAATTAGCTAGAACTGAAAGCAGCAGTCACTGGTACTGTTGGGTGGTTGAAAGTCACAGGTTTCAGGACAGAAGACAATGTTGGCTCTGATCTCCTTGTCCTCACAAGGCCATGAACGAACTATGCAGGAAGCTAATCTTCCTGTTTCCAAGGATGTGAGAGTACATGGAGATCTGTGAGTAGGGGAGTTTCCTTCAGGGCCTACAATGGGATATGGAGGCTACTGCTTGGAACCAGCAGCCTCTGTGCTTAGAGAAAGCTTTCTCTTTCACTATCTGTGGGACTCCTGTGATTCTGGATGAGCACTGCTGTGTGGTCTCATTTTTGTTTTGTTTTGTTTGTTCTTTTGTTTTGTTTTGTCAACTTGACACAAACTAGAGACATCTGAAAGGACAAAACATCACCTGCGGAAATGCTTCCTTAAGAACTGCCTGGAGCCAAGCCAATGGGGACTGTGTTTTGATAAATATCAATGTGCGAGGGCACAGCCCATGGTGGGTGGTGCCATGCCCTAGGCAGGTGGTTCAGGATTTTACGAGAAAGCCGATTAGGTAAGCCATGAGGAGCAAGCCAGTCGTCAGAATTCCTTCATGGGCTTTGCTTCAGTTCCTGCCTTCAGGTTTCTGCTTTCATTTCCTGCCTTGGATTCCTCCTGTGACACTGGAACATGAGAGTAGCTGAAGCAAACCCTTTCCTCCTCAAGTAGAAGCCCTAAGACACCCAGTGAGCTGATATACAAAAATGGCTGTCTACCAGCTCAGAAAACATCCATTAAAACCATCCATTAGCATCGTTATAGTGCTGCCAAGGGAGACAGAGAATATAAATAATTAAGAACAGCATCAGTACGTCTTTCTGGAAATGGAACCGTGGCTTTCCATGTCCAATTTCAGGAAAATAATTACAGGAGAAAGTCTACACTGTATACATATGGTCTAAGATCCATGTCTAATAAATACGTCAAAGCATAAGGCCAAACGTCCAGCTAGTGAGACAAGATTCTACTGGCTGTTCTGGAACTCCCTCTGCAGATCAGGCAGCTCTTTGGGAACCCTGTTTGGGGCACTCTTCTCATTAACGAAAAATCCTCAAAGAAACCTGCTTAACTTTCAACACTGTAATACCAAAACATTGGTTATTAGATTTTAACATATGAATTTAGGGGGTGATATATGTTCCCATTATAGAACATTTTTGTAGAGAACATTTCATTTCTTCAATAGGATATGCAAATATATAGATAAATACATTTCCTATCTCAATAACGTATTTATAAAAATTATGAACATAATCAAAAGAACATAAATTAAAACTTATACAAGTTACAGTCTCATCTTATTCCAATTGAAAATTAAGAAACACACAATGAAGTAAAATTTTTAAAATTTTAAGAAGACATTGAAAACTTCTAAAACAATGGAGTGCAAATAAAAATGATAGAGCAGAGATAATTTTTAGTGAAAAATTTATAACACCACAACAGACACATAAGAATTAAAAACAAGAAACAAACAACAACAATAACAACCCTGAAGTAGAGCAATAGAAGAGGCCGGAGAGGTGACTTGCCTTGTTGAAAAGCCTGCAGTCAGATGAACTGTGTTGAACTTCAGACTTATTAAAGGAGATAATTCCAATCTTATTTAAATGATTACAGGGGTTAGAAATAAGAGTGTTCCTTGGGAAATTTTATGAAGTCAGCGTAACAATACCACAGCCTGCAAAAGCAACAGCAGCCACTGAAAAGGTAGAGCTTTCTTCCTAGTATAGATGCCAAACACGTGAAAAGCAGGTCAAAGGCTATAACAGAGGAAGAGCATCCACTCCAAAGCGGGCTTTAACAGAGGAAGGAAACACGGTTCACTTCAAGAAGTCTGGTTACATATTGATTACCAGCCGCTATCAAGAGGTTGTGAAAGGGAATTTGACAAAGGACACGTCATTAAAGTGAAACGAAATGCTGAGCAAAATAGGAAGGAAGCTTACACAGTTAGGGAAGGCACACTAGCAATGGTTTATCTGCAAAACTTTAAACCTTTACTCAGCACGGAATCAAACAAGCATCTCCATTACTTACATTGGCATCTCTGCCACCAATGAGACAAAGGGACTCATGACAAGAAAGAGATGAAGTTATCTTTCCTGCATATATGCCTCCCCTCTCTTAGAAAGTTCTCTTGAGGCTTCCCTGATCAAACACGACATTGGGTTGCATTGGATAAACACAAGATAAACTGCAGAGAACGCTGGTCCCTGCCTATCCAGGAAATAGCACCCAAACACATGGGAAGGACATTTGATTCAGAAGATAGCTGTTGTCTGTAACATTATTAGGTGAGTTTGCTAAGAAAGGTACAGGACTCAGAGTGTGAAAATTACAAACCCCTCTTATCTTCTAGGTTAGAAATGATAGAGTTATAAACATGCCAATTCTCCAAAAATTATATGCAATTTTAAGCATTGTTTTCCTTTTACATAAAGCACCATAGCAGTGCTTTACAGGTAAAGGTGCCTAGTGGGTAAAGGCACTTGCTATGAAGCCTGCGGACCTAAGTTTGATACCCAGGACCACATGCTGGAAGGAGAAAATCAGTCCTTTAACTTGTCCTCTGACCTCCATATGGGTTCTGTGTCATGCATATATAAATAAATGCAATAAAAAATGCTGAAAAGAACACTGAAAGCTATCCTACGCACAGTAGGTACATTTCTATGCAACGACTGGGGATTTTATATATAGTAGGTTTTAAATAGCTTTTTCTTGTGCCCTGTTCAGTTAATGGTCAGGGTTAAGTTCAGAAGACCAGAGAGAGGTCTTCATTGTTCTTGTTTTGCACAGTTTGGCCAAGCCATTTGTGCGCTAGGATCAACTATGGAGTATCATAAAATAGAGGTTGGAAATTTTGCCCTGAGTTCCTGAGACAAACTGCACAACGCTTTCAGGAATCACTGGCTGGATGCATGCTCAGCCATCACTCACTTCAGATTCCGAGAAAATAGACAGTGTTTCCCATGAGAGGGTTAGTATCTAATCCTCATGTGGGAGAAGTGACTCATCTCTCTTAGAAACTAGCAGTGCAAATAGATGTCAAACCAAGTATGGCTGGGCACACTAGTGTGAACCTATATTCCCAATACTTGGTAGGCTGTCGGGATTCACAGCAAGACTGTGTCGAGAAACCAAAAATAAATACAGATGCATGAAATAGATTTCGTACTGCAGACAGGCATGAAATTCATGGCTTTCTTTCCGAGTGGCAGACTACCACACTGGTATGTGAGGGTGATGCCAGGCACTGGCTCAAGTTTGAAAGCAGCCTTTCTCCTAGTGTTGCCATTTTAACTCTTTGTCTCTATTCTAAGGTGGAAGTGGTAATAATATTTACCTCAGATATACTAATCAGTTACTAAGTACTAGCTCAAGGCAGACCAGGAGAACCTACACAATTCACATCTTCAACTGAGTATTTGTGATGAGGCAAACGTTGGCCTAATCTGACACAGATCAGAAACCGAGTGAATATGCTCAGATAAGCCTTCGGCACTGAGCAGCTTACCACAGCTTAATTTTGTCAAAGGCACCAAGTACTATTTTTACTTTTCTTAGTATTGTTTCAAGTCAATGCTTTTAAAGATTCCTAGGTCATGCTTGTTTGTGAATACAAATAAATTCACCGTAACTAGCATGTAAGTAAAGTTTAAAGCAGCTTTGGATAATAACTATCCTTAAGTCAAGCTTCATTCACCACAGAAAATCTTTTCTTGCCCATGTCTGACCTGCCTTTTGTCATGAGGATTAGAGGAATAGTTCATAGATCCAAAACCTCATATACTCATCTTAGAAAATTATATTTTTTTTCCTTTATGGCCCTACTATATCTTTAGGTTTTCAAGACATTGAAAGAGAACAGAGGGGGCAGGCTCTGTGGCACCTTCACCCCCTTCCCTTGGGCAACTTCTCAAGTTGTTACAAAATGTTCCCTTTCTTCATTTAGAAACATATGTGCTAAGAACATCAACTGACAAATAGGTGGCTACTGATGACACAAGACCATTAAGTCCCTAGGTATTCATAGGCCATATCCTGCTCTCTCTCTCTATTTCTATCTTTAGCCATCTCTTGAATGCTTGACTATCCCTGTTGTTGCTACCTTTAATGGTGGAACAGTTGAATGTGGAGAGAGCTGCATATAGCTGAGACTGAGGCCATGTGCCCTGTGTTGAAGCTGTTGGTCTCTCTAGGGAGCCACCTATCTGGGCTCCCCAGCAACGTGGGGCTCTAGAGACATCTGCTCTGCCTCGGCTGACGTGTGAACATCAACATCAGTTTACCTTATGCCAATAGCTCACCATTTGGAAAAGCAAGCACTTCTGGTCTTGAGCTTCAGAGTTGGTAGGGACGCTTCCTCTTGCTTGCGATCGGAGGAATGGTGGTTTGAAATTTAAGTGTAGTGTAAGGTGTAGGCACAGAATAATGATTCTCACCCTCGTGGAATGCTTCATTGAGCTTCTGACCTTGATACTCCAATTCTTCTGGGAAAAGTCCATTCACTCCTTTCTGGTCCCCCTTTCTACATCAGGGTGACCACCTTAGATACTTAAATATCACTTCTCCATCATAAAACCCAGATTTCACAAAAGTCAAACTCACACCCAGGCCCCAGTGATAACTATGTTAACAGTGAATCCCCCCACCCCCGAGTATTAAGTTCAGATGTCAGCGTCTGTTCTGCACCAATTAAAACCCCATCTAAAAACCAGGATCATTTCCACTGAACTCAATAGGAGTAAGGTAGTAAGTGAAGGCTAGAATTGAAAATACTTCCAATGTAATGTTCATGAAAGTGCTCAATTTATGTTGGCTTATTCAAGGGGACACCGATTTAATCCAGATACAGTGACTTTAGGTTATGAAATTTCATTTTATTTGGGGCACACTAAGCAACCCATCCTAGTCACATTTTATAGGTAACTGCCAATTTCCTTCTAGATGGAGAGTTATACAGTTGATTGTTAACCATTGTGTTCTGGAAACAGGTGTGAGTCTGGCTGGGCCAGGAGCAGGAAAACCATGGAAGTCAAAGACATTTCATGCTCATGAACTTTTCCCAGTCCGGCGAGGTTCATTTCATGTAAGATCACGTTTATCTCTGAGTTACCAAGACAGTAATCTCTGACCTACTGAACAAGAAACCACAACTATTCTTGAATTTCTTCTGGAGTCTTTCATAGATCTATCTGTTCAAAGTGTCCACCCCTTCAATCTACATTTTGTCAGCGGGCTCTAACCTGCTCAGCCATCCTGCTGGGAGGGCGCTCACTTGAACTTACTGTCTAACTTCCAGGTTGACTTTTGATACCCTCTTATTATTAGGTAAATATAGCCAAATAATAATTAAAGATCAGAAGAGTCCCCTTTCGAGATCTAAGGCACCCTTCTGGGATAAGCTGACGCATGGACTTGGGATCTGGTGGTCTAGGTCACAAGGTGAAGAAGGAGGTGGCCCAGATAGGTGTAAGGGCAGCTTCCCTAGCATCCCCTTAGGAGGGGACGCCACCCAGAAGTTAGCGTTGCTAGGTCCTCTGTTAAAGGCGTTCTGAACGCTCCCTGAGCGGGACCAAGAATAAGGCGGGGTGAGGGGTGACCTGGAAAACCCAGTTCATCTTTCTGCACACCTAGATGAGAAACCACGGGTCCAGAAGGTCCCTAGCTCTCAGAGAGAGCTACAGGCAGAGGTCCCTCCTTGGTTTCTCCTGCCTGTCGCCAGTCCTCCCGAGGTTCAGGTGCTTGTACCTCCGTGCAGGATGCGCACCCCTGGGCGCAGTGGGCAAATGGTCTGGCCCATCGGTAGCTACCACCCCCTAGGCACGACAGCTGCTCCAGCTGCTCCTGGTCGGGTCGAGCTTCGAAAAGCTCTGTACCGTGGCTGCCCCGGGCGGTGGGCGAGCTGAGGTGATCACAGCACGACCCGCGGGGTGGGCCGACCGGGGAGCTGCCAGCCGCTGGCAGGGAGTGTGGGCCACCAAAGGACCGGCCACTGGATCCTGCCAGAGAGGTGCCTCAGCCGTGAGTACCTGCCCTTGCCCCCGCCCCTCTCCTCCACACCCCAGGTTGCGGCGCCCATTCCCTCTGGTCCCTGTCCTGGAGACGCGCCAGGGTGGAAGCTGTGAGGAGGGCGGCTGCTGCCAGGCTCATGATTCAGCATCATTGGCGCCCAGTGGTTTGGGCAGAAGGAGGAGGGAACTGGACCGGATTATTTGTGGGGTCCCACTTCAGTTTCTAGATCCGCTCTGGCAGGGTCCCTGCTGGGTTGATCTGTCATGATATAATATTCTGTCCTAGCCCCAGGGTCAACCTCCTTGAGCAGAGCATGTGTGTATTCTTGAAAGTGTGTCAGTGAGATCTCTTTTTCCCCTACACCTCCCTTTCTCCACTTCTCATCCCACTAGGCATCTACTTTATCCGATATCAAAACATCCCCCAAACGGAATTTATTTTATTTTATTTTTTTAGAATTTGTCTTATATTCAGCATTGGTTTGACTGATTCAAAAAGGAGAAAAAAAGATGCATAGGAATTATGAATAATATCATATATTAGGCACGTGATATGTGTGTGTGTGTGTGTGTGTGTGTGTGTGTGTGTGTGTGCGCGCCCAATCGAGTTAAATTATCACATCAACTCAGAGCCAGTTCTGGAAAGTGAGGAACAGAGATCTTAAATTACAACCTCAAGGTCACAGAACAAGAATTTGAATCCAGGTCTCCCTCACCCCAACATCCGTGGACCATGTACTGTATCAGTCAGTGTTGGGTCTACTTATGCACCATTAGATATTAAGTATAATATTAATTTTCATAGGAATAATCTCAAACACTAGTGACAGCAACCTGTAAACTTTCTGCACATTGCCCTGTACACACGGGAGCGATTCTGTAAGAAAACATCCATTTCCTTAGCATCTTGCAAAAAAAAAAAAAAAAATGTACATTTGGACAACACTCTGTGAGAGAACTGGGCCCAAACCAGAGATACCCAACCTGATTTTGGACGACGATACATTGCTGGATGCTGAGTCTTAGGGAATCAATTAGCCTCACAGTAAGCAATCTGGAAATCACTATTTAATCTTTGGGCAACATTCAAAGGAAGAACAGTGATCTAGTTTACGGGGTGTGAGACTGAGTCACGCTCAGAAGGGTGATAAATAAGCCGAGACTCAAGTGATGCTATTTGGCTTGTCACAGCTTTGTGACTGGGCAGAGCAGGTGACGGTTTATAGGTTAAGGAGCTGAACTATAGAGAAGGTTTGAGGTCATCCAGTAAGTGCTAGCATAGGAACAGGCCCTTACTCTTAAGTGCTTTGTTTCACTTACTAAATAAAACATGTATGTGTTACAGTAAGATGGAGACAGTGGGAAGTGGGTTGGTTAATTGATGCCCTCCCTGTCCGAGTCTCTGATCATAGTGATCTTGTATGCTCCTTCTGCAAAAATAATGGGCACCAGAGCTCTCCTTCTCCTCTGGCAGGCCCTTTGACCTGCTTTCATTTATGATTTATGGATTTTCTCTTAAGATAGGCGACCCTTGTTGATGTCTCGGGTGTCAGGTTGCTAATGTACAGATGGTGTTTATTTCCAAGTCCTGGCAGAGTATTTGATGGCACACAAGAACACAGCCATTTCGTCCATCACGTCTGAAGCACTGGACCAATTGATCTGGAGAGTTCTTTGTTTTTTTGGTTAAAGGGAATATTGATAGACTAAAGCCCATGGCCTGAGTAAGGACGTAAGTGGAGACAAAGATTTATAGTTGTTGTTCAGGCAAAACCTGCAAGAGACTCGGGACTGCAAGAGACCTGTGTGTGGTCCTGTGATTTTTAGGAGGTCATTTCATTTGGTATTTGTATTCTGCACCTTGGAGAGGCATACTGCAATCCAATCTGTGTGACCCCAAGAGGAACCTCAGAATCGATAGGAATGAATAAGCAGAAATAGACTATTACTGCTCCAAAAGCAGAAAATGGAAAGTGCGTGTCCTACCAGTGATGTCATCGGCAGGGTTTTAAAACAGCAGGCTTCATTTAGATAATACCACTGAGGGCAAGAATGTAATGCCAGCCCGCCTGCAGAATTCGACTTCCTCTCTGTCTCTGAATGTATTTGACCAGTAACTACTGAAAAGCATCTAAATGTGTGACTTCAAGAAACTCCAGGTCTTGCTGGGAGGTGTTTACTTACTCAGAAATAATGGGCTGAATGATAGGATGGGCTCAATGTCAGCAGGCGATGTAACTTTAGGTGCAATAGCAATACCTGAAGAGAAGAGGGAACCCGCAGAGGCGGGGTGGTTGGTCAGACAGCCAGGGACGTCTTCCTGCCCAGAAGTGAATTAAGCAACTATCTGAAACTTGGACTGATTTCCATAGGTAGAGAAATGGTCAGCTGGGATGTGCTAGGCTCTGGGCTATGAAGAACTTTGAATGTCAGGCATGAGACCTGTTTCTGATGTGGCAACCACAGAACTAGTAGAGATATTTTTAATCAGAGTGTGTTTTTCTCACTCATGTTCATCATGTCCTTTGCCTCAATACCCTTGCAGAAAAGTGGAATCCTTTTAGACACTAAAAGAATTATCAACTAAATGCAGAAGAAAAATTCTGTGAAAATAAAGTATTTCCCTTCTGATGAGAGTCATTCTTTAAAATTTTATCCATGGTACAATTATGAACAAATTGGAAAGTATAAAAATATAAATAAACAGCATACTCTTACCCAGTAAAGACAGCCAATTGGCAGTATCATTCGTGTTTGGCTTTAATTGTGATAAGCTAATTATTACTGTATTTTTAAACTGTTACTCTCTAGCACTAGTTTCCACCAAACTATAAGTGAGCACTAAACATTTTAAATGCCTACATAACTTTCCATGAGGTAGACATACTAAAATTTCCCAGTCTTCCTTGTCAATAAATTATTGATCATAATCATGGCATTGTGGTGAACATTTTGATGCATAAACTTTTTTATCTTGAAATATTAATTCTGGAGGCTAACATTTCTGGAGAAAGGGTATGGACTCTTAAAATTAGATTGTTTCGACAAGTTTTGAATCTCTACTACAGTTCACATGTTCAATTTAGGTTCAATTGGGTATCCAGGATATGTATATTATTAAAAATGCAAGTCATGCTTGTGGCTTCTCAGATCAGCCTGTTTCAGGCGACTCAGCTTTTCATTTGAACGAGTAACAAGATCCTAAGAACCTAGAGAAAGGTGGACATTTAGAACTAAGAAGACTTAATTAAAGCCAGAGAACAGGTGTGATGAGAGGAGGGAGTGTCTGTTCAGAGAAGAGGCGCCTGATAGAGGGTCTTCAGCTCCTGGGGATGGGTTTGTGGACGCAACCCCACTGTTTTCCCCTTAGCAGAAACCATATCCTGAAGCAGTCTCCTTCAGTCAGCCTTCAGCCTCTGTTCTATGTCAGGTTCCCAGGTCTTTAACCTTGGTACCCCAGTAATGCTGGGCACGGATTGAAGCTCTCTCAGTCTATATAACTGTGACCCGTGCCACACCACAACTCTTAGCAGAAGCCCCCACCACAAGGTCCACGGGTATGTAGGAGGCACATTTGGTGGGCCTTGAAGACTCCTGTTTACCCCCTGGTGTACGATTGTCAGAGATGACCTTTGAGCAGAGTGGTGGCCGGGAGATGCATAACATGCTTAGTGTCACCGCCTGACACTTAGATTCTTACCTCATTTCTCACCAGAGGGAAAAAAATTCCCCTGTGGAGGAGACCATGCCTCAGTTTCACTTATGTGTTGAGAAGCCCCATAACATTCCCTCCCTATTAAGACAGAAGCTCAGTATTGACAAGGTGCTTAACCTGGGCTTATTCCCCAAAGTTCTTCCTTGGGTTTCCCTTGGGATCTACTTCTGTCCTTCTTGCTTGAGTCATGAGCCTGGGGCTCCACTGAGGTGGTTGGCTGTCAAGTGCCTCTGGTACTAGTGGAAGGGGAGTCAAGGGATATGACTGTACTGGAGGACACACTCAGGAGCTGCAGCTCGTTCTGAGACGAGTCAGTCTTGAAGCAACGAAGACTAGAGCATTGCACTGCAAGCCACAGTGAAGCTTGACCTTCTTCCTCTTAGGCCCCAAGAGATGATTTCTGATGGAAGCTAGGCTTTCAAGGACCTGAGGATTTTAAGCTGAATTTGCCTCATGGTTAGTTGGAGTCTATTATCAAAAAGTTGGCCTAAGTTCTTAGGAGCTTGCAAGTCTCTTTCCATCTCAGGCATTATTCATCAAACATAGAGTGGGCTTAGCAGTCTCAAAAGCTGAACTAGGTTCAACTATTCATTCCCCGTTCACCTTAATTTCCCATTGGTCATTTGGCTCTGACCACATGACCGCCATTGGTGTATACCATTAGTGACAAAGCCAAGACAATGGGCTCATTTAGACTGTAGGACGTCGTGGGTGGGTGATGCGTTAATTCCCCCGTTCTTTCTCGTATCTTTTATTTTGAAAGCACCTGTTTGGTTGGCTAAGTTTTTTTCTTCAGGTTTTAGAATTCAGTGGTCAAGAGCTCACTGGGGTCTTCTCTCAGGGTGCCCCAAAGGTTTCTGGGATTGCTTCCCCCGGCCCTCAAGTTAATGATATTGTCGATATGCAAAGCTGCCCATGTTTGGCTGCTGATTCTAAATTGTTGGGACACCTAAGCTTCCAAACCTGTGTTATTTTTTGTTTCTCTGCCTAGCAATGTGAAATGAAACATTCCATTTGACAAAGGACTATTTTTGAACATAGAAATTTCTAGCTCTCCCACCCACTGCTTTGTGAAGTGTGAACTGATACCACGGCCGATTCGACAAGATGAAAATAGCCTGGTTTCTTTTTTAAACTTTATTTTTATGTTGAAAGTTCCTCCCTCCTCCATTAGCATTTGGGCAGCAAAGCTGTCTTTTAAAGCAAGTAGGACATCTGTAGATTAAGATGGTGAAGGAACAGTGATCCTGGCAGCATCTTCAAGATTGTTCCTTGACTGTGGGTCATTTCATGGCTGGCTTGTGCCACATCCTTAGACACTCTCATTAAAGGTAATTCCATCTCTCTTTTCTAAGTATTCCTACTTGAATTGCATGCAGAATTTAATTGGCATAGCCCTACTATATTTAAATGTGAAATATTGGTAAGAAAAGCAGCTGTAGGTTTGAGTCACTGCATTTCTTGGAAAAAATCTTAAATGCGTAATTTTGTCATAATTGAAAGTCTATTCTTCAAAGAACCCATTAGATAAAACATATGGCCGCATGTAACATCTGGAGTGATAACTGGAGAAACAGAGTAGCTTGGTTCTTAGTCTGTGTCTGGCACAGTCTGCCACTAACTAATGGCCCTGGGATAGTCCTGGGAAGGGATAAGATGGAAACTGATCCCTTTTCTGTAGTCAGTTGGTTTAATATTCATGAGCCATCTGTGAGTATATTTACTTAGTTTTAGTTTGGATCACATCCACGGAATAATCATGAGTGACATAATCTACAATCCTGTGATGGACAGGTATCATTTTAACAATTTGAAAAATAGAACTAAAGAGACACAAAGCAAGCAAACATTGGTGTACAGAGAACCAGCACCTGGCCCATAGCTGTCCCTCTAGACACATGTCCCCACACCTGCTGCTAGCACTCTGTAGGGAACGAAGACGATAACCTTCGCTGGTTTTTATTGATAGTCTGTTTGGTTTTACTTCCTTTAGGGCACTTGGGAAACACTTTACTTATTGAATACCTGTGTGGTCAATAGTTCACATTTAAACCCATTAGTTTAGGAAAGTATAAGATATCATTTCTAGAACTCCACAGAGATAAGTTGAAAGAAAACAGGCATCTTGAGGAGTAAGGGAGGCTGTAAGGGAGGGACCAGTGCTTCTCAGAATCAATGAGCTTGGGCCAGAGAGATGGCTCATCAGACCCAAGTTTGAACTCCCGAACCCACGTGAAGGTGGAGGAAGAGAAATTACTTCATAAGGGTCTCCCTGATTTTCCCATTTGGGCCGTGTACATGTGTGACCTTCCTATAACTGTGCACATGTACATACAAACAGTATATAAACTGTTTTAAAAGTTAAAAAAAAATCAGATTTTATATCTGAGCAAAAGCCTTTTCACTTGTCTAAAACTGATGCCAAACAAACATTTGGCGTAAGGGAATGGTTGCTATTACATATGTTTTGGGTTGTCATTTTGGAAGAAGAGGCATTTTATTTTTAAAACGTTTATTTGGGGTGTATATCTCAAGAGCTATTTTTATCCTTGACTCCGTATTAAGTATAACATGTATTCCTCGTTGGTTAAGCACAGCATATGTGTTTCCATTTGGTATTAATCATTAGAGAATGTTGTTTCTAGATCATGCAAGGGATAAGAATAAACAGATAGAGGATGCATGGAGGTTAAAAAGCAGTTTCTACTGGGAATAACTTTAAGAAAATGCACATGGGGGAGGAGAGATGGCTCAGTGGTTAAGTCATAGTGCCGCTTATCCAGAGAACTGAAATGTGGTTCTCAGCCCCCTTATGAAGCAGCTCACAATTGCCTATTAACTCCAGCTCCAAGGGATCTAACATGTTCTTCTGCCTTCTGTGGTCACCTGCTCTCACGGGCACGAACCTACACACAGACAGACAGATATATATATATATATATATATATATATACACACACATGTATGTATATGTATATGTATATGTATATGTATATGTATATGTATATGTATATGTATATGTATATATATATACATATATATATATATATATATATATATATATATATATATATATATATATATAAAAAATAACATCTCAACAAAATCTCATAAAGCCCAAAAAAGTGTACTCAGTATTATTGAATATAGAGTTTTGGATCCCCAAGTAAAATTAGCTGATTACACAGAAATGAATTGTTTGTCTTCTTACCTGATTGTACATGTCAATATGGAAGTGATGGTAATATTTTCTAAAAAAAAACAAAAACAAAACAAAACAAAAAAACCCCCCAGTAATCACTGCTTGTCTATGATGCCATCTTTCATGGTTTCATTTACAAATGGCCAACCATGGTCTAAAAAAATATGAAATGGAAGTTCTTGAAATAACAGTTCATAGTTCTGAGTAGTGCGGCTCCAAAGTGTGCAGGCAGTGGTGCTGGTGACTTAGATGTGGCAAAAAGAAGTAGCAACATACTCTTCCTAAGAGACAAGGAAAGAACGCCAACAAGAAAGAAAGCAACCACGGCAGAGGTTCCCCTGGCCTGTAGTACAATGAGATAGACCAAGCACTTCTGTGTAACTTACAGATTGAATTGTTGGGTTGTCAATCATGGACAGAGGTTCCCATGGCCTGTAGTACAATGAGATAGACCAAGCACTTCTGTGTAACTTACAGATTGAATTGTTGGGTTGTCAGTCACGGGCAGAGGTTCCCCTGGCCTGTAGTACAATGAGATATGACCAAGCACTTCTGTGTAACTTACAGATTGAATTGTTGGGTTGTCAGTCACGGGCAGAGGTTCCCCTGGCCTGTAGTACAATGAGATAGACCAAGCACTTCTGTGTAACTTACAGATTGAATTGTTGGGTTGTCAATCATGGACAGAGGTTCCCATGGCATGTAGTCCCGTGTAGGACAAGCACATCTGTGTAACTTTTACAGATTGAATTGTTTGGTTGTTATATTTTACTGTTGTCATTCTTGATTTCTTACTGTGCCTAGTTTATAAACGGAACTATCGTACACAAAACACATACATGCAAAACTATAGTATTTAAGAGTTGGTTCAAGCCAAGATTTCAGGCCTTTGCTGTGTGTCTGGGAAAGTGTGTTGTTCCTCTTTGTTCTTCACCATGGTAGCCAACATTCTGCTTTCTGTGTGTATGAATTTAAACATGTTAGATACTGATCTAATGAGAGAGGATCTCAGGTAGATGGAGGCAGATTCTGTTTGCCTTTTGCATCTGTTTATCTCAACATAGTGCCCTTGGGGGTTCACCCTGCTGTAGTGCGTCACAAATTTCCTTCCATCTGAAGGCTGAGTAACACGGCCTTGTGTGGATGGGTCACATTTTGTTTCTCTGTTGGCTCCTTCGTGACATTTGTGTTGTTTCCACTTCATTGCTCTAGTGAATAGTTCTTCTGTGGACATGGAATCACATGTCTCTTCAAGGCTCTGTCCTCACTGTTCTTGAATTGTATTCACAAGCACAATGCTTGAATAATAGGGTGGCTCTACTTTGCATGCTTTGAGGAACCCAATGATGGTACACATATGTTCTAATTACCACACCCATGCTGACACCACCTCCTTCAGGGTGTTTTGTGAAGTGATGTCTCACGGCTTTCGGTTGTATTTCTCGGATGATTAGTGATACCGAGCGTCTACCTTTCCACATGCTTAGTATCATCTTTGGAGACATGTTTATTAAAGTCATCCATTTAAAAAAGCATTAGTTATCTGATTGTTTCAAAAAGCATTTTTTGATTTTCATGGTTAAACTGTAGTTTTTATGTATTCTAGCTGTTAATCATGTATTCAGTGGGTGCTTTGCAGATATGGTTTCCTGTTCTGTAGGTCACTTATTTTTCTCTGTTATGGCCTTTCTTATTTCATAGAGTCAATTTTTCTGTTTGCTTTTCTTGCTTACATTTATAATTGTTTATTTTAGCAGCCTAAAAATTTACTGTTGGGTTGTTTCAAAACTTATGTTCTTTAATTCCTTTTTCCTTATTTCTAAAAATCTACAAGATTATTTTTGTAAATCTGTCATCATGACATTTACCATACCATTTTATAAATTAAACTTAGTGTTAGTCTTGATTGTTTGTGGAAAAATTTAAAGTTAGTTGATATCTTCACTATATCAGTTCTTCCAAATCACAAACAGGACAGATTCTCCTGGGCTGTCTCACTTGATGCCTTCCAGCAGTATCAGTAAGCCTGATGAAACAGACTTGGCAGACATTTGAAGTACTTTATCTTTTCCTGGAAAAATTATAAATGATACTCAATTTCAAGTTTCTATTTCTATTTTCTTGTTGTCAGTGAGTAAACGTACAATTGATTTTGGGTCTTATTTTTGTTAGCCTGCAACTTTGACGAATTTGTTTCTTGGTGATAGAATTTACAGATATTTTCTTTTCATACTAAACATGATTATGTCATCTGCAAAACAATTTGCTTTCTTTCCAACCTACACACCTTTGTTGCTCTTGCCTTAACACAATGGCTGGAACTCCTAGCATTCCGTGAAATAAAAGTGATGAGTTGGTATTGTTGCCTTGTTCCCAGGGTTAAGCAGACAGCATCCAGTTTCTGTTAAGTACAATGCTAGTTGTAGTGTGTGTGTGTGTGTCTGTTTGTGTGTGTCTCTGTGTGTGTCTGTTTGTGTGTCTCCATGTGTGTGTGTCTGTTTGTGTGTGTCTGTGTCTTGTGTGTGTGTCTTGTGTGTGTGTCTGTGTGTCTCCATGTGTGTGTCTGTTTGTGTGTGTCTCTGTGTGTGTCTTGTGTGTGTCTGCATGTGTCTCTGTGTGTGACTGTGTGTGTTGATGTTGTTGTCATCCCACTGTTTCTGTCAACCCTTCCATAAATTGAAAATGTTTAAAAATTGATTCTGTGCTGAACATATGTTTATATTTGCTTTCCATTATCACTCCCAGGGAAATATAGAGTAACTATTTGCATAGCACTTGTGTTGCACTGTTAGTGATGTGGAGTGGGCTTAAGAAAGCATAGGACAGCATGTGTCCATTAGATGGGAATACATGCTGCTTTATGGAAGGAATTTGAATACAGGTAGATGTCATCTGTTGCGAGTTTTGGAACCCCTGTACCTGCTATTTATGGAGGTCTATGACATTCCTCTCTGTTCCTAATACAATGAGACTTTTACCGTGAGTGGAGGTTACAGCCATAAGTGGTAGAATATGTCTGATCGCAGCACTTGGGAAGTAGAGGCAGGATTAGGAGTTCAAGGGTATCTTTGGCTGTATAATGACTTTGAAGCTGGTAAGGGCTACATGGGATCCTGGCTCAAAATACAAAAAGAAAAGGAATTATTTGATATGAGTGTATAGTTTTCCTTCTCCATGCTTTTGAATAATGATTCAACTTTATAGACATGAAATAAATATTGATTAGTCACGAGAGTATGCGGACACATTATTTGCATTCATATATATGCATAAACACATAGTTGATAAACTTTGCTAAGGACATTTGCATCTAGATTTGTGAAGGCCAATAGTCTGTGGCTTCGTTTATTCATCTTTGTCTGATTTTGGCTCTGTGTACTAGACCAGGAGTTGGGAACCCTTTCCTCTTCTACATTCTGACGAAACCATCTGGGACATGGAAATTTCCTCTTCAGAAATTTTTAAATTAAAAAAAAAATTCAAATAGTTGAATAACTGCTCAGGTCATGTCTTTTCTTTTGGAGTGAGATTTGGCAGTTTGCCATTTTTAGGCGTAATTGTCTAGGTTATTAAGTTTATCCATACATTGGTCCTCAGATTTCCCCTACTTCCTACTTTTCCTTTTTTGGATTTTTTTTTTTAACTTACTCTGGCATTATTTTCTCTTCTTTTTTAAGTTCTTAAACAAACTGAGGGCGTGGACTTATGATGGCGTCTCCTCCTCATGTCAGCATGTCCGTTCAACATGAATCCTTTTCACTCGGCTTTGCCCCTGCCTTACAGAGTGTGATGTTATGTTTTATTTACAGTCTGTTCTAGGTCACTGTTTAAGAAAGCATTTCTATTTTGACCCATGGGCTACTGAGGAAACTTTTTTCCACCTGTGTGTGTTTTGTAAGATTTTATTTACGTGTGCACATGTGGGTGCGTGCGTGCGTGCGTGTGTGTGTGTGTGTGTGTGTGTGTGTGTGTGTGTGTGTGTGTGCACACATGTGCAGGTACCTATGGGGCCAGAGAAGGGCATTTCCTAGAGCTGGAATTACAGCAGTTGGTAGCCTCCAGACATAGCATGGGGACTGAACTCAGATCCTTTGGAAGAGCTGAAGGTGCTTTTAACCTCCGATCTGCTTTCCAGCTTCTTTTATATTTTTTAAAATTAATTTTAATTGGGTCTCATGATTTGGCCCAGGCTAGTCTTAAACTCATGGCCTTAGGTTATCATCCCAGCTTAGCCTCTGTGTGGCTAGAGCTACAGGCACAGGCTGTGATGCCTGGTTGAGAAGAGACTCTGACTTCTCAGAGTTGGAAGATTTTGCTGTTTTGGTTTCTTGGTTATTTCTACTTAGTTAAGGAATCTATTGTGGCTTAAATTATTTAAATTTGTCTAAAAGTTCCCCTTGGTTTGTAAGTCTTCCTATGGTTTATGGATGAAAATATAGTATGTGGTAAAAGCTTATGAGTTCTTGAAATAACGTATATTCTCCTGGTTCTGAGTAGGATATCCTAAAGCCGACCAGATCCTGTCAGCTAATGCCCTGCTCCCCTCTGCTCTCTGAATGCAGCTCTGTCAACTGTCACGTATATGTAGGGTCCCTCAGTATTTGCTTTTCTGTGACTAGTATTTCAATAGCACAGTATCCTTCAGATTCACCCATCTTGTCACAGGTAACATGATTGTCTCTTTAAGAGTTGAGTAGTATTCCACACTATAATGCTACATACATTAATATATATAACTATATGCTATACATATTAAACTTGTATGTCTGTTGACCAACACTGGGGCTGAAGTCACCCCTCCGTTCCATTGTCCAAACTAACCCCATTGAAAGGTTATTGTCGTAAGATCTGAGTCTACTAGAGACTTTTGACACGCTGAACTTGCAAGTCAGAGTCAAATTTATGTCTTACCTCCTCTAACTGTTCTGAAATGAAAAATAACCAGTCTGATAACAGCCAAAAAGTATTCCATATAAAAAATCTCCATTTTGATCATCTCTTGATCAGAGCTTTGGATTTTAAGCAAAGGCAGTACATGCTATTCTATGACTTCCGAGTGTCCTCCTCTTCTTCCCCTCCCCTGACACTTTCCAGTCTCCAGCGAGTGGCGTTCCACTCGCAGCTTGTGTGGAATCAACTCTGTCCTATCTCATAGGTGGACGCCAGCTTGCGTGCATCACTCGTCTCTTGTTCCTGACTTACTGCACCCGACAGTGTCCTTCATCTCCACCCACGTTTTCACTGGTGTCTTATCATTGAATAACACCACGTTGTGTATGTGTACTGCACTTCCTTTGTCCGAGCATCCCTTGAGTTAACTGTTTCCACGAGTCAGCTATTGCGAATAGTGCTGCAGTAGATGTGAGCGCCGAGATGGCCTTTGTGCATACGGATTGAATTTCTTTTGCAGTGGACCTGGCGGTGGGATGGCTTGGGTGCCTGATATCTCTGTCTTAAGTCTTGGTGAACTTCCAGACTGTTTTCTGCCATAGCTCTACTAACGTACACCCTGCCAGCAGTGTCAAGCATTCCTGTGTCTCTCACATGCTTACCAGCCCTGGTTTTTCTTAGTCTTCTGTATTAGCCATTTGTAATGGATACAGGATGCAGCGATTGTTTTTGACTCTGTGCATTTTTTTTTCTCTGTGGTAAGCAGAGTCTCCAGTGTGCCATTCTAGAGGATGGTTGGGAAGGCTACTCCTTCCTTTTTCTTATGAAATGATTTTAATCTGCCCATCTCATTTTGCATTTCAGATTGAGTTCTTGGGAGGGACCCTCTCAAGAGACTTTGTCCTCCATATCTAGCTTCTCATCTGTTCGTGAGGAACTAGACAGATGTCCTGGAAGATGGGAAGGAAGGGCTTCGTGGAGTCATGAAATCCCGGGCCTGTTAGTAGCGGGATCTCCCTTCCTGATGTCCGGTCTGAGCAGCTGCCTCAGATTCCATGCAGATTAAACAGTACTATTCTACCTCTGTGGTGACTGATTGTATCCTCAGTAGGTGAGGTAGGTCTTCTGGAGGACCAGTCTCATAGATTAAAAGGAGGGGAAGGAAAACCACTGTTTTGGGGGCTGCTGTAAGGCATGGTACCCAAACCATACCCTGGATGTGCAGGTGAAATGGTCACAGGTCTCCCGGGAGAGCATGTGGAAAACACTGCTGTGCTCAGAAAATAAACAGGATGCAGATACTCTTTCCTGGAATCACAGTGTGTGTGTGTGTGTATGCATGTGTGCTTGTGTGTGTGCGTGCGTGTGTGTGTGCTTGTGTGTGTGTGCGTGTGCCTGTGTGTGTGCCTGTGTGTGTGTGAGTGCCTGTGTGTGTGCATGTGTGTGTGTGCGTGTGCCTGTGTGTGTATGTGTGTGTGTGCCTGTGTGTGAGTGTGTGTGCCTGTGTGTGTGTGAGTGCTTGTGTGTGTGTGTGCTTGTGTGTGTGTGAGTATGTGTGTGTGCATGTGTGTGTGTGAGTGTCTGTGTGCATGTGTGTGTGAATGCCTATGTGTGTGCCTGTGTGTGTGTGCATGTGTGTATGTGCATGTGTGTGTGTATGCTTGTGTGTGTGCCTGTGTGTGTATGTGCTTGAGTGTGTGTGCTTGTATGTGTGTGTGCTTGTGTGTGTGCCTCTGTGTGTATGTGCTTGTGTGTGTGTATGCTTGTGTGTGTGTGTGCTTGTGCGTGTGTTGTGCCTGTGTGTGTGCCTGTGTGCTTGTGTGTGTGTGTGTTGTGCCTGCGTGTGTACCTGTGTGCTTGTGTGTGTGTTGTGCCTGCGTGTGTGCCTGTGTGCTTGTGTGTGTGTTGTGCCTGTGTGTGTATGTGCTTGTGTGTGTGTGTGTGTGTGTGTGCCTCTGTGTGCATGTGCTTGTGTGTGTGTGCTTGTGTGTATGTGCTTGTGTGTGTGTGTGCTTGTGTGTGTGTGTGTATGTATAGTCACACTCTCTTACTCTCGCCCCCCTTTCTGTCCCTAAAGAGCCAAGTTGGAAATGAAATTCAAGTAGCAGAAAGCTGCAGCTCTCACCCTGTCCCAGGCCTGCTGTGTGGTTGGCTTGTCACCAGGTCTTTACCTTCTTTGGACATTGTCAGAACTGAGGATGCTGAAGACTGTTGTGTGTAACTTGAGTCAGCGGCACTGTCTGACATTATATAGTGAGTGTGTGTGTGTGTGTGTGTGTGTGTGTGTGTGTGCGCGTCACATCAGACTGGTGTCTGACACTAATAGCCAACCTGTGTTATAAAGTGAGGCTGCATGAAGAAGGGCAGGAAATCTTAATTTGGGCCAGAAATTGAAACCGAATAGTGGTGTGTGATTTTACCCACGCCTGAAGATGCTGTGGTGAAGCTGTTACTAGAACTTCTGAGGTTTATCCTCTAGAAGCTCCCCCCACCCAGAAAGCCAGTCAGAGTGCTTTGGATTCCTCAAACAGATTATTGCAGAGCAATGTCTGTGTTCTCTGGGTTATTCTAAATTTAAGTCTCAGTTCCATCCTCTTATAATTTTAAATTTCTCTAATGATAAATTTTAATTCTAAGTTTTAAAGTTTTTATATTCTGTAGCTGAGATTATACATCTCTGCATTGTGTCCAGTGCGGTTTTCTGTAGTGGTCTCCATTTGCTATAAAGAGGGGATTCTTTGATAGGGTGGAGGTGGTAGCTAAGGTTATCTGTGGGTAGAAAGATAAGATTTATGATGCAGCAAGGAGCCATGCTGGTCTAACACAATGGTGTCAGTAGATTCTTTTCTAAGTCCATGAGTTCACTGACCCTGGGAGAAGCTGGCTAGATTTCCAGTATCAGACATGATCTTCCTGTTTCCGAATGGGCTGTATGCCCAATTAGACATCTGGGTTGCCACCCAGATGTGAGTACCACTTTATGGACAGCTTGCTATGCTGGTAATCACAGTGGCTCATATGTGTTGCAGCTGGGTTGGTCTGTGTAACTGCTGCCCTCCCTTGGCAGCTTGCATGGTATATTTGGAACCATGGAAGCTAGACCCTGGGAAATCTTCAGGTCAGATCCAGCCCAAGTCATCTGTGTTGTGTCCTAAATGTGCAGAGTTTTTAGCAACTGAGGTCTACCCTAAACTCCTGAGAGGTGACCAAGGGCTCCATCAATAGTATATATTATTTTTGGAGTCGCTTGGACTACCCTGATCAACCTTCCAAAAGGTAGGTTTCTTCTGCCTTATACTGGGGTAACTAAAATCCATTGTAGTGCTTCAGCCACACACACTCATTGAGTTTAAGTTGACTTCCTGCTCTTCCAAGGATCATGGTCTGCCATGATCCCCATATACAGAGAACCTCTATCATGTAATGCAGACACGCAAAGGAACCATTTGGGTTTCTCAACTGGACTACAGGGTGGTAGGAAACAACTTAACAATGAAGGCATCTTTACCACTGAGAAGCAACAAGGCATAGTACAAAGGTTTTGAGACCCCAAAGGAGCTGCCCAACACTCTGACAAGTTACTGAGTGTCTCTGAGTCTGTTTCAGCTTTTACCATTTAAAATGGATCAGTAGAGGAACTCATGAGGGTGAATTGGCAGAGTGTATCTGTTTGAGCAGTGCTTCTCGGTCTTCCCTGTGTGTTTTAATCACAAAAGGATCTTAAGGAAACCTTAACCCAGGCTGAATTCTAGACCATTCTAGATCATTTGAGGCTGGGACTGAGGCTGGGACTGAGGCTGAGGCTTCAGGTTGTTTGTTTGTTTTGTTTTGTTTTTGCTTTTGCTTTGTTGTTGTTTTGTTCCATTTGCATAGTTCACAGAACTTGACTGTAGTGTCTAAAGTGCAGTGCAGAGGGTGAGGTAGGTATTTGAGCCATGTCTAGTTATCTTAGATAAATACCAGCAACATGTGTGGTTCACTTTTTTAGGCTGCTTACTAGAGAAGAAGATATGTTTGCTTTGTATTTGTCATTCTGTCACATAATAGATTAGTATATGGCTACCATTAAAAAAAAAACATTGTTTAGTGGTGTGGAAAGTACTGAGTTGAACAGTTAGCAGCTAAGATATAAATAGCATTCCTTATTGATAGAATTGGCTTATGTTAATGCTTCTAGACTTTACCCAAGGCTTAAATATTTTAGATTAGAATTTAAACCTTCAGTACTGTCTTATAGAATAGGTGCAGTATCAGTTTGACATAGATAAATTCTTCAAATATATAATGATCTTCATATCAGCAAGAATGTATTGATATTATGCGTGCTATCTGTATGGAGTAATCAGGTTGACGTGTAGAAGTTGTGAGAGGTATTGTAGCCATAACTGGATATGATGGAGATTGTGTATTATCGGTGTGAGTATCTGCTCTGTGATCTCACACAGCCTTCACTGGTGTCAGGTTATTTCCCCTGACACTATGGGACCATGGCCGAGGAACTGTAAGACTAGAGAAATGTCTGCTCCCTAACAGTTTTAGCTTTTGTTCGGATGCAGTTAAGGTCATTCCACAGCAGTAGAAACTCATTCTCTCCACAGAGACTAGAGACCATATTCTGAATCTAATCTCTCAGCGAAGCTCTCCGAGGTGATAAACCCAAGCTAGAAGTAATCCATGTAGATTGGATTCCAGAGTTTGGAGAGAAGCATTCAAACGAGAGCTGCGTCTTCCAGAGACTTCCATGCGTTGTCAGTGTGATTCTTAGTCTTGTGAACCCCTCCTTGTTTCCCAGTGAGCTCCCTTGACACTGTGGAGCCAGATAGTTCTCTTGTGTTTAAAAGTTGAATCTAGCATGTATTACATGTAGATTTTTGAGCAATATCGTCAAAGTGATTTAATTAAGATTAATAACAAAACATCTCATAAATGCTAATAAAACCATACATTCCCGTGTGACTGATTAAACAGGCTTGAATTTGCCCACGATCTCTTCCATTAACTTTCTCATTTTTCTGTGAAAAGCGGACCACATTCTTTTGAAGAAATTTCACATATAAATAATATATGATATAGGTCCTTTACTATTTGTTATTTTCTATTAAAGAGTTTGAGCATTTTAGATGGATGCCTGAGAAAGAAAGGAAGGAAACCATAGGGTTCTTGGTCATGAGGATACAACTGTGTTGTTGTTGTTGTTGTTGTTGTTGTTGCTGTTGTCGTTACACTGTCAAGTCTTCCAAACATCTTTTCTGGTATCTGGTGTTGGGCAGGGGGTGGCCAAGACGAAGCACATTAGGAGTTCAACGGGGAGGTCAGCCGTGGTAGGGACCGTGAACTCGGAATGTAACAGGGATGCATCTGGCCTGTAGCGGAAGGAATGAGTCCATCTTCTTTTTAAGCAGAGAACTGGTGTTGGAATTAGGTCCTATAAAGCCCAGGGTGGCTTTACATAACAATTATTCTCATCTTCATCGTGTGTAAGCGGAAGGGGAAAGTATCTACAGGGTACGCTTTTCGTGTTGTAGGGGGTATAGGGAGTAAGCCTGTGAATGCCAGAGTAAGCTGTTTGCTTAGAAGCAGCAAGGTGCCAGTCTTATGCCTGTGGCAATGTGCTGTCATATTCATCTGCAGACTCAGCGCCAGACTCAGCGGGCTTTAGAATGTATTACGCAAGCGATATAAACACTCACACTTAAACCCTCCGCTTATTCAAACGATACTTGTCTGGCACCTAACGTGTCCCAGGTGCTTTCTGGGTCCTTGGAATAAGTGAGTAAAGCAAACAGCATCCTCTTCTTTGTAAGTTTGCTGTCCACAGAGAGTTAGGCTAGAAAGGGACCAGAGGCTATGAGAGTGATGTCAGAATGGGAACTCTGCCCCAGCATAAGCCAGGGACAGGAAGGCTTGCTTCTAGATGGGAAGAATGGCTGTGCACAGTCTCTGTAAGTGGGAAGAGACAAGCGACTGGAGCACAGTGAATCTGCCTCAGGGTCTCAGTGGAAAGGCTGGAGGGAAGCAGCCAGGTGGGTTTGTCTGATGAGTGTTCCATCGGGGACGGGAGCCTTTGAAAATGGCACGCTGGAAGAATTCACAGTGAAGTATTTGTTGTAGTAATTATAAGGTAGACGTTGAGTCCTTGCTTCTCTGTGTCATGTGATGAATCAATAGACTGTCAATGAAATTAAAGACCTGACATTAAAGACTTGGAAAGCACAGGTCAAAGCTAGTCTTTGTCAGACTCTTACCCCATGTAACCCTCACAGTGTGGTTGACCTCCATGAACACCTGATGCTCTTTGCCACGGAGCCACATGTATGCCTGGACGTGCCAGGTTTGGAGAGGCTGAAGGAGAAGACTCTGGAGAAGGCAGGGAATCTTCACATTCATTGCTGCCCTGCGTCTTCGAGGACAGAAGCAGAGCAGTAGCTGCACGGTGCACTGTTCTTACCCAGAGCATAATGACAATCTTAAACGTGCAGGCTGATTGATTCTGTCACTGTCACTAACCTGAATGCAGGCAAGGACAGGGCTTCTAAGAGATATCAGCTTAGTAGCTCGTTCCATGAAAGATTGTTTTTAGTTAGATTTTGAGTGCTTTCATGTTAGCATTGTAAAACCATCAAACCTATGCAAGCTAGCTAGAGTGGTGGTTATTTAGGGTGGGGTGTCTTATGTAGGGTTTTACTGCTGTGAACAGACACCATGACCAAGGCAACTTGGTCCTATGGACAACATTTAATTGGGACCGGCTTACAGGTTCAAAGGTTCAGTCCAGTATCATCAAGACTGGAAGATGGCAGCATTCAGGCAAGCATGGTGCAGGAGAAGCTGAGAGTTCTGCATTTTCATCTGAAGGCAGCTAGTGGAAGACTGACTTCTAGACAGCTAGGATGTGAGTCTTAAAGCCACAGTGACACACCTACTCCAACAGGGCCACATCTTCTAATAGTGCCACTCCCTGGGCTGAGCATATGCAAACCATCGCATGGGGGAAGGATGGGAGTGTAATAGTAGATTTGTATTCTGGAGTCCTGTGCTCTGGTGGAGAAAACAGATCAGAAACACTGAGCAGATAAACATGCTTACGTTAGGAATTTTGTTAATGATCCGAGCGAGCAATGGTGCCAGCAAGGATGAGAGGCAGAAACAAGGAAAGGTGAGTTCTGGTCATAAAGAACCAGAGCTGGGGCAGAGGAAAGCGTCAAGTACACGGACTGGTTCTGGACACTGTTCACAGTGGCATTGAGAATATTCAGATGGAAATGTGATAGCAGTCATTGCCATAGGAGCAGAAGCATCACTTGGAGAGAATATCAGTTACCTATGTGAACATTCCTGGCTTCCTTTCTGGGGCCTGAGGCTCACTTAGGCTTTATTCGCGGGTACCTGAAACTCTGCTGCTTCCCCAGCACTGAAGAGAACTCTCCTTTTACATCCCGGCTCCACTCTTTACATCTTGGCACATGCAGATGCTTGTCCTCCTCCTGCTGCTGTTAGTCCCACATCCTTCCAGCTCCCAGTGGCCTACGGCATCCCTGCTTCGCTTCAGGATCAGCAAGCACAGTCGGATAGCCTCGGCTATTCCTCTTTGCCTTTTAAGGGTTTGAGCATCTGGGGACAACACACAAATAAGGGAGGCTGCTGTGTCCAGTAAGTCTGGATTTTCAAAACACGTTTGAGGCAGCCTCGACCCACAACCCCGTTACTAGTCCATTGTTTGCTTTGTGTCTTCTTTATTTTTTATTGTCTTCAATCTCCTGCCCCCAAACAAAACCAGAATTTTGAAATTGTCTCCCTCTGCTCCTGCTTTGTCCAAATGTTCATTATAATTTTTTTCTTGTTTTCTCCTTACTTCTTGAAGGTCTTCTTTTTTTATATAGTTAAATCTTAATAATCTGATTTTTCACATGGCTATCTCAAAAATAATCAGAAGCACTACTTTTCTAAATAGGATGACTTCCTCCCTTTTCCCTTCCTTCCTTCCTTCCTTCCTTCCTTCCTTCCTTCCTTCCTTCCTTCCTTCCTTCCTTCCTTCCTTCC
>CM052704.1:115735534-115795286 GCA_028551405.1 Uromys caudimaculatus
TTCTCAGCATGGCCTGTGCCCTCAGACCAGGGACCAGAATCTACTCCATCTTCTCAGCATGGCCTGTGCCCTCAGACCAGGGACCAGAATCTACTCCATCTTCTCAGCATGGCCTGTGCCCTCAGACCAGGGACCAGAATCTACTCCATCTTCTCAGCATGGCCTGTGCCCTCAGACCAGGGACCAGAATCTACTCCATCTTCTCAGCATGGCCTGTGCCCTCAGACCAGGGACCAGAATCAACTCCTTCTTCCCTAAGGAGCTTCTGTCAGGCATTTTGTCTCAACAACGAGACAAGTAGCAAACACACTGTTTCTGAGTCTCCTGCCATATATTGAAATTAGTACAAATACACATATGTGATATACATCTGTGTTAATATTTGAAATAAAATCTGTTTTGCCTGGTATTCAGAGGTTTTATAGTATTATACTACTAAGTATAGTATTATATCTACTAAGTACCAAGAACTAAACAAATAGACGCCTGATTAGCCAGAACAACTTCCCCACTGAAAACCTGAATCTGAGTTGAGGCTGTATGCACTGGACTCGCCATGCTTAGTCTTCTTGTCTTCTTGGTGACTGAGTGAGGAGCAGAGGTTGTGTGACTAAAGAGGGAAGGAAACATGTCAGGGAGGCTTACTTGGGGATTAGAAGGGATGAGAGCCACTTACTCACACCTCTGGTTACCTGTGATTTCAGATAAAGGCAGTTGTGGTGTTGATCTTTGCCCACTGGGTTTGTTGTTGCTGATGAGCCAAGGGCATGGTGCTGTCTGCTCCAGCACCAGTGATGCGGGTTGCCAGTGACTCCCACCCAGGCCTGATGCTGAGGTAGCTAATGCTGTGGAGAATGGTGGTGTAGGCACTGCCTTTAGGTTACAGTGCCAGTTCCACTCTTAGCCCAAGTTAGGCAAACGCCCCTAATCTTCTCCCCTTACATCCTGCAGGGCATATTTCAGGATCCTGTAACAGCTGTTTTGGTGGCTTTGGACTAAAAATTCATTTGGGTCATTTTTAACCAGAATTTTAAAGCTATGTTTTGAAGGAGACCGGAGTTAGAAGCTCTATCTTAATCATGAATGACTAACTTCCATTTTTATCTCTCCCCCAACCCCCCCAGTCAACATTCTTAGGATTTCAAAGCTAGAAGAGATCCGAACTGCACATCCTCTTTCCGATTTGTGAGCCTGTGCACAGGGTACAGATTGTCGGTGTTACACTGGGTGTGGGAGCAGCTCACGGTGTCGGTCTCCTGGCCTGAGCTGCTGCAGTACTGACGTGTTTGTTCTGCAGCCACAGATCTTCACTCATGAGCTAATCGGGTCTAGGTCAGGATGTACAAGGGCCTCGGCCTAGCCCAGCTGAGGTGTGACGTGAGTCACACTGCTCTCACCTGGAGCATGTCACCTGGTAATCTTATCATCTAGCGGATTTTGATGCTGGATCCAGTGTGAGAACCTCAGGGCCTAAAGGAGGCATCGCTGTCATTAAATTTTTACACTAGAAATAGTGATAGACACCAAGCTGCCGTTTCCCAGCCAAGATCCAGTTTCATTCATTGTATGTCACATCGTGATCTGGTTTGCTTGAGAAAACAAAATGTGTGCAGTTTCGGCTGTGCAGAAGGGCTTTAAAAAAATCTTACCTTTTATTTTATACACATTGGAGGTGACTGTAAGGACACTCTACTTCCATCCATTTAAAAATAGAGAGAGAATATAAGTAAGACGAAGTGGTCAAGGCATTTCTTAACTGTCTTCCCATTGGAGGACAGATTCTTTTGAATTCTTTTGTGATTCAACCTTCATACTGTGTACCCTGGATATGTGGAGTTGATGGTCCAGCCAACGAATGATGGCACATGCATAGAATCCCAGAATTTGGATGGCTGAGGCAGGAGCATTGCCAGTTTGAGAACAACCTGGGGGGCTCTGTGTCTGTCTCCTAAAAGAAGAGAAAGAAGAAAAGGTGGAAGGAAGGGAAGGCAGCAGAGAGGCAGGGGGAAGGGCGTTTAAGGTTTGGTGCATTTCTATGGTATTCTTGTTCTACGCTGGTGTGTCTTTTTTCTCTGCAGCAAATGATGCCGGTGCGGCCGATTTCGATGCGTGTGAACTGATGTTGATAACGGTGTGAGGACTTCCCTCTTGTGATTATGATTGTAAAATGCAGCACAGTTTTAGAGAGAGAAGAGAGAAAAGATGCTGATTTATGGAATTTCCCCTGTGACTGGAGGCTTGCGAGTCCAAAACATGCTGACAGCTTGGAGTGTAAAGGAGTGACGACATCGAGCTTGCACACACACACAACTGGGACACAGCTGTCTTTCTGAGGAAGCCTCAATCTGCTTTCCCGTTTACCTTCAACTGACAAAATGGGGCTCACTCACGAGGCGGAGAGTAGATACCCGCACATTCGGACACTAATTGCACCTGCAAAGTACCTTTGCAGCGACATGCAGGCTGCCACTTGAGCAGATAATGTGGATATTGTAGCCTAAGTCCATAATAATACTACAAATTGCAAGGAGGTTGCCTATATTTGTGGTCTTAATCATGTGATTGCAAATCTTGATTTCCTGCTGATGTAATATCATTCCTGAGTGAATTTTAGCCTTTTCATCATTGATTGCCTTCTTAACAGTAGGTGGAAATTCAAGTAAGACTCTTCACACGCATGAGGCTGTGGTGAGGATGAGGAGTCAGACCCTCTGAGGAGAAAGAAGTAGAAGGGTTTGGACTGCTTTGTTCCTGCAGAATGACAGGGGTCTTATGGGGTTTTCTTTTGGAGAAGCAATTTAGCTCGAAATATCTTAAAAATAAAAGTCCACGCCATCGGCTATTCATATCAACCCTAAGTATGCTCAAGAATGCCAGTCAACACAAGACTATATTCTCCTCTATGGAAATTATAGTCTTGTGGTTCGAAGAAGAGGTTCAAATGAAATGTTTAAAGAATCAAATAGCAGAGAACCACAATGTCAGTAGGTAGATACTTAAAATCACACACTAAATGTATATTGTTATGAGTAATTTTTTTCTATATTCTTTAACATCGTCTGTTGTTTTTTGCCCAAATGGATTGACTGAAAATAGTTGAGTGAAAGTCATACACGAAGGACTGGCGCTATGGCTAAGTAGTTAAGGATGCGTATTGATCTTGCAGAAGGACCAAAGTTTAATCTCTAGTGCTTAGGTTAATCAACTCAAGACCCACGTGTAATTTCAGCTCCATGGAATCCTACAATCTCTTCTGGCTTCCATGGGAACTGCACTCACGTGCGCAGGCCTATACGCGGGTACACACATAAACACACACATATAAAATAAACAAAATAATATTTGACTGTGAGTTCCAGCAATGTGTTCTGGCCACATAAAGACAGGAATACAGGCGATTTGCATTGCATTAATCAAAAGCAGTCTAAAGACTGAACGCCATTTTCTAATGAGACTTGCATAATGGATAATTTTGGATATTAGATCAACACTTTAAAAAATGGTAAATTCTAATCCCTCATAGTATAATTGAAAATCAGCCTTGTTGATTTAATATTATGTTTAATTTGTATCTCTGAGATGCATTCTATGAATATAAGACGTTACCTCTGATTCTGTAGCTGTCTTGTGTCGACTGTCATTCTTGAGCATAGTTAGGGTTGGATGTGAATAGCTGATGTCATGGACGTTGAATGAAGTTTTATTTTTTAAGATATTTCAAGCTAAATTACTTCTCCAAAAGAAAACGCTATGTGGGCATGGTGAACTAAACGCCATACATTTTACTTTACCTAAGTAGTTGGTAAGCACTTGCCTCAGTTGAGGTTACTGTTGCTGTGATGACATACTATAGCCAAAAGCAAGTTGGGATGTCAGGGGCTTTTTGGCTTCCCCTTCCATATCATAATCTGCCATTGAAGGAAGCCAGGACAGGAACCCAAACAGGACAGGAATCTGGAAGCAGAAGCTGGTGCAGAGGCCATGGAGGGGGGAGACTTACTGGCTTCCTCCCCAGGGCTTCCTCAGCCTGCTTCCTTATAGAACCCTGGAGCACCCCAGTGGCCCCATCCAGCATGGGCTGGGCCCTCCCCCACCAATCCCTAATTGAGAAAATACTCTACAGGCTTGCCTGGAGCCTGATCATAGGGAGACATTTTCTCAATCAAGGTTACCTCCACTTTTATGATCATAGCTTGTGTCAAGTTGACATAAACAAATAAAAATGTTTAATATGACATGCAGTGGAGCCATAAGGGAGCAGCTGAATTTTTGAACAGCTTGGCGATACTATTACTGTTACAGATGTGGCCTATCATTTCACAGCATCAGTTGACTGTATATGATCAGGGAAGGAAGAGGTCAGGAGAGGGAATCTTTGACTTGAGAGCATCTTTGGAGGCCGTATTATTGCGCCCTAGCTATAGTGGGCTCTGTTCCTGTTCTGCATTTCATCCATGTTTATTTTGAAGGCCAAAAATAGCCCTCTCCCTCCACGTGTCTATAAAAGGACTAGTTCTGTGACAAAGACCGCAGTGCTAGAGACAGTGGTCATAATAAGATTTATTTATTTTTACTTTATACTCATGAGCATTGGCCAGTGTGTGTGTGTGTGTGTGTGTGTGTGTGTGTGTGCTTAAGAGCACCTTGTGAGTGCAGTGCCCACAGAGAGCAGAAGGGGGCATTGGATCCCTGGAATTAGAGTTACAGATTCCTGTGAGCTGCCATATGGGTGTTGGGAACCAAACGCCAGTTCTCTGGAAGAACAGCAAGTGCTCTTAACTGCTGAGCTTTCTCTCTAGTCCTTAGAGAGTTTTTAAAGATTGGGAATTACTTATTTTTAAATGAGCTAATCTTATTAAAATATGGTTGAATCTAATTAGCCTTCTTAGCAGATGGCCTGCGAGGTAAAGTTGATTATTTCTTTCCTCAAACATTACTATGTAAATTCACTTTGCATCTAGTTTAGTGATCCAGCAACACAGTAATCATTTTTTTTCCTGCTTAAAATATTAGACTTACACATGTGCGTTAGCTTTACTCATGGAAGTCCACAGAGCGTTGCGTGAACAGTGGAGAATTTTCCATATGGACTTTCCAAACATTGAAGGACTCAGTCACCACGAGTTAATTTTACATGACTTAATTTCACCTAGATGCATTTGGAAATGATGGCAGAATTATCTAAGCTATTAGTACAATTGTAACTTTTAGTTTAAATCTAAGAACCTTCTAGAGAGTAGTACTGCTCTAGCATGGTAAAGTTGCATTCGAGCTTTGCCTGGAAGCCAGCGTCACTTCGAGAAAGAGGAAAGAAGGCACACCTTGAAGCATTTTTATTTACTTAATTTTAAAAATATTATGCATTTATTTTTATTTAAAAACAAAAGTAAGAAATCAAACCTGAAATCCTACAGATGGCTACTATGGGCTAGTAGCAATAGATATGTATCTTCTCTGATTCAAACCCACATCACAAGAAGGACCCGTTTCCTTCCAGGAGTCTGAGAGTGAGTCCCAGACCCAGTTATCCCTGGCCTTACTTTACTGTAAACCAAGCCCAGGGTTGAAGAGGAAGGGATTGTATGACTGTTGGAGTTCTGTGCCAGTTACCCATCCTTGAAACTGGGATCGTCTTCTGTCTTTCCCAAAGTGCATTTGGCTCCAAGGTAAAACATGCCAGGGGATATGTTGATTATTTATACAGAAATCACCTGCAGAGTTGTCACTTCAGAAAAGGCCATGTAGCTTGCTTCTCCCTGGATGACTTGAACTGTAGAGATTCTTTTTAAAGGGCTCAATTTCCTGTACTGAGTTAGAAACCAGTCCTGATCACCAGAGCGTAGGAACTGGAGCTGAAGTGAACCTCAATGACCAAAGTCTGAAGTGACTGTTATCTTCCAGGATCTGTTCCTCTTCATCTTAGTGATCCAGGACTTACAAGTGCATCTGTCTGTCTGTCTGTCCTGCCTCAATCCTTTCTAAGCACGGAAACATCCACTTTGCTAACTTCTTCAGGATGCACTCTTTTGTGAGAATCCCTGTTTATGTGTAAAATTAATAAAACGTTTATACTTTTTTGGTCAGCTCTGGTGTTAATAACTGGGATCCTGGACCCATGTGTAAGAACTATGGTGAAGTACAGATCTCTTTTCTTCTGAACATGGGTTGAGACAAAGATGTGGCCTATAAGCAGAATAAACTGGTTAACAGAAAACTGTAGACAGGAGGAGAGACGCTAGGTGATAAAACAAAGCCCACACAGTTCCACTGACTTGGTACGTTGGCTGGTATTCCTTGAAAAATCTTTTATTTTATGTGTGTGTATGTTTTGCCTGCATGTTTGCCTGTGTACCACATGCATGCCTGTTGCCTTTGGAGGAACTGGAAGTTCAGATGCTCGTGAGCTACCCTGTGGGTGCTGGCTATTGAACATGGGATCTCTGGAAGAAGCTCCCAACTATGGAGTGACCACTCTCTGCCTGATGTGTCATTGTAAAATCCCACAATGATTCCTGTAGGAGTAACACAGCCGCCGAGAGTTCAGTCAGGCGGTGGGGGCAGAAGGTTAAAACAGCAGAGGCCTAAAGCAAGATGGATGTCTGCTTCCCAACGGATGCAGCAATTCTAAGATAAAACCCCATCACGGAATTACACAGCAACTGCAATCACATGGGCACCCAAGGCAGGGGAGCAAAAGGTGCGTCCACTGGAAGACTACTCTTTCAGTCCTTACTGGGAAGTCCCGCTGAAGCACGTCCTTTCCTCTGTTCCATGAGCCTTCTCAGTGCCTACTCTTAGAGTCATATGGTCACCTACATCTAAGGACATCAGGTAAATTTAGTTACTTAGTCTGGCACATTGCTACCCTCACTAAGAGCTCAATCTGCGGTTCTTCGGGTAAGGATGATTTAATGAATTTTCTCGGGTAGAGGCCAGAGTCACTCTCCATTAACTTAGTGATTAATATGGATGGTAAAGGGGGCTTCTTTAACAGCTTAACTTACACACACACACACACACACACACATACACACACACACACACACACACACACATCAAAGTCTTACAATGCAGCCCAGCCTGGCCTTGAACTCAGAATCCTCCTGCTTCAGTCTTTCATGTGCCTGGATTACAAGCATGTGCTATCATGATTAGTAGTTTAACGAATTTAATGATTTAATATTTAATGGTTCACAAGCATGGATAGAAAAATAAGCATTAAACTAATATATACCCTAAAATTGTTAATGTATGTGCACCAAATAAATATCAAACAAGGAATTTAAAGGGGAAATTAGGAAGGATTTTCTTGTGTCTTTTTCAGGTTTTGCTATGTCATGACATAGTTTGTCAAGCTAAAGAGTGTCAGAGGAGCCACCAGATTTATAAGTGATGTTGAAAGTTAAGTTTTGGACAGTGAGAACTATGCTGGCGTCACATGACCCTGCACCGATCTCATCTGTCCACCAGCGAAGCTGATTCACAGTTTGATATCTATTGTGACGGTTCTGGTAAAGAGTGGAGAATACTGAGTTTACACCTTCTCCACTTTCCTTAGCATCCCTGAAGCATGCTCCTGAGCTGGGTGCAAAGCATGCGCAGTCCCACCTGAACGTCTCAGAACAAGACAGTGCTGCATGGAGCACAGCGTAGGCTGCTGCTTTGAGGATGCCTTAGATTTGCAACTGTGTGCATGTCTGCTAGTGTTTATGTGTGTGTGCATGTATACATGTATGTGTGCATGTGTGTGTATGTATGCACATCTGTGCATTCGTGTGTCCCTGTGTACGTGCGCATGTTTGCCTGTGTGCATTTATGTGCATGCATGTGTACACGTGTATGTGTGCCCGTGCACATGTACATGTGCCTGTGCATGTGTGTGCCCACGAGCACATGTAAATGTCTAGACAGAAGTGAGTGAAATGTGCACAAATTAACTACAGACATGTTATTTCTAGAGAGCAAGTGTGACTTCTCTTCCCCTCCCCCCACTTTTGGGGGAGATTTGAGAACTTTTTAGAATACAATATTATATTCTTGGAGAACATGCCAAAGGGAGTTTTGACTCCATTTTAGCATTTAATACATTATGAGATAACTTTGTATTCTGTTACTTTAGTAACTGTCACTTGATTTGAACTTTACTCAACCCTAGACTTAGTGAATGAGATTTGTGCTTTTTTTTATTAAGTATCGGAAATATAAATATTAAAAAGGGAGATGCCTTCAGTGTGTGATATGCTATATTAGTGGTTGCTACATTTTTTCATATCACACTCAGCTAGATGCTAAGGACAAGATACTCCATAGACTTTTGTAGCTGTTGCTTTTGGGTGACCCCAAGCAAACTGTGGGAATCTGAAAAGCAAATGGCAGTCCATATGGAGCTACTGCCCAAGGTCAGTGCTCCAGAGTGAACACATGCTTCTCCGATTCTTCTGTTTACTCACCCTTGGCTCCTGCCGGCTCTGTAGAAGTGTCTGACCAAATGGCTCCTTCAGGTCTGTAGCATGCCACATAGTCAGCTCTAGGACTGGAAATGGAACACACAATGTTTAGGAATCAAGTATCTTCTCCAATCCTTTTCAATTTGAACACACAATGAAGAGGGTCAATACACTATTGTTAGGAGAATGTTAGAGTGACGTCATCTGTTGTTCACCAGTTATGCAGCTGTGCACACTGAAATATATTGTCTTTTTATTTTTTTGGGCAGAAACAGAAACAAGATCAGTTAGGCTGCAGAAGAAATCTTCTGTGTTTTTTAAAAAGACTTATTTTTATTTTAGGGGTATGACTGTTTTGCCTGTGTGTGTGTGTGTGTGTGTGAGTATGTGTGTGTGTGTGTGTGTGTATTGCATCGCATGTGCGCAGTGTCTATGGGGACCGGAGGAATGCATTGGATCCTCCTGGATCTGGAATTACAAATGGTTGGGGCAGCTGTGTGGGTTTCAGGAACGCACTGGGTCCTCTGCAAGAGCAGTAGGTAGCCTAACCACTGAGCCATCTCTGCAGCCCCATTCTGTGTTTAATTAGAGATATGTTCTATATAAAATTAGAGATATTCCTTGTCTTATCTTCAATTACGGGTTTTATTTTCTGGTCCATATTCATCCATATTTTTCTGCAGCTGTCAACTAAGGCACTTAAGTCTTGGGATTGGACTTTTTTTTTCCTGCAGACCTTTTGATGCACGGAGCCAGCTCCTACCCCCTTCTGTAAGCCAGGCATATGGAAGTCATTAGCGAGTGCGTTTTCTTTCTTGATCAACAAGTCTGGCTGCTGTACTATGTTAGCACTCTTCTCTCTCTATGTGTGTGATGCTGCTAAGCCCTGTGGCCAAGCACTCATCTTTCCTGTCATGGACCTTCAAAATATCTTCCTCACACTGTTCTTTCTGCTCCTATTACACCGCCAGAGTAATCTACGGGAAGCCCTTCAATGGCTTTGCACTGCCCGTGAGGAAAGATCTAAGTAAGCCTCAACGGCCATTTCCAATGGGGCACTACCAGAGAAATCGATCCTGGCTCAACTGAATCTATCAGGGGACTTCTGTTTCTACTGATGACTTCAAAACGCGGAGCCACGATAAATGTGTGTTAATTCAGGATGACGTCAGTTATCACGCTCCAGTGCTTCATCGCTCTGAAGAACAGTGCTGGCTTCCATGTCTTCCTCCACCTCAGGAGGCGGCAGACGTGGTGGTTGTCTTTCCATGCTGCTCTTAGTACCTTTGCCCATACGCATCAGTTTCTAAGTAACGTTTGTGTGTATATAATTTGTAGCATTTTAAACCTTTTGTGAATAATATACTACATATATTCTTGGGCAGTTTTCTAAAATCTGAGCTCTTGTGTGGTTCTTCATCTAGTTCTAGTTCATTTTGTTTCATTGCTTTATAGTATCTTATGGCATGAGTGTACCACAGAGTATTTACCCTCTCTCTCCGATGTTCATCCGTTTCTCGTTTCTCTTTCCTCTATGTTTACCACACCCCATCCCTTAACAATTTGACCCACTGTGAACCTTCAGATCCAGGTCCCTTACTTCCAGTCTGACACTGAGTATAACGTGTATTATTAAACTTGACGGTTGCTGTTAGTTTTCATATTCAATGATTTTTGACGCATACATCTTCTAGAAAATGAAGTGTTACTCAGCCATAGTGGCTAGCTTGTAGTCGAGAGATGTGATGCCCTTCTCACGTAGCTGACATGGGCTCACTCAGCTTTAGCAAGCAAGGAACTTTATGGGATTATTTTTTCTCTTCTGCTGAAATAAAGCTAAAAAATGCTGTCTCCCCCACTTAATTGCTTAGCCAGGGGATTTCCAAGTCAGCAGTGTGGCTGTGTCTCAGAAGATCAGCTTAGAGAAAACAGACTCCAGTATGGTATGACCCCCACTTCCTAGAGCATGTCAAACCCGCCATCGCCTTTATAGTCTAGATTTGGTCTGCAGCAGAGTCACGGGAGAGGGCTGGAAATCAGATGTCTTGTGCCCAGACTGCAGACTATAGAGGGCAGTGATTGGCCTGGGAACATACATTCCTGAGAGCTGTGCAGGCGGAATCAACGCTGGAGTTACTGGGGTATTTTGAGAAGTACTTTGCAGCCTGTATCAGCGGCTTTTCCACTGTTGTTATGGAGGAGAAACTGATAAAACCAACTTAAGGAAGAAAGGGGCTATTTTGGCTTATGGTTCTCAAGGGGTAGAGTCTATCATGGCAGAGCTAAGGCAGTAGTCATAGACAGCATGGAAACCTTTATAATATATGTTAAACTTTTAAAAACAGGTAAAATTGACTCCACAGTGTTTTTATAGGAGGTAGTCTTCTCCGGAGCCCACTGCTCCCAGCCACACAGACCACCAGAGCTCTGTGCACTGGCTGCGTTGTTCTGTGGGTTTAACCCAACTGTGCTGTATTATAGAAACATTTCGCTGCTTCTGATTTAGAATATGAAAATTATGTATTGTAAATGATTTTTTGCATTTGCTTCTCACAATTCCACTGTCTGCTTTCCTAACCCAAATCTATCGCAAACTAAGTTCTTAAAAACCTCATTGTAAAAGTTAATATGTGTTTCTATAACAAAGTACCAACTATTGGATAATGTGTGGGTCATAAAAGTCCAAGTCTCACAGTGTTGGCATTACAGCATCCATACCTAAGGACTGACGGAAGCACTCTTTGCTTCCCAGACAGCACCTCTGTTGCTGTGTTTGCACATGGCATGGGCGAAAGGCAAAGGGGGCCACACGCTTCATGAAGCTCTGTTCATGAGAGAAACCTTGATGACTACTCTCCTTCCCTTCATAGCACTAAGCCGGGGATTAAGTTTCTCCATGAATTCAGGTAGAAATAGCGTCCAAACCATAGCACACATTAACTTAGTAACAGGTGTCTACTGAACACTGCCAGGCTCCAGTTCTGGGAACCACGAGGTGAGCAAGACAGAAGCAAACCACTGTCTTCGGGGAACTCACCTTCTAGATGGGTGGTTTTGATGGGACACAAATAAAGATCTCCATAGTTGGTCAGAAGAGGGAGAAATGAATCTCTCACACAGGAGGCCAAAGTAGCCATTTGTCTAGACTTTTAGTAATTGGTGGAGGCTCAAAGAGAGCGTGGAGGAGGTCTCAGGCTCTGATGCTTTGATGATTTGGGGTTTGGGTGAGAAACCATTGGCTTAAAGTATTTCCTAGGTAAATAAAACATGCCTCCAGTTTTTGGACAGTAGACAACAGTGACTTATCCGTGTGATGTTGTAAGCATGTTTTCTCAAATTCCTTGTCTAAAATAATTACTTAGAACTGGAAGGATACAATCAAGTCCTCCTCAGATTTGTTTGGTCCTTCCACTAAATCATAAATGGGATTGGGTAAAGCCTATATATGACTAGAATCATTTTAAACACTTCAAATTCCTGCGTGACTCCGAGAAACATTTTTATTCTTCACTATAAACAAAGTTGTTTATCACTTAAGTTCAGAAATTAGCAAGGCTGTTTTAGGAGCCTGGCCTACTCCAGAAAGAACTGTTTTCAAACTCTTCCTGACTTGTCACAGACTTCTAATGAGATAGTGGGGCATCACTGTGAAGGGACCTTTGTTCACTCCAGTAACAAGGTGTTGGTCATGAAATCCCAAACTCAGTGTCCTCCCTGAAGTATCAGAGAGCTTCTAAACAGAACTGAACCAAACTTCAGGACACTCTGTTCTTCCCTCAGAGCGGTGACCTAGTCTATGTCCAGCTTGGATTTGGGAGATCAGTTTAGAGATGTTTACTGCAAGGTCCCTGTTTGGTTCGAAGTATCATTTATTTTCAGAACACAGCCTGTCTTCTGAGTACCAAATTAGCCCTGCAAGTTCCTTATATGTCCATGTAATGTTAGTGTGGTGTCTAAAATTAGCGCAGCTGGGTGGATGAGATATAGCTTCTTAAGCAAAACTGAGTCAAAACTCTTGTTTTATTTATTTATTTTTTTAAACTTTAAGCCGTAGTTTCTATATCTAGACGTTGTGGGAAAATGAACTGAAGTTCAAGGCTTGCTAATGAGGTTACTGTCTTTAAATCCTTAACATACTGCCTACCCATGAGTCTCTAATCAACAATACTTTACTAATTTTTATAGCAAATCATACTGGAGACTAATTTGCATTAAAATGGAACCCGAGAGTGAATATGGCCGTGAGCATCCTTTAATGAGATCTCACTGTTAAAAATGAATCTTGAGGATCCTGGCTGCGTGAGTCAACTTTAATGTCACAGGATTTATGATAAGCCTGATAATCTGCTGAAAGTTCCTGTCTCATCCTTTTGTTTAGCACAACAGTTTTGATGTCTTTTCCATTGTGATTAGAGACATTTTATAGGAGTTCAAAGAAGAGAGAGGTCTGAGAGTTGAGGCTGTGAACTTGTCAGGAGAGTCAAGACCCAGTGCCTTGGTTCTTTAGACCCTGCAGATGCCCACAGAGCATATGGGACTCCTGTTGGGTGGGGTGTGTGTGAATCGAGATAGTTTACCTCTTAAGGGAACGTCGTGCCCTCTGTGTGCTTAAATAAAATCCTCCTGCCATACGCTGCCTATTTTTGTGTCATTAAAACTTGTTCTGTGTCTTAAGGCACGGTTCAGTCTGCTTTAGGAAGCCGTTCCTCCTTATCTTTGTAAAAATGCACCCCTGCCCACGTTCCTTCCGGGAGTGACCCCTACCCTCATGGCTATTTCACTGCTTCATGGGAAAAGCGGCATCCTGGTAACAGGTGAAGTAATGGAGGAGATTGCATGAGTTTCTGCGTCTGGGGCGCTGGCTTTGGAGCACTTCATTTCAGTCTCCACTTTACCTCTTTCTTTGCAAAGAGAGAAAATTATTTGTTCCGTCTGAGCTCAGCTAACTTTTCTATAACACAAGGATAAAAAATGTCTCCCAGTCAGGCTTGTTAAAAGGCAGTCTATTATAAATCTCAAGATTCTCAATGTACAATGCATAGCAGCGAAATTTATTGTTTTTATTTCTTTATGTAGTATATATACGAAAAAGATCTATTTTTTTTTAAACCTATTTAGACTGTTTACTTTCAGGCTACCAAGCCACAATTTGGCATTTTCTACGTGGGTTAATAAAAGATCCATACAAACCATTATTATGGAATAAATTGTCTTTTGCTATTAGGTGGTTTCTCACAAGAATGGTGTTGGTAAGAGAAACATCTTGTAATTCTGTCTTAAATAACTTTATTTTCAACCTCTCTAGGTAGCATCCCAGCACAAAAACTTGTGTCGTGAAATCCAATATTCTGACCCAGATAATGTGATAGGATCTTCCTGTGATTTGGGACTGTCTCCTCCTTAGATGAGCTTGGAACTTGTAGCTTTTCCTAGCGCTTGGTCCTACACGCAGGCTTCTTGCTTGCTTGGCGTAGGTCATCATGCCGTCTCTGCCTCAAGACGGGGGTAAGTGGACCGGCCCAACCACACTAGGGGGTGTGTAGAAAAGATGATATTCGAGCTTTGGAAGTGTCACTGTTCATAGCTTTAACTCGCTGGAGGCAGCATGTCTGTTTCGGGTCACAATGTTTGTATTTGAGTGATAACTGTTCATTTTGTACTTCTTTTTAAAGTTATTCAGGGATCATCTCCCCTGGATCTGAATACAGAATTACCTTACCAATGCACAATGAAAAGGAAAGTCAGAAAAAAGAAGAAGAAGGGAATTATTACAGCAAATGTTGCTGGAACAAAGTTTGAAATTGGTGAGTTTCTTCAGAATCCTGCACTTTTCATAATTGCTGGAAAAACTGCCTTGTCTTTAAAAACAGTGTGGAGTTCCGGAGAGACAACTATTTTTACATAATGGATTTTTAAATTACTTCTATAAAATTTCTGACAGGTTAGAAGACTTCTTTTCCTATGCAGTGGAGGATGATCTGCTTTTAAAAGGCGCTAATAGATTTCTAAATTTTCAGTTTAAACAAAGAAATGCATTTATTAACTTGGCTTTCTCTCTAGAGAAAAGCTGCAGGTCTGGTGCACAATGCTGGATTTTGCTGTAATGTTTAAAAGTACTAGCCATCTGAGCTTTGAAGTACATCATAAAAAGATTTAGATATGTCTGATTTTATAAAGATTTGTGAACGTAGAGTTTTCAACTATCCTTATGGAATCTGAGTGCATCTGGCCTGACTGGTGTATGGATACATGAAGACCCTAGAGTTAAGTAGCCACCAGGGTCTCTCCTTGTCTGATCACCAGGGCTCACCAGTTATGTCTGCAGCTCAGAAGTGTTTGTGTGTCTCATGTGTAGGTTTCTGTCCCTGTTGCTCTTGTCTGCCGTGAGCCTGGTAGAGAAGGAACCTTGCAGGCCCTGTTGCTACTGCTTTCATGCTCTGTACATGTCCAAATGGCACACGAGCAGCAGAACCCTGAGGAGGCCATCATAGCATGAAAGTCTTGTGTGTGTACTCGATGAAACAAGATCTCAATACAACTCCAAGCTTCACTCTGCTGCTCTTAGAAAGCAGCTCTCTGACCTCATTTAGATGGTGTCTTAGTTAGGATTTCCATGGCTGCGAAGAGACACTATCACCAAGGCAACTCTTATAAAAGCAAGCATTTAATTGGGGCTGGCTTACAGTTTCAGAGATTCAGTCCATTATCATCTTGGTGGGAAGCGTGGCAGCCTGCAGGAAGACATGGTGCTGGAGGAGCTGAGAATTCTACATCCTGATCCAAAGGCAGGCAGGAGACTCCTGCAGGCAGCCAGGAGGAGGGTCTCTTTTCCTGGGAGGAGCCTGAACCTAGGAGCTTCAAAGGCCACCCCCACAGTGACGTACTTCCTGTAAGAAGGCTACCCTTCCTCCAATAAAGCCACACCTCCTAATAATGCCACTTCCCAGGGCCTCTGTATATTTCAGGCATCACTGCATACATATAAAGCCAGTTCTTTCTCTAGCAAATAGCCAAGAGCCCCTAGGATTTGAGATCATCTGTGCCTGATTATCAGGTTTACACCTGATCTAAGTCAACCATACAATTCACATCACTTCTCAAATATTAGTGGATTGTGGTATAAAGAAAACATCAAATAATAGAACTTGGGAGCATTGGCATGTAGATACACTTTTCTTTTAGGACTCAGAATTCACTGGAACTCAAAGGTTACCCCAACTGTACGACTCGTCTTAATTTTAAACTCAAAATTTGTTTGAAAATGAAAATGCCAAGTATACTAACTGTAACATCTAGGCTAAAGAGAAGCACATGCGTGTTTTGTGGTCAAAAGGACACCCCAAGACTAATCTTTTTTTTTTTCAGTGAGTTCTCAGGGTTGGGAGCAGTAGAGAGCCGGTCTCCAAGGCCTCTGTGAATTTGGTTTCAGTGCTTCCTACTCTGAGGAGACAGAGCTGTCTTGGTGACCGGAAGGGTGAAAGGCACGGGGCAGATCTGATGGTCAAGGGTATTTTTACCTTTCCAATTTTATACCTAGTCCTAGTCCCAGGTCATGGGAGAGCGCTGAGGGTGAATGTCCTTGTGTAGAGTTCTATCAGCTGTTTGTGTGTTTTTACTGTACCAAAGTCACTCTCTAAACTGTCTGCAAGTGCTGTGCTTTGGTAAATTGCAGAGGACCATGACGAAGGCTTTTTGGTGGAACCTAATTCAGTTCCCAGCTTCTGTGGAGAATAATTTGGTCCTAGATAAAAGTACCATCCCTGGCAATGAGCTTATGCTGTAAGGAGTGGGGTAGCCTACCCCTGGAATACTGTGGACATACGCACGCACATTTCCACTATGAATGTCTCTAAGGTGTTCTGGCCCAGGTTTGATTTAATCATTGCCTTTCAGTTCGTTTAGTGATAGATGAGATGGGATTTATAAAAACTCCTGATGAAGATGAGACAAGCAACCTTATCTGGTGTGATGCTGCTGTTCAGCAGGAGAAGATTACAGACCTGCAGAACTACCAGGTGGGGACCGGCTCCGGGCGGTCAGCATCAGGGGGAAAGTTTACACCACCTCCGTCATGGGTTTCCTTATTTAGCCTCTCAATCTGTCCACATACTAGCTTTCAGTTCTGAGTTCCCTGGACAGCCTGTCTCGTTGCTAGCTGGCTGTGCCGACTCTTTGTATTTAGCCGGTGTCATTTCCAAACTTGCTTTTTTTCTTTAAAGGTGTATCAATAGGGAAAAGTTCTGTCTAAGGAGATGCTTTGAGTTGTGTCCACCTTAAGATGAGTGCCAGGGGATGGACTGTGTCTTGGTGGACAAAGCCCTTATAGCGTCAGCTCCATGTACTCTGACTTTTACATCCATAGTGAAATACAAACACGTTTAAGAGAAAAGGAAAGCAATAGAAAGACCTGCAAGGGGTTCAAAGCCATCGACGTTTGCTACTTCCCCTCTCTCCTTCCTCCCCCTCCCCCCTCTACTTCCTCCCCTCCCCTCCCTCTCTCCCCCTTTCCTCCTCCCCTTCCCCCCCACCCTCCCCTCTTCCTCTTCACTGCTTAGATTCAGAGCATACATAGTAGAAGAGATGGAGTAAATATTTTAAGTCCCATGCTGTCAGTGCCTGTATTTATGTTTAGTATTCTAAGAGCAGTATAGACATTGAACTGTCCCTTACCCAGCACCGAACACCAGAACTTTATTACCTTTGTAACGTCTTTTCCAGATTTGTTCAAAATTTTACTGTTTTATTCACTGATTATATTTTTTTAATTTCACAAGTCATTAGCCGTGTAATTTTAAATCCCTTATGTTAATAATCCAATTGTTTAGAACGTAAACCTCAAAGGATATATTTAACTGTGTTACAGTATACAAGTATATTCATTGATTCATTAAATGTTAATATTTACATTTTTATTTTTCAGAGAATCAACCATTTTCCAGGAATGGGGGAGATCTGTAGGAAGGATTTCTTAGCAAGAAATATGACGAAGTAATCTTCATTTCCTTATACTAGAGAAGACCTGAGCAAGCTTTATACTGTGGCTGTGGTGATATTCTCGTGTGTGAGGTTCTATTGAGTCGAAAGCTCATCAGATGGGAGAGAGAGACACTCAGAGCTAGCGTGGTCTTGATGATCCTGGTTTTAGCCTTTAATTTTGCACAGGAGGTCACAGAGGCCCAGAGAGGTGACCTCCTGCAGAGTCGTACAAGCATCTCCTAATGGGGCTGGACCCCAGCTGGTTTTCAGAATCTCAGGATCCCTTACTAGCACTTGATGGCTTTTTAGAAACAAAACGATCAATACATGTTCGGGTTCTGGGTAAACCTCATGGGAAGTCATTTGTTGCATTGTATACTGTGTATCTAGTGACTCAAACATCACTCCAAGTCCTAGCCTAGATGTACGCACACCTGCTCCTAGACACATGGACCCATACTCAGTCAGGAGTATGCACACATCTCCATGCTCAGAAACTAGAATTATAACCCTTTGAGGGAAAAACTGGTAACGGGTGCTCACATGTTTTGTTGGGGAAAAAAAAAGTAGAGTTTTTATGATTTTTATGCAGTTTGTATTTCTGTTGGTTAGATTTAGTCCGGCTTTTTTTTTTTTTTTGGCTTGAGAATGTTGAGTGACAAACAGTATTTTTGAAAGGAAGGGGTGTGCATCAAAAAGTCATAGAACATGTCTATAATTAAAGATTGAATATTGATATTATTCATGCGTGTGTTCATAATTGTACAGTCATTCATATAATTTTATATCTAGTTTATACTTCAAAAACTAATAATCTTTAAGTGGGTGAGCTAAGCAAGATATGTAGTCACATATGTAAAAGAAAGTTACCATGTGGCTGTTTTAAAGATTATTGCTTCAATAGAAGCTTCAACTTAGCCTAATTTCAGGGCATTTTTAAATATGTTAAATGATTGTAAAGGCGTTAAGGCAAAAACTACAACATTAACACAAGTTTCTATTTTTTAAAAAATCAAAATTTCAAATTAGTCACTATCATCCCTTCTTTGAATTGAGATTATCTAGTTGTGGGATTAACAAACGTTGAGCAAATGCAGTTGGAAATTGTATTATTTCCTATCTCATGGTGGTAACGCCATGTTTGTGTATGTGCACAGGAAAAAGTTAGAGGAAAGGCGAGAGGAAGTGGGAAGGAAGGGGGAGGGGAGGGAGGGCGGAGGGGGAGGGGGAGGGGGGAGGGGACAGTTGCACTGTGACTTGTACATACTTTTGTCTGCAGGTGCATGCTTCTGCAGAACGGAAGGGGAAGCTGTGTATCCTCCTCTCTCACTCTCTGCCTCACTTCCTGCAGACAGTGTCTCTCACTGAACCTGGAGCTGGGCTGTGGGTAGCCCCAGTGATCCTCCTGCCTCCAATTCCCTGTAGTAGTACTGGGGCTCTAAGTGCATATGTGGCTGCACCTCAATATTTACTTAGGTTCTGGGGATTTGAAGTCATGTTCACATGCTTGCTCAGTGAGCACTCTTACCCACTGACTTATCAGCCCAGCGCGACATCACTTAAACACATGCACGCATGCACACACACACACACACACACACACACACACACACACACACACACACACACACACATCACATACACACACCCCAGGAACATCTTTGGGACAGTTCTTGGCATGTGTTAACTATGTGAATGTCTGCCTGTTTCCCCCAATGGTGGTGTTCTCCTGCACATTCTCCTCTCAGATTTTAGCCTCTGCTTTTGTGTTTCCTGTGGGTGTATTTTAATTTGAGTAACCTTATTTGCATACTATACTCATGATCACTGCATATTTAGAAGAAAAAATATCTTAAAGGCTGGAAAAATGCCTTTAGGATTACTGGGTGCTCTTCCCGAGGGACACAGGTTTGAATCCCAGCACCCACACGGCAGCTCACAACTGTCTGTACCTCCAGTTCCAGGGAACCTGATGCCCCTTTCTGGCCTATTCAGGCACCAGGCACATACATGGTGCACAGACAAAATGTGCGTATGTATTTAGTTAGTAAAGTTTAAAAAGAAAATATCTTTAATAATATTTAAAAATCATTCATTTTCATTTTCATTGGGTATTGATTGATAAATATAAAATAATTAACATTTTGGATAAATCAAAAAGAAAGCATTTTTCCAGGCCCACCTAGTCATACAAATTTGTAATCCTAGCTACTTTGGAAGATGAGATAGGAGAATTGTGAGTTCAAGGCTGGCCTGGGCAGCTAACGAGCCTCGTTTTAAACTACAAACAACAAACAAGGCAGTGGGTACGCTCAGTAGTGGAACACTTACACACGGGAGGCCTTACGGTCAAGCTCCAGTACCTCCACTTGCCCCCAAAACAAACGACTTACACTTAGCAGTGCCATCGGATTGTGGATACAATAGACGGCATGATCCTGTGGGTCCACAGATTCAGGTGGTTGTCCCAGAACAGTGGCTAAACTCCAAAGCAATGGCATAGAAAGACGTCAGGAATCGCTGTCTGTGGTGACGTAGGGTTGGAACATCGGGGACAAACGGCAGCTCCACAAGAGCTAGCTGGCTGATCCTTGTTTACCTGCCCCGTCGTGCCTCCCGTCTTTGTCTTGTGGGCATAGCCTGTCTGTAACTCCACTGGAGGAAGAGGTGGTGCAACCTCACCTTGTTGCACCAGGGCCTGGCACAGAACACACACGTATAAGTATCCATTGAATTAAAACGTAAGTCAGTGAGTAATGGGGCAGAACTTCTTGTCTCCTTATGTAGTTGATATCTCACTTGGGCTATCTTCTAGTGTGTTTTCTTCACAACAAGTAAAGCAACAAATGAAAGAAAAAAAAATAAATCCAAGCCTTCATAGTATAACTGTTGCAGAAATAAGATTTATTTAGTTTGAATAGGATTTACGTTTCCTCTTGCCTCCGACTTGCAGAATGATCAAGTCTCGGCCGATGGATTATACTTTTGTTCCCCGAACATGGATTTTCCCTTCTGAATATACTCAATTCCAAAACTATGTGAAAGAACTGAAGAAAAAACGGAAGCAGAAAACTTTTATAATAAAACCAGCTAATGGTGCAATGGGTCATGGGTAGGTTAATTTTATTTTTTGTGGAAAATATAAAGATTTCAAAATGACAGAAGATGTGCACACAGTTACTTCTGCTTGAACACCATACTGGAAAAGCAATACGTTTCTAACTATCATGTTTTTATGACAACATCTTCTCAAAGACTTTAGTAATTCGATTAAAAAGTAATCAAGACTTGTGAGACTTTAAAGAAATAATAATATCAGGGGAAAGTTTATTTCTTTATTCACAGACAGGATGCATGCCTATAGGAGTTTCAGTAATATTGGATAATAAGGTAAATTGCTGCAGTACACCTAATTAGCTTGGAGAACAAAGTCGGAAGGATTGTCTTGTCATAATGAGAAAGCTGGAGGAGAAATGTATATAGCCATGCTTTATAAAGAAGTGGTTTCCTTCGGCAGCCATGGTAACTGGATGGAGGCTGCACAGGACACATCTGAAGCTAACACACCAAGGAACTAGACAGTTTATTCAGGGACAGAATGCAGGATTCTATCCCATTTTTGATTCTCTTTGTTTATGCTTAGTTTTCTGTAGTGCACTTCTTAAGAGAAAGTCGGCTATTTTTTTAAAATCAAAATCCATGTGTGTCATTTGACCTTTTTTTTTTTTTTTTTTTTTAATTTAAAATGCTGTAGGGCAAGCGATCCTTGGAAGTGCTGGGTGTTTGGTCTTTTGTTTAGAAGACGTTTAGCTTGTGAGCACGATGCACTGATTTAATCATACATCTTGTTCGAGCTCGATCATGCACAGGCTAAGTGTGTTAGCAAGCGGGGATTTTAAGCCAGTTGATGAGTAGCATGTTAGCTGCCTGTTATCCATTAGTGCAAAGGGAGTTGGAGAAGTGGTGAGGATGGGTCCGTGGCTCTCAATTTTTGTGTTTAGTAAATGCTTGTGAATATTAGTAAAATATATTTGATAGCAATGCAAAGACAATGGGGAACCACTATGGAAAGGGCATTCTTTAGAGAGCAGAATTCTTTGGTGTGTCATCACAGTGAATGGGTACAGGAGGCTTCCATTTCTTGCTGACTAGATCCACTTCTAGTGTCCTGGGGCTGAAGATGCGCTACCGAGGACTACAGCTACCAGAGCTGAGCCATTTCCCCTTCATTTTGATTATTTTTTGCTTGCTGAATTTTGTAGCTCATCAAGAGCATATTTTTTAAGGTTGATATTCCTGAAATATTTACTTATCCTACAGTATCACACCTTGTCTCTTGTCTGCCATGGCAAGTTTTGTTTTGCTGTGTACAACTGTTTTGCTGTAAGCACTCAGAATACCATGTGATTTCATTTTCCCACTATTTTTACCCTCAACCTTTTGTGTATTAGTTCTAAATGGACTTTTTTCTTGATGACACTGTACTTAGACTGATTTTTTAAAACCCATTTCTCAAACCCACACTTTTTGATTTAGTTACTAAAAGAGAATAGTTTTCTTCTGTCATTTTGCTCTTTGCTTTATGTATCCATATCATGCTCGCTATATTTCATGCTGTTAAATTTTTCCTCATGACTTCGCACTCCTCTGTGTAAATAGTTATTTTATTGCATCCCCTTTAAATCATGTAGTCATTTCTCCTATTGTAGATATTTTGTATTAGGCAAATCAAAGCAAGCTGAGTCTAGAAAGCCCACAAGCCCACGGCAGGTCAGAGTAAATGCAAATGAATCGGTTCACTTGGCCCACTCTAGACCAAGCCTCAGGGCTAGGAGCAGGTGCTGACAGGACCACCGCTCACCTGGGATTGGGTAATGGAACAGAATTAGTTAAAATGTCAAAAGCTCTGTCAAGGTAGACTTTACCATTGTTTTCCTCCCTTCCGTTCCCCTCCATTTCTCCTCCCTCCATGGTAAAATATTCTCTGGATGTTCATTTAGTTTCTGACACCTCCCCACTCACTGCCCTTGTGGAGGGCAGAATTCTGGAATTTTCTGTAACGCTGTTCTCTCCCTGAATACATAGATGACATTTTCCCCATGGCCTCTCAACCTCCATATCAAATTATTTTTTATTTGTTTTCTTTAAACTTAGGATTTCGTTGATAAGAAATGGGGATAAAATTCCATCTCAGGATCACTTGATAGTTCAAGAATACATTGAGAAGCCTTTCCTAATGGAAGGTTACAAGTTTGATTTACGGATTTATATTTTGGTTACATCCTGTGATCCATTAAAGATATTTCTCTACCACGATGGGCTTGTGCGAATGGGGACAGAGAAGTACATCCCACCCAATGAGTCCAACTTGGTAAGTGACCACAGAGAGCTTAGTTATTGCTCATTTGTTCAATGTTTAGATCATCTATTATGTGTAAGGACTGTATGACTTGACGTTCCGTGTTCTTACGGCCGAATGAATCATGTGCATCCCACTGACAGACGGTAGTGTGAAAACTATCCGGAACATCCGGTTAGCTCATTAAGAAGAGACGCTCTCCCTGGTTTGGTTTCTGAGCTTTCATGTCTGTGCCATGCCCTCTTTAGAAATGACTTCACTACGATTAAAGTCATTGCAGTGCGGGAAATAGAGTGAGGTTCAGGGGTCACGAGGTTCAGTTCCCCCACCAGGAGCTGACATTTGAAGACGCTTTGTGTAGAAGGTACAGTATGAACATGGATATATGGAAGGAATATGTAGATAAAAGCAGGACTTAATCAGTATCAGGGTTGTTTCACAGTGGCAGAGGGAGGCGTTGACCACGCATGAAGTTGAGAGAAAAGTGCTCAGTGCTCTGTGTGTATTGAGAGATCTAGTGCGTGCGCCATTCCACAAGCATCTGTCCAGTAATTTTTCCTTTGTACAGCAATTAACACTCATGGGAGTTGCAAATATAATTTACCATGAAGATAATAAACTGTTATTTATTGCTTATACATGCCAAATTGTAAGTCATCATTCACACTTAAAAATTTAGTTAACTTCTAATCTTATATTTCGGGTATACTGAGTATAAGAAAAATCACACTGTAATTGTTTCTTAGCTTTCCAAAGGCCCCGTATTATTCTCTTCTAACATTTGCATATACTTCTATAGGATTGATCATTTCAAAGATTAAATAGTTGCTGACCCTCAAAGTTGTTACCATTAGTAAATTAAAAGTTTTGCATACCTAGCAAGGAAGAAACGAGGGAACTCTAAGAACATTAGGAAAAGACATTAGAATGAAGGATGTCATATTTCTAACTTTCAGCAAGTAATGTTTGAAGTGTATGGCATTCCCTAGAATTATGTTTTTGGAGAAACATTAACACAGTGTGTGACGTCACAGAAGAACAGTCTATTGGAGAGGTAGAGAAGAGGAACACCTGACAGCAGGCAAGTGTCAATGGATTTCTAAAATCAAGGGAGCTATGGCTATGCATGGTAGGCCATCTTCCCAGACAGAGTCTGACATCAAAAGAAGACTGAGAATGAGCTAGCCAGGTTCCAGATTGGGGGGAGCACCACACAAAATCAAGGTTTAGGGAAAAGAATAGGAAAGTCTGTAGGAAGCAGACAGGTTCAGTCTGGCCAAAGTACAGTCCAGAAAAAGGATGTCTGTTCACAGATGAGCGCAGAGTCCCAGAAACAAGATCTTTCCAAATGTTGTCAAGGACTTTCTAGGACTTGGGGATTCAGCTCAAGATGAAACACTGAATGGTTTTAAGAAGCCCATCTGGCCTGCAGTGTAAGGGGTGAGGAGGGAACAGAGTGTAGGGGCAACAAAAGAGACTTGGAGTATGGGGGACCAGACACGATTTCAGTCTGGCCATGTGAGATGAGAGATGATTCTGAAATTGGGGCATAGACTTGAGGTAGACTGAAGGTAATGCAGACAGCAGTGTAACGGTAGAGTGATGGTCTTGGTCTGTGGAATGAGGGAAATGAAAAGAAAACTCGAGAGTGTTTGGCCCGGACGGTTGGGTGATGAGCTGTACTCCCATGGAGATGGAGTTCAGGAGATCTGGGAGGCTTTGTGGACAAGTACCATATTTAGTCTTGACCTTCAACTGAATCTTTCTGGGAGGAGGATTTGGTTATTCACAGAAGAACTGTCTGATCTATGTGCTTCATTTAGGGGCATATCAGTTTGTAGATTATAATTTCAATAATTGGAATGGGTAAGAGTGTGTCGTAACATGCAAGGTGATGATGTCTCCTGAAAAGGCTTAGGGGGGAGGTTCTATTCTGAAAAATTAAGCTGTGCACACATAGTAAGTTCACTGGGTTAGAGGGATCATAATCAGAGCTGGGGAGAAGAGAGGTAAACCTCCATGGCTTATTTTGATAGTTGCTTTTGAACATTTAAGTTCCTGGCTTTGATTCCGTACATATAGGAAAAGGTAAGTCTACTTCAATGACAGTATTAGCCATCACTTATCTCTGTGATTCCATTACTGAATCCACAGGAGGTTGAATGAAGAAAAAGCTTAAAATATTGTGGAAATTGATTGTAAATTATATAAAATATTATTTTTTAAAAGATGAAATAAAAGCCAGAGCAGTTTCTTTGGTGGTTTGGGATGGCATGCTATTGCATGGCTCTTTTTGACTCCAATTTCTAATTTTTAAAATAGTGAATGTACATTGTTTATTAGATCTTGTATTTCCCTAGGAAATTATATTGTAAACTTAATAATGGCTATCAATGAATGTGTGAGCATCATTGCATGTAATTTGGTTCATGACAGAGATTATGACAGAGATTTGAAATGTTGAAATACAGCATTCATTTCTTGTTTTGTTTTTGTTTTCCTTTTGTGAGGCAGCACCTTATGTAGCCTTGGCTGGCTTAGACTCACTATTTAGCCAGAGATGAACTTGAGTTCCTAATTCTCTTGTCTCCATCTTCTGAATGCTAGAGTTACAGATACATGTCAACATGTCCACCCTCTGCAGTGACTGGTCCACCCTTGAAAAGTCTTCTATGTAGCAATCCACATGAGCCTTGGTGATAGCATGCAGTGTTGGGAATGGCTACCCAATTAATGCCTGCAGGTTTTTCTGGGGTCCCTCCTATACTTTTTTTCTGTGGTTGTTCCTTAAATATTGAATAATGAATAAAAAGAAAGATTTCAGTAGCAATAGGCCCACAGGTTAATAAACAAGTAGCTGGAATGACTGTCTCTGCTTATTTGCTTTAAAGACTTTAACATACAGACCTATAACATTTTATATATATATATAATATATATATATATTATATATATATATCACATACTATGTATCACATATTATATATATAATATGCCTATATTATATGTATATGTGTGTATGTATAGGTTCATATATTCAGTGTGATACAGAATTTCTATTCAAAACAATCTTGGGGAGCAGGATTAGGTAAAGGGTAGGAAGTAAAGATAAATTTTATTAATGTTTATGCTAACTTGATGGGGAAACATTAGATGTTTACTGAAAGTTAAAAGAAGTTTTATGTTTTGGATTCTTTTCAAGTTTACTTTAAGAAAATAGTGCCAATAAACAGGAGGTGTGGTGCTATCTCCTGAGTCTGAGGCAAGATTATCGTTGAGTTTCATCCAGTGTGGGCTACACAGTGAGTTCCAGGTTATCCAGTGAGGTCGTGTTCCAAAACAATCACCAAACAAGACAGGCTCCATCTAAAACAGCAAAATAACACGAAAGTCTAAATCACAAATGCCATAAATGGGGCCCACTCTGTCTCACACTTGTCCTATAGACATCTGTAGACAGCATATAGACAGCATGTAGATATCTGTAAAGATCATGTAGACAGCATGTAGATGTCTGCAGATGTCATATAGTCATCTGTAGACATCATATAGACACCGTGTAGACATCTGTAGCCATCATGTAGACAGCATGTAGACATCATACAGACATCATGTAGACATCTGTAGGCAGCGTGTAGACATCATACAGACATAATAGAGACATCTTCAGTCAGCATGTAGACATCATGTAGATATATGTAGAAACCATGTAGACACCATGTAGACAGCATGTAGATATCTGTAGACACCATGTAGACATCTGTAGACAGCATGAAGACAGCCTGAAGACACCATGCAGACATCATGTAGGCATCTGTAGACATCATGTAGATACCATGTAGATATATGTAAACAGCATATAGAGAGCCTTATCAAATATATGGTGACTGCCTGCTGATGCCAGGTGCTCTGCTTGCCGGGGCCCAGGTGCCCTCTCAGTCAGTGTGCAGTGTGGGGACACGTGTTTGTAGCCCTGTGTCTTGGGCACCCTACTTCCTTATGCTTTCATTCTTTAACTGCTGTAGAATGTTTCTTAGAAAATTCCTTCCTCAAATAAACTTGAGTAAACAATGTACGTGGGCCAGTGAAGGGCTAATGAAGTAGTTTCACTCAGCAACGTTGAGTTTCGCTTTTTAATTTCTGCCTGTGATGTCATTTGTTGGTATTTTGATTGTAGATATCATAAATAATTAGTAATTCATTCTGCAGTACTAACCATTCATGGTCCTCTTGAGGGAAAAGGGCCTTTTTATCTCACTGGAAAATATTTAAGCGACCCAAACCATCAGTTGGGACAGCTTGGAGGTTTATGTTTTTAATTAGCATATGCTAATTATATATGGGTTTCATTATGACATTTTCATATATGCACATGACATATTTGATCATATTTCCCCCATGCCCTTTCTTGCCCTCCTCACATTCTTTCACATCCTCTCTCTTCTAACTAGCCTCTCTTATCCTTGCATGTCTTTATTTTACTTTTTTTTAGTGTCATTTGGTCCCTCACAGGGCCGTGGGGAAGCGCTAGTTTACAGGAGCATAGGCCCCTTACTAGCATCTGTGCCACTGGAGAAAATGTCTCTCTCTCACCAACAGCTTACTTACCATAGGTCCCTCAGTGAGGTGGGTGGGACCTCCATGAATGGACATTGATCATTCTAATCCTCTGTATGCGCAGTGCAAGTAATTACAGCTTTTGTGAATTCATGGGCACGGTGGCCATGTCGATGCAGAATACAGCATTCTACAGCCTTCTACCCCTTCTCCAGCTCTTACACTCTTCCTTTCCCCCTTTTCTCTGTCACGTACTCAGCTGTCACGTATGCTTATCACCTAGACCAGTTGTGAGCCTCTGCCATTAGCAGGCCCACTGCACAAAGAAGCCTCTCTCATCAAAACTAGCAGCCCCACTAACCTATGGGCACAAACATCCTCATTTTGAAGGCAATTTGACCAGGTTTACAGCACCAGATGTGAATTCCTTGCTGTGTAACAGACCATGAGTCCAAACAGGATGCGATTGGCTATTGCATTACTTACTACTTGTCGCTATAGCAGTCGTAGGTACATGCCTACCAGTTATCAACAGGAGCTCCGATGACATGTCTAACCCCACAGGATTCACAGCGCCTTCAGCACTATGCAAATGACCCAGCAAGGAGGAAGCTTTCAGCTCAGTTCTAGTTTGATTACTTTATTTCCTTTGAACAGAGCATGCAGGGTCTTCTGCAGTAATGTCTAGTGTCTCGGTGGCAGTGGCAATTGCCTGTATTGTTTTGGGGGGCGTTACTGGGCCCCCATTGATCAACGTTCTGCAGCTCACCCTCAGCGCCAGGGCTTCCTTTGGTCAGCCCATGACTTCTAGGAGAAGCTTTATCTATTGATGCTAGCTATCTCTGAGGTTAAGAACGTTTAAGTTTTATCAAGTCTTTGAGGTTCTCTCTCTGGCGACACCGCATGGTTGTGGCTCTGCCAGGTGGTAACACTTTGTCCTTCCTCCTTACAGACACAGTTGTACATGCATCTGACCAACTACTCGGTGAACAAACACAACGAACGGTTTGAACGCAATGAAACTGAAGACAAAGGCAGCAAACGTTCAATCAAGTGGTTTACAGAATTCCTACAGGCCAATCAACATGATGTTACTAAGTTCTGGAGTGATATTTCAGTAAGATTATTGTAGTCTGTAATTGTAAATGTATCTAACTAGCATTAAATTTAAATACCAACAAACTTCTTTAAAAAGAGTATATTACCTGAGGTTGAGCCGAAGAGATTTGGTTTTGTTTATTAAAACAGCTGACTTTGTGACAGGCCTTGGGAAGTATGAGCCTCATTTCTAGGGAAAGGTAATTTAATGGACCTTCAACAATCACAGGGTATGGAGTTATGAGATCAGGAGAGATACACAGGGTATCACATAGAGCTGTGGTAGGCCTGTGTGAGGTTCCTACTGAAATGGTGTGTGGACCAACCTTTGCATCTGAAAAGGAAGGCATAATTTGACAAGAGTTGGAGACTACTCAGGCTTGTTTTCAAAATTTTTTCTATTTGTGTGCGGGGTGTATTGTATGTGTGTGTGTGTGTGTGTGTGTGTGTGTGTGTGTGTGTGCACGCTCACGCGCGTGCGCGCCATAGCATGTGTGTGATCAGAGGATACTTGTGAGAGAGTTGATTTCCCCTTTGAAGACATTTGAGGATCACACTAGGTTCATCAGGTTTGGTAGCAAGGGCCTTTACCTATTGAGCTGTTTTGACTTCATTCAGTTTTTAACACAGGAGAATAACATGATTAATATGATCAAATGTATGCACCTGAAAAATGCATCTCAAAACAAGTATAGAATGTATTAAAGAAAACAGCAGCGAAGACACTTGGGAAGCTCTTAGAAGCAGATGAGGCAAAAGGATAGCTTAAACCGAAGCACGGTGAAAGAGGGGCAAGAAGGTAGACACTCGGGTTATGTGATTGTCCATGACACAGAGGAGGCTCAAGGGTCTCTCCGTTTGCAGGAATGATGGAGGGGAAAAGGAATGTGATATCTGAAAAAAAAGAAGAAATTTATTTTATATAAATGTGGAATTAGTTTGGAGGATGAAAGTTTGCTTGTTTATACATTTATCATTTCATTCATCCATCCACCCACCCGCCTATCCAATCCATCCATCCATCCATCCAACCATCAACCCACTCATTCAATCCATCCATCCATCCATCCATCTGTCCATCACTCATCCATCTGTCCATCAATCCACTCATCCAATCCATCTGTCCATCCATCATCCATCCATCCATCCATCCATCCATCCATCCATCCACCCATCCATTATCCATCTATCCACCCATCCATCCATCCGTCCATCCATCTGTCCATCCATCCGTCCATCTGTCCATCAATCCACTCATCTAATCCATCCGTCTATCCATCATCCATCCATCTACCTGTCCATCCATCCATCCATCCACCCATCCACCCACCCACCCATCAATCCACTCATTAATTCAGAGCATACTCCAGGCTTCACCTTCTGGCATTCTTTTTTCCTTCTTTACCATATGAGTTTGGGTCTTTGAGAGAGTTCTTGTGAAAACATATAACCTCCTGGGCTGCCTTAGTGGGAGAATAAAGAGTGAAGGACCATCCAGAAAATAGTGGTTGGATCTCTTTAGACTCTGGTTTTAGACAGTACTTTCCCCCACCAAACTGAGTTAGATGAAAGTGCTCAAGGAAGACTAGTGGGGGGCATGGAAATTAACTTCTGTTAAATCCCGAGGTATAATTTTTAGATGTTAGCCTGAAATGCTAATATAAGTCTCATAATCTCTGACACATTTCATGATCTCTACAAATCGGGATACTTTGCTGGTTAGAATGCATATAATAGCTATGAATAACCAGTTAGATGAGAATATTTTAGAAATGTTTCAAATATATTATTACAATTATTAAACTCTAGTGTATATGCAGTCATTGAACATTGAACTGATCAATGTCTCTGGGTGACAACACTGAGGTTAATGCCCTTCTTCCTCTTTCCTGTGAAACTGTTTCCACCCAAAGGTAGGATACTTGACATGAGACATGAAATGGATACCTGAGAAACAACAGAGCAGCCATAGAACAGTAGTTGAGTAGCTAACACTTGGCGAAGGTCTGCTCTGTGCACTGTACTGGACTTTGCGTCTGGACTCTCACCCAGTGCCCTGGTAGTTTACACTTGGGAAAATGAGACACAGAGTTGAAGCAGCATGCACGCACTGCCCAGATAAGCAGCAGCAGAGCCAGGTGCATGCCCTGATGTCTGACCCAGAGAGTCAAAGTCTTTACCATCTTTCTGTGTTGCCTGTTCTCAGACAGCAGGAGTTAGGAAGCCAATGTAAGCAGAAGCTCGAAAAGTCACTGGCTTTCCCATAGTCCATGGTGTGTTTCTTCATGGAAAAATCTTGATAGACAGTTCCAAAACACTTGTTTTTATTTTATGTGTATGAGTATTTTTCCTAAATGTGTGTGTGTGTGTGTGTGTGTGTGTGTGTGTGTGTGTGTGTGTGTGTACACTGTATGTGGCTGGTGCCTGTGGAGGTCAAAAGAGGGCATCGGATCCCCTGGACCTGGAGGTAGATGGTGGCGAGCTGCTGTGTGGGTTCTGGGAACTGAACTCTGTTTCCCTATGAGAAGAATTCTTATCCTTTGAGTCATCTCTCCAACCATGACAGCCTGGATGCACTCCCTTCTCAGGGAAACCTTTACTGTGTACAAACAGTGCCATGAATAAAGGCAGCACCCATGATCTCTTTCTTCCTAGCCTCTTCAGGATCTTTTTAGGTGGAGGTCCCCTTATTGCCTTAGTTAGAGTTGTACTGCTGTGAACAGACACCACGACCAAGGCAACTCTTCTAAGGACAACATTTAATTAGGGCTGGGTTACAGGTTCAGAGGTTCAGTCCATTATTATCAAGGTGGGAACATAACCGCATCCAGTCAGGCTTGGTGCAGGAGGAGCTGAGAGTTCTATATCTTCATCTGAAGGCTGCTAGCAGAATACTAGTTTCCGGGCAGCTAGGATGAAGGTCTTAAAGCCCACACTCACAGTGACACACTTGCTCCAACAAGGCCACACCTACTCCCAACAGTGCCACACCTTCTAATAGTGCCGCTCCCTGAGCAGAGCATATACAACCATCACACTTACGCTATTTGGGGAATGCTGCATTCTCTCTCAATTTTTTCCTTCCTTGTACAGGGCTAGCATATGCTCTTTTTTCTTACTTATTTGTTTATAAATGCTTTCGAGTGTCTCCAATGCCAGGCACTGTTATGGACACTGGGAAAAAGAAAGAAAATACAGGGGTCTTGTTCAAACAGATAGAAAAGCACCCATTGGATCCATTGGTTGCATGCTGTTGGTAGTAGGATGCATCTTCAAGCATGGCTGCTCTTCACGCGTGGTTGTGGAAGTCCTGTCTGGGATGGCATGGGAATCTAAGGGAAGATGCTCCAGGAAGATGGGACTGCACAGAACCTCAGTGGGAAGAAGTGTCACCTTCTAGAGAAAATCAGTGTGGCAGAGACATAGGAGGGCAAAGAGCAGAGCTGGGGGGGCGGGAGCGAGGGCAGAGCAGCTGGGGGGGGAGGGGAGGCCGGAGCCAAAGAGCACCATGAAGCCACCAAGGATGCTAGTTTTCCCTAGGCCATTTAAAAAAAAATGTGAAACTACATCCAAATAAAGCATTTCCATGCCTTTCATCACAATCTCAATAGGAGTTGGTGGTAAAGACTCTGATTGTAGCGGAACCGCACGTCCTGCACGCGTATCGGATGTGCAGACCTGGTCAGCCCCCAGGGAGCGAAAGTGTCTGCTTCGAAGTCCTGGGGTTCGACATCTTGTTGGATAGAAAGCTCAAGCCATGGCTTCTGGAGGTAAGGTGTCCTCTGAGAAGTGTAAAAATAAACCAAGCTGTCCCCGTCATTATGGATTTAAAAACCGTGTTTCAAATGTGTACTTGGCACAGGTGTTCCCGGCTCACTGGCTGGAATGAGGCCTGAATGGAGTATGTGGGAGGTAATGAATGAAAATTCTGGGGCTAGAACACTCCCTGGGATGAATTGATATGATTTTCGCCTTACCTTAGAGTGAGCGGAAGTGAGAGGTTGCCGACTCTGAGGTATTGGCTGTTTAGACAGTTAACTCTGGATCTTATATCTCCGCTGGGTGGGCACCACCTCTGGACTCCATCTTTATTGTGTCTTTAAGCACTCCGTGGAGAGAGGGGTCCAGTTGATTCACTTTTCAGCACCCAGTACTTTTAACACTGCAGGGGACATAAATTCTCCCTTATGGCCATCGGATGTCTCTGAAAACCAAATGTCTTTGGGTTTGTTGCCTGTACCCAAATGTCACTTCATATATGGAACAATGTAAAGAATATAAAAACAACCTCTGCTTATGTCTTGCCCAGTCACACTTCTATTTGTGTTCCTCATGAGGCACCTTAGAATCACTGTTCAGCTGACTTCCCACCTCTCTAGGACCCCTGATCTGGCATCACAGAAAGAGCCTGCCTCCTCAGAGCTACTCCATTCTGTTTGTAGACATCTGTCAGGGAAACAGCACAGAAGGAGCTATATTTTAAGGGACCTACTGCCACAGAAGCTAGAATCAACCATGGCCTTTCATTGCAGAGGGGTGCCCCTCTCTTAGGTTAGCTGTTTGACGTAAGAAATTGCATCATAGTCTCCAGGGTTTTGTAAGCAACCTGAATGAGTGCAATGTGAGATTGTGATTCAAAATGTCTTTTGAAGGAAAGTACCCATTTTGAATTGGAGTGAGGGAGAGAAAGAGAAGAGTGCATTCATAGATTCTGGGCAAATGGCCTGTGTTGAATGCTCAAGAACATTCATTTTTCTGCTAACTAGAACTTTAGTCCAGCTTGGGTCCTAGAAATGAGACCAGTCTGAGTCATGTCGGCTTCTCTGCGTCTGGATGGAAGAGTCCTTGACTGTGTCTTAGGAAGGCCTGGAATCTTGTTCCTGAGATTGAACACATTGCCCCGGTTGACCCCAGGACTTGTTCCCTGCCTATTACTGTCTTTTCCTCTGCTCCTGTCCTGGTCATTTATCCTTGATGGATGGAAAAGTGAAGGCACTCTTAGGCTTCACGAGGAGGAGAGGAAAGGATTTCTGGGAATAAGAACTTTATAAAATGCGAGGTAACCTTTGTAAAAGGCTCATAGGTGCTTTACCTTGCTAAGTTACAGTTTACTCAACAGTTGGATTCTGCATATTTTTTAAACCTCCCAATAAATGTATTTTTTATGCCTTATCCTTCCTTGTTTACACCTTACTCAGCTCAGAATCATTAATAACAAAAACCCCATAGCGTTGCTGTCTGTGAGGAGTGAGTATTTTGCATGTTCAGATTCTTAAATGTACAGTTGGAGAGCTTGCTCTTCCTTTTGCTGCCAACCGAGGATGCTGTAGGTCTCAGCCGCAGCGTTGAAGACCTTCTGGCGCCACCATGTGGGCTAAAGTGGAGGGTGTGTCCGAGGAGGAGACTGTCTAGCTACTTAGAATCCGGGCCATGATTGGCAAACTTAAAGAAATTTCCAAGCATTGAAAACATTTTCAGGATGGAAAATCGTGTCCGGTCTGTTGTTAGGAATCTTTTCCGAGTGACTGGATCAATCCTGGCAGAAATGAAGGGTAATGAACCACTACTGAGCTTGGTAGAGAGAAACCAAATTTATATTTTAGGAAGCAAGAGAATTCATCAAGAAGATCTTGGGTGGTGAGCAGAGGGAGCTGGTGGTTCCGGCATCCTAAGCATACACACGTGTGTAGCTATTACTATGTTAGTAATATCTCTATTATAGGTCTTCCCAACCTGCAAGGTAAGTTGCATTTAACTTGCCTAAGGCTTGATGGAATAGGTCAGTGGTTGGAGAGAGTGATTGGTAATGCTGGCAGTTAAGACTAAGCCCGTGGGCAGAGAGGTAGGTGTTTGCTGATGGTTTTCTGTAGTTCTTGGCCCTAGGGTCATAGGTGATGTCTGGAGCATCTTCCGTGTAGAGCTCGGAGACTCATGCCTGGAAATCCCACATACATTTAAGAACACGACTGGACTATGTATTGATCTCCAACACTCAACCAAACTCATTGTTTTCTCTGTAAATTTCAGATTAATCGAGCCCCAAGCTTTGGAACTGATCAGAAAATAGATTATGATGTTAAAAGGGGGGTTCTGCTAAATGCACTGAAGCTGCTGAACATCAGGTGAGAGGTCTTCCCACTCGCTGGGGTCCCCCAAACATCAGGTGAGACTTTCCCCTGCTCGCTGGGGTCCCCCAAACATCAGGTGAGACTTTCCCCTGCTCGCTAGAGTACCCTAAACATCAGGTGAGACTTTCCCCTGCTTGCTAGGGTCCCCCAAACATCAGGTAAGATTTCCCCTGCTCTCTAAGGTCCCCCAAACATCAGGTGAGACTTTCCCCTGCTCTCTAGAGTACCCTAAACATCAGGTAAGACTTTCCCCTGCTCGCTGGGGTCCCCCAAACATCGAGTGAGCTTTACCCTGCTCCTTGGGCTCTCTCAAACACCAGGTACACTTTTTCCATACTCACTGGGGTCCCACACATATCAGGTGAACCTTTCCTCAACTTGCTGGGATCCTACACACATCAGGAGAACCTTTCACATACTCACTGGGGTCCCACACACATCAGGAGAGCCTTTCACCCACATACTGGGACTTCTTACCTTTGGCACAGATAAGGCACTCAAGGAGAAACTGGCTTTGCATTGCAGATCTCTTATATTTTTGTATTTTTTGTTTTGGCTTTCTTCATTCCATTCTGCAAACCCACACTGTTTTCTAACACCTTTCCATTTCCCCGTGCCCACTGCATTTGCTGCCTCGTACAGTCCCATGCACCTGTGGTGACTGCATTAAGTCACAGACTTTACCATAAGGTGCGAGGTTGGCTTGGTGCTGGTGTCCCTCTGACTGACCTTCCTTATCCTTGAAGGAAAGTTCAGCACCAGTGCCACTCAGGAAATCTTAAACATGGATTCCTACCTTCATGGGTTTTTCCTCTCAGTATGGCTTCTGTACAAAAAGAAAAGATGGCATTGCTCAGTGAGATGACAGACAGTGAGGAGACATCCTGAGGCAGGGGTAAGCTGCTTGAAGTATACAGGGCCATGGAGTCAGGTATTTGAAATGCTATCACACAGAAAAGGCTTTTGAGTCATTATCAGGAAGGCTTTAGATACATACAGCAAACCTGTTTCATCAAGGAAAAAAAGAAGAGAGAGAAAGCTATTTAACTTAGCTGCACTGTGATGTGTGCCTAACTTTTGCCATGAGAAACACAGCCCAACTCAAGGGCCCTGACGATTGACCAGGGATTTTATGCCTAGCTTATTTTTATCCTCACTCAAGACCTCTCATAGGGTTATGGGATACGTTAAGGAATTCTTTTATTTGAAATATTTGCTACCATTTAGCAGTTGCTATTGAGATCTGGTTTTATCTGGGAAAGCAGGGCGAGAAAAGGACATGAGGTCTGGCTGGACATCCGCACATGGCTTCTGTTGCTGGGCGGAAGGTGCGTGTGTCTGCGCTTCCATTTTCTCATGTCATTGTGCCTCCTTAGTCCATGATTATAGATTATATCAGCTATATTTTTTACATGAAGTTTCCGACTATAACAGTGCCCCATGCTCAACTTACGGATACCCCTGGTGCATCTTAAGATTCACAAATGATGATACTGATTCAGAAATTATCTGTGAATATTCTTGGTCATTTCAGAGGTCAGATAATTTAAGGGGCAAGAGATTTCTGCAGGTGTGAGCATGGAGCTTTTTCCATGTGTATCTTCATGGTCTCCACAGGACGCAATGCAGGTTTTAATCTTAGAGCACACACGCGATGCACGCCTGTCTTTCCATGGAGGGTACCACAGTACACGGCACACAGCACGTGTGTTTCTGAGCTGGTTTTGTGCTGAGCACATCATAGTGACTTAGCTCGGGATCAACAGGAACTTCTTGCCATGTACTCAGTATTACACACTTAATTTTCATCTGGGCAGAACTGCTGTATGACCCCAGAATGCTCTGTTTTCCTGTTCAACTACCAGAAGGAGCTTTTTTTTTTCTTCCTCTTTCAGTATTTGTTTTCCTTCTTAGGAACCCCAACGGGGTTTTATTGCTAAACACCCAGGCTAAGCGTCTGTAGTACAACTATATAGCTCCTGTATCGTAATACTTCCCTATTTTCTCTAGGCCACTCTAGGCTGATGGCCAGCTCATTATTTTCCCCACATCTCCCGCCCATTCTTGCTCACGGTTTGTCCGTTCCCGACGGGAAGTGGATGCTTCTCCTTGCCGTCTATAACTCACAGATCATCCATTACTATAGCAATCTTTATTTTGACCTGAGTTAATCTTCCCATCCCTTTCGGAGTCTGCACTGTGCACTGCTTGTCGTGTCGTTTTCCCCTTCATGCTCTGCTCTGTGCTGTCTCTCCTGGGCCTGGCTAACTTCTAATTTGATGTACACTCCTCGCAGTTAGAGTTTTCACAGATCTTACTATAACCATCTCCTTATGGCACGCCTCCGTCTCTATCTCCAAGTCCACTCTTAAACCTGTGTGTTTTCATCTTATGGAAATTCAGAAGAGCCCACAGCTTAGAAAGCTCTACCCCAATGGCTGCGAATGTAGAAGCTCAGGCAGAGGACGTCAGAACTGATCTGGGTGAGCCCAGATTCAGACACTGTTTTGAAGCTCGAGGCTTGTGATCTTCAGAGAAAACAGTGTTACACAAGCCCTGCTCAGGCCCCATGTGTGGAGCAAACAAGAACAAACGAGAAACCCCCTTCACCCGCAGTCAGAGAAGACCGAGCTGTGCAGTGCTCAGGTTCCCGTATAAAGGTTTTCATCCTCTGGGAGTCTTCTACCACGGTCGTAAAGACTGAGTCCAGAGAAGACCACTACAGTCCCATGAGCCCTCAGGTCTGGAATATTTGTGACGTAGATTAGGTTAAATGAAATGCTCCTTTTTTTACTTAGGACTAGCTCATGGGTACAGGTCTGAGCATTTAATATTCTACTGCTCCAGGCATCGGCCCTCCATGCCTCTCTGGCACTTGGCCATGCTCAGCTCACTGAGTTTGGCTCCTCACGTTCTGCCCTCCCGCCCCCTGTTCCCTGCTTTCCATCTCCTCTTTGGGTCCCATTTCTCTTTTCTCTGTGGCAGTTTCCACTCATTCTTGTGAGTGTGACAGTGGAGTCCACGAATTGTGTACATATGAAGTGACCTACAAACTGAGATGCATTCTTTTGGCTTGGGCCCTGTCCGGAGCCCAGATCCTGCATTTATTCTTGTCCGCTGACGGCAAATGCATCGTCTCCATCATTATTTTGCCTAGCCTGTGATTATAAACATGTACTAAATCAACAAGGAAGTGAATGAACGAATGGATAATGAGTCTCCTATCAGTTTTTTCCCTTCAGTCGTATTTATCTTGTGTTATTTTCTTCTCCCCACTGCTGGTAATCATGTATACCTCCAGCCCACAAATGTTAAATATAAACATAGGTATTTAGTGGATGCTTAAAAAGCCCATTTCGTCTAGAGTAGCTGGAGTATTTTTTACATGCCATTTGCTATTATAACAAACAGGTCCAGATTCCTTACATATCCTGAAGGGCCATGCATTCAACATGACTAAGACACTAGGGAACAGAGAAGTCTCAGTCCCAGGACTTCAGGTACCCCAGTGCTACCAGCGTAGTGCTACCAGTGTGTGACACACACGAGACAAGACAAGGGAGCAGTCCCTGCATGGACTCACAGGACGGTGTGTGTGGACCATGGTGAAGATAGAAAGTGTCCCATTGCTCTGTCCTCTGCTAAGGGCAACCATTCATGTGACAGTCATAGCGGCGGGTGGGATGCAGTCCTCTTCCCCTTCTTTGTGATGAGTCAACTGAATGTTACCAACCCCATGGCTGCTACTTAGGCCTTTGTACCTCCTCTCCCAGGGCGGGGTCAGCAGGCCCAAGCAAAGAGTCAACACTTGTAATAAACACAGGTCCAAGTCCTTGGTATAATTGGGGTAGCATTATTCTATTTTTTCCTTTTGTTATAGCAAAGCTATAGCAAAGCCACCCTAGACTAACCCTAACCCTAACCTTAACCCTGATATCTGTCTCACAGTTCTGAAGCCCAAGGATATGCTTGCTTGCTTTTTTCTTGGCTTCTTGTGAGGGTCTCATGCTGTGTCTTATCATGGGAAAGGAGAAGGAACTTGAGCACATACTGAAGAGAAGGCTTGAGGTGGTGAGGCAGATGGGAGGCTGGTGCCTTGTGAACAGTCAGCTTTCACCCCAATTCATTCAGCCCCTAAGCCTCACTCCAACTCCGAATTAACCCAGCCTATCAAGAAACACATCAATGATCTATTCACAGATGTGGCACCTCACCTAATCACCTCGCGCTAAAGTCTTCCTCTAAAAGGTCCGTTAACTCTCAGTCTGTTAGGTAGGAGAGCAAGCTCCCAGCACGTGGACCTCTGGGGACAGACACCATACGCCGTAGCGTATTTATCGACTACCTTTATGTAATTTTTTCCTTAAAACCTAGCTCAAGCCTAACTTCCCCTTCTTCTTAACTTCAGCATCTTCTCTACCACGTCGGACCCTGTATTCTGGTTTATACCCTATCTCCCATCCTGGCTAGACTGTCACCTCCAAAAGGGCAGTGGATCCTCTGTCTGTTTTCATACCCCCTGGGTCATAGCTACTGTGGGGAATGTTGAATATAATTTGAATTGGAAAACAAAGGGAGAAGAGCCTTGTAGTCCGGGAAACGACTTGTTGGGAACTAGGGAAGGGGAAAGGTAGAGCATTTTCACATAGCTGCTATGACTAGTGCAGGACGCACCACAGATGAAGCAAAGGGGTAGAGAAAGCCCCCAGAGAGACTTTCAAAGTAATGTGTGAGGAAGAGTCAAAAAAGTGGGCAACAGAACTCCTTAGATCAATGTACGGACATAGTGGAAGGAAGAAAAGCTGTTGGTTAAGATGCTAAGTAAAAGTCACCCATCTGGCCTGTGGTTAAATTTTATTCTGGTCTGTGAAGTAGTAAGAACCATTAGTACTAACCTGTGCCTGTATTTATAGAAATGCAAATATAATTTTATATTGACAGTATTCCTACAAACCAAAATGTGAAAAGACCATCCTAACTGAAATCCCACTATCATCTTAGCCCTGTCTTTGCCGGTGTGCATGCAGCGCTGGCGTGACCTGACCTGAGACCTTAGTGTTGTAGCAGAACCCAAGGTCCCTTGCTTGCTGGGTCTGCTGATCCAACCTGCAGATAAAAGTTAGGAAAAGGAAATGGATTTGTTCACAGCTCTGACAGGAGCAGAAGGAGAGACATGCCCAGCTTCCCCCGAGTCACCTATAGCAGCGCTATTATTTATAAGACGAAACAGAAGCCAGGAGACACCACCTGCGCCCACTTGGCTGGACTGCACAGAGGCCATTTTCTTGTAGACCGTTCCTCTTCTATCACCCCAGCAGGATATGTGATAGAGAAATTCTGAGGCTTCGGGCTTCTGTTGGCAGGACTTTACTGTTTGGTTCTGGGCTTATTTCCTAATAAAAGGCCACAGCACTAAAAAGAAAACCAAAAGGTCCTTCCTCCCTTTGCTCCTCCCTGACGTCCCCTTTTGGTTCTCTCTTATTTCTCCTTTTGTCTCTGCTATGTACAAGTGATCGTCTTAGAAAAACTGGAATCTTAAACCTAATGATGATGATGGTGATAAATATCTATCTCAGCCCTGGAATTTTCTCTCCACTGAGCACACTCAGCAGCTGGTCTCGCAGTTGTCATTGGAACAGAAATATTCTTAGTCACTAGTCACTAACATCAGAAATCTGTCTTGTCCTCACTTTACATCTGTCCTTCCCCCAAAGCATTTGCTTTGGAAAAGCAATCCTTAATGAATTCAGTGGGACCCTCTACAGCTTACCTGACTCTTCCTTCTTCAAACTGAGCAGACAGTATCCTGTCTTTCCCCTTTGATTGGCATCCGTGTCAGAGTGACGTCAACAGAAGCTATGATGCTGTCTAAGATTAGGGGTGAGGGCTCTGGTTGGCTTCGTTCTGTTACATCTTTGTGGCTGAGGGCAGTATTTATCTTGCTTTTCAATTTCTCCTGGATTCTACCATGCTGTAACCATGGTGGCAAAGAAAGATCTCAGACTCAGTCTGGCTCCACACAGGAGGGAGGGACGGGAGAGGAGAGGGAGGGGCAGAGGCAAATGTCCCGGAGCGGGGGCTTCTTCTCTACACACTGGAGAGTTGTTGCTAAATATTCACAGTTGAGCAAAACAATGAGGATGTGGAGTCAGTTTTCAAATGAGGACACTTCCTAGGCTTTTAGACCTGTCTGGAAGCACACTAAAGTGTGCTCAGCCGAGCAGAGCTTAAAGAAAATAAATTGATGAAAGGAAGAGAGACACATTTGTCAATTACCTAGATTAAGTCTCGAGGGAAAAACAAAACACTTTAGTAAGAGGGAGGGAGACAGACTCAGCATTTAATTCCCCAGAGACTGTAGACATTTCATTTCTAGGATGAACTATGAAACCAGGGGCCTTGGACTCTTCAAGACAGACAGGATTCCCTTCTCTCTTGGTCTTTTCCAAAGCACTACCTTCGTACAGAGTCCCTTGACTTGATGGTTAGATGGACAGAAATATATGTGAAGATATAAACGTAACAACTTTATTCCCAGTTCAGCGAGCGTGTGTCCTCATCTGCAGTGTCTTCTCAGAGGGACACCATCAGAAGTTTCCTTAGGTGATAGTTATGGTCTTGTGTTTTACATTTCAGGACCAGCGATAAAAGGAAAAACTTGGCCAAACAGAAGGCAGAGGCTCAGAGGAGGCTATATGGTCAAAACACAATAAGAAGGCTTTCACCAGGCTCCTCTGACTGGGAGCAGCAGAGGCACCAGCTGGAGAGGCGGAAAGAAGAGTTGGTATGGGCCCTGGGCTTGGTGTCTTGGCTTAGTTTTAGTCTGACTTGTGCTGTGGCTCGTAGTGAACCCGTGCTAGGCAAGCGCTCTGCCACCAAGCCACACCCCAGCCTGGTGTGAACATTTTAACAACTACCTACAGTTTCAACTGCATGACTTAGCATAATTTTTATAAAAATCTATTCATTTTTAGAAAGAGAGACTCCTTCAAGTAAGAAAGCAGATTTCGCAAGAAGAACATGAAAACCGACATATGGGGAATTACAGGTAGACGCCGCCGCTGGGTTGTTGTTGTGTTGTTTTGTTTTATTTTTCTGAGGCCACAGAGGTGGTGCTTTATTCTCACCTTTTTCGGCATCTTTTAAGTGCTATGCTTTCTCGTTAGAAACAGCCTCTCACTCACTGCATTTTAGGACATGAAATGGTGTCTGCAGGATGGCTGTGGCTGGAGGGAGCCCCTGTTGGCTGACCCAGCTTCTACTCTGCCTAGGGAGGTTTTTAACCAACCTTTTCTGTGACTGTTCTTGGTCATGTGCTTGACTGTGCTTTTTAAGAAAAGCAAAAGTCATGTCTTCTAGTACCCTTTCTGGCAGTTTCTGGTGACTGCTCTTTTTCCTTAACAACTAGGCAAAGGAAGAAAGTATTTGAAGGGTCTGCGTGGGAATGGGAGAGAGGGTGTGCGCGTTCTTCACAAAACACCCCTGGAAAGAACAAAAAGGGACCCCTTAATATTCTTGGAAAGATGGCCCCTCCTCCCAGCCTGACACTGCCACAGGAGGGTTTAGCAGAGGGTGGGGGAGGGGTTCAGATTTTTGTACCCTTTGCGGTAGACGCTCTTTTCTGGTGTTAATACCTCCATAGCAGCAAAGAGAGGTGAAGAAGCTTCTCCCATTCTGTTTCCACCCCCTAAAGATAGTTCAGACAAGTACCTGCAACCTGACATACACAAGACACACATGGAGACCTTCTGTGATATCCCAGATCCCCGGGACACTTCCTCTCACAGTTCTGTATTTAACCAACTTGTCCAAATACCATTCTTCAAACACTTGCGTGAAACTTCTCTGCATCAACGTTAAGTGGTATAGCAGATGGATACTTGGGACTCCCCTTGAATCATCCGTGTCTGTCTCCAGCACCTACCTGGCCCAGAGCAGGGAAGGGCAATGGTCGTCTAAACCGGTGATCTTAACTCCTGAGTTGTGTTAGAGTCTTGTAAGCAAGTGGGTTCTCTGACTTCCTTTTCTGTAGGAGAATTTACCCGCCTGAAGATAAAGCACTGCTTGAGAAGTATGAAGGGCTGCTGGCTGTTGCCTTCCAGACGTTCCTTTCAGGAAGAGCAGCCTCATTCCAGCGAGAACTGAACAATCCTCTGAAAAAGATGCGGGTGAGAGCATGACCATTCATACAGAGAGGAGGGGTGAGCCGAGCAACGTGTCCTTAGTAAAGAACCCGTCTTAGGCTGAAGACATGGCTCAGTAGGTAGAAGTGCTTTCTGTCTAAGCATGAAGACTTGATTCCAAATCCTCTACACCCAAGTACAAAGCCAGTTGTAAGCGCACATACTTCTGTAACCCCAGTGGGGCACAGACAGGAAGATCCCTGGGCATTGCCAGCTGCCAACCTGGCTCAGGTTCAGGGAGAGACCCTGTGTCAAGGGAATAAGGCAGAGTGGTAGATGCAGAACCTTCATTGACTTCTGTACACACAAACACACACATACAAACACATGCACACACATCCATGCACACAGACCTACACACACAAACATACATACATGCACATACACACACATGCATGCAAATAGACATATATAAACACACATGCACATACACACATGTACAACACAAGCATGCATACAGGCATACACACATGAACATACACACATATCCATACACAGACATACACACACAGACATACACACATGCTCATAGACACATGCATATATACAGATGTGCACACATGTATGCATACAGAGATACACAAACATACACACATGCACATATACATGCATGCATATAGACATACACAACGATATACACACAAACATGCACACATACACATACACACATGCACATATACACATGTACACACACAAGCATGCACACAGATATATACATGTAAACACACCAGTGTACTCACAAACATACACATACATACACACTTCTGCATGCACACACACACACACACACACAGCACACACAGACATACACACATGCACATACAGTCATACACACATGCACATAGACATACACACATTTGTGTATGCACACACACACACATAAACACACACATGCATGCACACAGTAGACGCTAGCTGAGTACATATGGAAACACTTTACCTTTATGTTGTTCTTGACGCTTTTCTTCTTAAAAGGTGGTCACATTTCAGAGCTAACCAAGACTTCATGCATAACAGATCACATTTCAGGCAGATAATTCTGACATAGATTTGTGTTTGAAACTGGATAAGGAAATCCACTGAGGTGATCCAGTGGTTTTTGGTGTTTTCCTTTTAATTATAGCCTACACTGCAATAGTTTTTCTTGATGCTACATAGACTTGGCAATTAAGATTCCATCCCTCATTTGAGTGTGGCAGCACAGGCATGCCTTACTAGCAATTGGGAGACTGAGGCAGAAGGATTGCCTGGATGGCCTAATGAGTTGAAGAGCAGCCTGGGCTCCAGAGCAAGGCCCTGTCGTACACAAAAGCGCACACCCTCATATCATTCTTCTGTTTACCTGTTTCATTTCCCCATTTCTATTCCTCTGTGTCCTCCTCTTTCCTCTTCCCTCCTCTCTCATTTTTCTTTCTCTTCCTCTGTTCATTCTCCCCATCCCTTTTCTGCCTTCCCTCCCCCTTTGAGCTTGTGCAAGGTCTACTGGTCCTCTATTGCACTATAAGAAATCTCCGTGTTTATTTGCTTATCGTGTGGCCCTGACAGCTAACAGCGGAGTGGTTCCCTGGGCAATCTTGCTTTGCAGTGAATTGTGTAGGGCGGACATGTTTGCATTTAGCTGGGGATAGAATGTCAGAGTGGCCTCACTCACATGTCTAGGCAATTAGCTATGGTACTGGCACGCCTGGGAAACACCTGGGAGCTGGATGAGCGTGTGCTCTCAGCAGACAAACTAGCTGAGTCTCTAAATATATCATCCGGATAATATCTCAAGGTGACACTCTTTTTTTTTTTTTTTTTTTTTTTTTGAGACAGGGTTTCTCTGTGTAGCCCTGGCTGTCCTGGAATTCACTCTGTAGACCAGGCTGGCCTCGAACTCAGAAATCCGCCTGCCTCTGCCTCCCAAGTGCTGGGATTAAAGGCGTGCGCCACCACTGCCCGGCTCAAGGTGACACTCTTAACTCAGCAGAACTCATCTGTGATAAGTTTGTCTCTGCCCATCTTTGCCCAGATTTGACAGAGGATCCCAAGACAGAAAGTGACCACGCCTCTCTGCTTTCTAGGGAGGAACCTACCTCTTTCTGGAGAATTGAACTCCTTTGCACTTCATCTGTAGTTTTCTCTTTTTAAAATATATGGCTGTTTAGTTCATCTGGAGCTTTTAGGATGAAAATATTATTTGATATGATTTTTCTTCTGAATAAAGTTAGACTCCTTGAGATTAGTCTTGAGTTTCTAATGATGTTGTCCATATACTCCAGTGTACGATCAGAGCCAGAGACTTTTTATAGCTATCTTTCCTAGATTGGAATCATTTCTACTGTGAGCTGTGATTCCTGGTTTCTTCAATAATCTTTAAGGAGATTTTCAAATAGAATTACAATATGTGGACATAGTTTTGTCAGTGATGAGGCCTGGATCACACAATGAGGGGGTTGATTGTGCCCCTCAGTACAGCCGTGCAGGCTTGCTCAACTTCCAATGTTGGTGGATGGTCTTATATTTTTTTCCCTTGATTTAAAAATAAATTCAGAGGCTCATAAGAGAAGGCTATTGGGATACTTAAAGGTTTCCTATACTAGTAATAGGCATTGAATTAAAATATTTTGTAAGGCTGTAAAATCATTCTTGCAATAATTAATATTTCTAAGCTTCTTCATTAAGTGGTACCCATTAAACAAATTTTAACATTAAATTCTTTCTAATTGAAGCTCTTGGCCAGTTCTCATTTTCTGTGTCCTGTTCTAATACTAAACTGTACTAATTAGTATAGGAATGATTAATGGGACGAAGTCTGGAAGGCAGGCATGAGCTTTACATGTCTTAGTGTCTAGCAAGCTGATTGTTAAGGTTGGGTATTCTGAAATTTTAGTAGTATGCTGGGAAGGGCGTGCTTGCTTATGATAACTGCACACATACTTCAGCTGTGTATTATGTTTATTGTCAGATTTTGGTAAAGTTCCTTGAAGTCTTTGTTTTAATGTTTCTTTCCTTGATCTGAGTAATCATCACTGCATAGGTTCTAGAATAACCACCATACACCAACTTGAAGAGATTAATGACCTTGTAAAAAGTCTATATAATTTTAGTGATCACCATTTTAATAATGTTTTTGAAGGAGGAAGATCTCCTCGATCTTCTGGAACAGTGCGAAATCGATGATGAAAAACTGATGGGGAAAACCGCCCGGGTCCGAGGACCGAAGGTGAGATGGCGCCCAAGTCCATGTCATGAGCGCAAGTGATCTCTGCTCAGCATTTCCCTTAGCATTTTCATAGGGACTTCAGGAACTTTGTGTTCAGTTAAGGCAAAACCGGGCAAATGGTGTTACCTCACACTCACAAGCTTTGCTTCATTAGCTTCCCTCAGAGTTTTGGTTCATCCCCAAGGGCTAATGAATACCCAGAGATTCAGATCGGCCGAACTTAGGAGGACTACACCTACCCTAAGTTCAATGTCAGATTTTTATTATAGAGCCAGGTAACTAACAAAGAAGTGTGTGGGATTATAGATAAGGTGGATTGTGACATCAGAGGTACATTAACAGGGAGCCCTTCTATCTGTTCATTTAAGCTTCCAAACAATGTGGATGTCTGCATTGCATGCTGAGCGTAGGCTTAGAGTTTTCACAACCTACTTTAATAAGGGTGCTTTAGCCCCCCTTCTAGTCCACCACCCACCAGAGGTAGGGGAGAAGAGAGGCTGATAGGAAATGGGGGTTGTGGACATGCTTAGAAATGGTTCTTTGGGGGCTATTCCAATCCTCGTTGTCAGCAGTCCAGCCCACTATCAAAACACCAAACACGAATCAGCAGCGGCAGTCCGGTTCACTCAGCAAACACCAAACACGAATCAGCATCAGCAGTTCGGTCCAGAAGAAACCGAGAAGCTCCGCTGAGTGGCAAGAAGCCCCCGGAATTTCACAAGAAGTTCTTTGGCGTGATACTCTCTAAGAAGTCACGAAAAGCAAAGACCAGCAACGCCATGCAAGGCGAACCAATTCAAGACAGTCCTCAGCAAAGACTATCGAAGCGGATCAAGGCGAACTAATGGAAGAACCTTGTCACACTGTCTGTGGGGTTATAGTAACATTCTTTCTAATCGTCACCCGTCCTTTCATGTGTCTGCTTCAGCAAAACATCCTCTCTCCTGTGTCTGCTTCAGCAAACATCACATGACATAACTGAGTCCCCAAAGAAACCAGAAATTTCCATTTCAGTTGAGTGTAATTCTGTTCTCCCTTTTCTTGCCTGCTTCTCCTATTAGCTTCCCCTGTCTTCTTAAATATTTTTACCTTTATTTTCATATTAAGTTTATGTACATGATTTTATGTATCTATATAAAGTGAAGTAATCACAACCAAGAGAAAATGTACAATATTTATCTGAGATTGTCTTAATTCACTTAACAGGAATATCCCAGTTAGATGTTTTCCTACAAATGACACGAATTTGGATTCTTAATGGCTGAAAATTGTTTTTGTGTATGTGAAACATATTTCCTTGTCCATTGCTCTGTTGTTGACATTTAGAGTCAGTGACATAGCACAGCCAGAGCATTCTTACAACCCAGTTCTTAGAAATGGCAACACTGTTGTGTAGTCACGTTTGCTTCACTTAACATCTGTGACGTTGCCTCTGCAGTTTAATGTGTGAGATATTCCTCACTAGCGGGAGGCACGAAGTTGAATTTGAGAAATCACAGACACACTTCTCAGTGTGTACTTCACTTACATTCAGCACTGCTGAGCCATCTCTCCATCCACACACATGCATGCTTTGTTAGGCTTATATGCTTTAATGCCTGTTCAGTAAAACAAAGAAGAAGAAAAAACACTGATGAGTTGCTGCATTGATTAGAGACTCCCTAACTAGCCTGCATCATGGCTACTTTGTGTGAACTTGCCTTGCTCCACCATGTAGGCTTAAGTTTAAGTCTACTTAAACTTCCCCTCACCCCCTCTTCCCCATGAGTAATGCTCTTTCAGAGCAGTGTGATGAGTTATTATTTGTGTGAGGTTGTGTGTACTTTTAAGGTGGGAAGGACATTTTATCTTTCATCTGTAGCACCTAAGAGTGCCCAGTACATCACACATTCCCAAATCTATTGGTCAGAATTGTCGAGTATGTCCAAAGTGTTCTCATTGGCTAGTTGAAGAGGGGACAGATAAATGTCAAAGCAAGGTATATGTGTTGAGTGTGGAGTGTAAATTAGGAGGGTTGCCCGGAGATAGCCTTCTGGACTGGAGGCATTTCCACTGGAAACAGATTTGCAACTTGAGCCTTGCCCACACGGGTTAGGGGGGACGTGCCAGGCAGAGCCCTGGAGTTGTGATGCTGTGTTGATCGGTGTGATGGGGGTGTGGAAGTCTGTGGCATGCTTCAGGAGCAAAAAATGAGAATAACGCAAGGCCATCCCGGCCAGGGATACCTGTGTGAAGACCTTGGATGTCACGGATTGTTCTGGAAGTTGAACGTTCCTGTGAAACAAATATGTTTAGAGTATCTGAGAAAGTGAATCATGGCTCCACTGGGAGAAACATTCGAGGAGTTTTTAAGCTTTGCCTATCTTATAAGTATCTTGCACCACTAGAATTCCTAAGCTTTACATATCAGTCATCACCATATGCCAAAACCAACTTGAGACAGCCTAGGACATAGCACTGATGGTGGGAAGGCATTCGCAAAGGCCCTTGGCATCTTATATTTCCCTGTGTTTTTCTTATATGAGACTTGTCATCCAAATCAAACCATGACAGATTCCAGGGAAGAACTCACATTGTATATTCTGCAACTTCTCTCATTCATGGTGTATTTGTTAAAATGAAATGAACTGGGCAATTCCTTACTTGTTAAAGGCAGCAGAATTTCTAAGTAGCTGAGATCAGCATGATTAATGTAGGCGTGTATTTATAATTTTTATTTAAGTTTTATCAGGGTGTTAGTGACCCAAGCTTCTAAAGAGAGCTTCCATTTCAGAGAGACAATGCTTCATGGCAAACAGTGGTCATCAAGGTTTTCATTAGTTGAAAAATAACTTGAAATGTTTTGTTAAATCAACTTTGTACAGGATAAATAGTAGTATTTATACTATACTGTATATAGTATTCTACTATACTATATATAGTAAACAATATTTGAGAATTTAAGGGCTATTAATTAGCCACCCAAGTAAAGCATTAGCAATGTTCTCAAATTGGTGAGTATACATTTCTTTTGTCTATACCTGTACATATTTTTATATCTGCCCTGTTTCATAACAAAACTACAAATAGAATTACATAGCATAATTCATGTTATGACTTCATGCCACTTTCAAAATTCCGTCCTACTGTTAGAGTACTTCTGGGATTTTAAATTGCTATGACTCCTGGTTACGCATTGCTTGAACAGATGTTGGTCAGAAAGTCCTACGTGTTTGCACAACCCAGTGCTTCAGCCAACCCCCTTCCTCTATGGTTTCTTAGGAGGGTTGAATAATTATGTAGTCAAGGTCCTTGGGAAAGCTTGAAGCTGTGTGCTGCGGGAAGGAGGGAAGGCCCTCCTGCAAGCCCGATCACACCTCTGTTCCTTTGGGGTGTGCTAAACTTCTGAAGAGACGTCTTTTCTCTAGAGTTCACGTTTGTCAAGGTTGTCAACGTGTTTGATGACTGTGTTGCTAGCAAGTGTTTTTATGCATTTCTGTTTGAACATTTTTGGCGCCCTGTGACTATTTGACCATCAGAAAGAGCATATGCTTACAGGCAGGCTGGTACCTAGTGTGTTCAGTTCCTTCTCCATTTTGGTTGTATTTCATTCCTCATACAAGCTGTAGCTTAGCATGGTCATGCTTTCGCTTGCTCTGTATTCTAGGTGCTTCTCGAAATGCCTCTCCCCTTCCTTTCTTATCCTACACTGTCACACTGGAAGGACAGTTTTCCCCCACAAACTCTCATAACATCCAAGGGATTCATTATGGTAAACAGTAACATCAAAGCCACTAGTATACAGCTGCAGAAGCTTGCCATAGCGAGAACAGGGCATGTATGATGTGTGTCACAAGCAGCCTTAAAACAACCGAGATACAGAACTGCCTGGTTCTCCATTATGTACACTCCTTCTGAAGTTAGGCCATCTCATCTCTCTCCGTGCCCCTCACCCTGGTGCCTTTAGAAGCATCTGTCATGAGGGGTGGCAGCAGGTTGGTTCTGTGAGAACTGTTAGGGCACAGTAGATAGTCAGATCTGTACAGAGTCACTCTTCTGCATCCTGTCCCTCTTCCCAAAAGTTTCACACCACAGTGATTTTCATGTCATGCTGCAGGATGTCACCTTGATGATACAAATGCAGTGACAATTCCACTGTGGCCAGACTCTGCATTGAAGTTAGAAATTCTTTATGAAGGGTCATAAATTTAGACAGTGGATAATTAACACACGCACGCACACGCACACACACATACATATAAGAACTTGGTGAGTCTGGCCTTGGGTCCAATTTCAAGGAAAATAAATAGGTGAATAAATATCAATAGTGAACTTGCCATATGAGTAATGCTTTTCTTCCTGTTCATTACCTGAGTGAATAGATTCCTGGGCCACATTTTAGTGCTTGGTGTTCTAATGCATTCTCTTGTTTCTGCTTTCTTAGTCCCTTTTGTCCTGCTTGCCTCTTTTTCCCCCTCCCCGCTGCCCACTCCCTTTTTATTGGGTAAGGCTTGATGCCTGATCTCTCCTGGGCAGAGTAAAGAAAGCTGATTGTGTCTAGGATATTTATTTTTTTTTATATTAAACATCTCCCCTCACTTTGTTGTTTTTGTTTACAGAAACTCGCTTTTTTTTTTTTTTTTTTTTTTTTTTTTGTGGTCATGTAGAAACAGCCTTGTCCTCATCAGGACTGAGCCATAGTATGCTAAGCCAGGCTCACAGCTAGTGGGTGCTCTCCTGGCTGAGAAGCCCCAAGCGGTGGAGAGGGATTTCCCTCATCACTACAGGCGGGTGGGGGTGGGGCTTAAAAACAGTGACCTCACATCGGGATTCTAACCAAACATGTCCCTCTGTTTCAGCCCCTGTGCTGCATGCCAGAGTGTGCAGAGGTCATGAAGAAGCAGAAGTACTATGGCAGTAGTGACAGCAGCTACGACAGCAGCAGCAGCAGCAGCAGCAATTCAGACCTGGATGACAGCGAGAAAGAGCTGTGTCACAAGAGACTAGACCAAGTCTCATATAGCCTTAGGCACACCAGTCACTGCAAGCTAATCCAACAATCCAGTAAGTCAATCTCTCCTACGTTGGTAGAGGAACAACTATAGAATTGAAACTCTTGAACTCAATAAAAAGTCCTTGGGCCAAAAGAAGCATTGTCCTGTGTGAGGAGACCTGTGTTCTCTCCCCGGTCCTTCCCTAGCCAGAGCTGGGTCCACCCCATGACCCCTCTCAACTTCCGCAAGGGTGAAGTGGATTGAGTTGAGGACTCTCTTCCTTCTTGTGTTTGCTAGGTTGTGGCATGGGTTTTGTGGTTGTGCCATAAAGCTTTTAGGTGGAATGTGTTCTCTTTTAAGCCCACGTCATGTCTGACTCAGTTTCCACCTATTGCCTACCTTGTTTGATGCTGTTACTTTTAAACATCTCTCCAGGCATTTGACTTGATATGTCTGTGAGCCCCAGAACTGGGAAGTGGTTGACATGTTGCTCCCTCTAGCTTTCATGCTGGGTAAGCATTTAAATCAGGATTTGGCTATATCACAGGTATTTAGGGAAGCAACGACTCTTCTTCCACCTGGTTCCCTTCAGCTATCTGCATTCTCTCTCTTTCCTTTCTTTCCTTCCTTCAGTGCCACATGGCTATGATCCAGCCTCTGATTTGCCACTTAGCCTTAATATCCAAGCTAATGTATCCATTTTTCCAGACTTTCTTGAAAAATATCTTCTTGCTGCTACCTCTGAACTAGGCCTGTCTTAAGAGCCGTGTCATACGGTAGCCTTTTTCACAGCACAGGGTATCTCAAGGGTCCACCAAATTCTCCAGCTCAGCAGTGTAGTGGACAGGGCTGGAGCTTTTGCAGTGCTCTCCAGCACTGGTTAGCATGTGTGGGTGCTGGTAATGTGTTTTAAAACTGGCCTTTGAGGCTTCTAGTAAAGTACCCAAGGAAGAAAGGACTAATAAAAAGAAGAATTTAGAGAAACAACCTTTTGGTTTTCTTCCCAAACGTTCCATCAGGATACCTGCCCCCACTGCTCCTGTCACGGAAGGCTTGTGTATTCAGCAGGGAATCAATCTACCTTATTGATTAATATTCCCAAGCACTAGCAATTGATAGCCGTAACACCCATTGCTTCCTTTCCTGAAGGATTTTGTAAGTGTGTCTCTGGATAAGTATGACTCGGTTTTCATTTTGGAAGCTGACATTTTCATGTCCAAATTTGCTGGGTTTTCAATCCCTTGCCTGTCAGCGTACGTGACTATTATTTAATAGCATGAACTAATGAGGGTTATGGGTCAGGGAGAGAAAAGATCCTGAGAGTTTTACAGCTCTGAGATTGTTCTATGCACTGGGACCGAGAGATTAAATAACTAAGATAAGAGTGTGGCATAATAAAGTGGGGAGCAGAATTAAAACAGGTTTTTATGTAGGAATTTTTACTTTAAGTCAACCTAATTTAATTACATATTTATTTCCTTATTGTATCTTTAGGTGGGGATTATAACAAGGGTTTTACTTTTGTATTCTCTCTTTAATCTTATGCCCGGAGCCCCATAGCTACAAATCCTCCGTAAATTAATCACCAAGGGCAAAATCCAGATCATGAGTAACAATTTCTTGTGTCGACAGTGGACTTAGGGCATTGTTAGAGCCTCACAAAACAACATAAAACACTTTTTTCCCTCACCTCATTTATAGGTGGAGGTCACAGCCATGTTTCCTAATCTACTCACAATCAGCGGCTATCTAACCACTTTAGTTTTCTTGTCTGAATTTCCAGGTATGTAGGTGATAACGGAGAAACTGAGACAATGATATTTTCCTTCTACCCTATGAGCAGGTTCTCCTTACACAATCCTTACCTAAGACCTGTAAAGACCTACAGTGTAGCTGGGAGAAAATGGTTTAGAAGTCTTTTCTTCCTCCCTCCCTCCCTCCCTCCCTCCTCTTCCTCCTCCTCTTCTTCTTCTCTCTCTCCCTCTCCCTCTCTCTCTCCCTTCCTTTCTCTCTCTCCCTTCCTTTCTCTCTCTCCCTTCCTCCCTCCTCTTCCTCCTCCTCCTCCTCCTTCTCCTCCTCCTTCTCTCTCTCTCTCTCTCTCTCTCTCTCTCTCTCTCTCTCCCTTTCTCTCTCTCTCCCTTCCTTTCTCTCTCTCTCCCTTCCTTTCTCTCTCCCTCCCTTCCTTCCTTTCTCTCTCTTCCTTCCTTCCTTTCTTCCTTTCTTGTGAACGTGACCTTGGTATTATTGCTGCATGTTAAATACATGACCTTCATAACTAACATCTTTTAAGGACAGACTGACCAGGGACATGTTCCTACACAGTGTGCTGCTCAAAAGTGCTGTGCATCCCAGGTACAGAAGGAAGCTGAGACTTGCAACCCAAGTTTTTTGTTTTGTTTTCACGTAGCATCTTCTAAAACGTGAATGAGTGTATATTTTATGCTCCCTAGAACATGAAGAAACAACACTACATTTACCACATGCTCACAGTATGTTTTAGACGTGTGCCCCAAACCTTCCATTTATATCCATTGCCTTTATGAAGTTTTGAGTTCTTTTCAACAGCTGATGAAGAGAGACCTTTGGGTATGTAACCTGGCTTCATGTGAGTTTTATCAATTTATTTAACTGACAAAGATTGATATATTCTCTAAGCAGAGAACAAACCCAGGATAAAGGACCTACTGGAAAAATGAGCTGAAGAAAAGATTAAAATGTTGGTGGTGTTGAGCAAATCTCTTTTTTCCAGGTCAGGAGCTGCAGCTCACCAGGGATGCCGCTTCTCTTTTGTCGGTGTTCCCAGAATGCACAAGGGCAAATATTTGATGGCTTCCTTAGATATTTATTTTGATAACAGTTCTATTCTGACTTCAGTTTTTCTTCACTTAAACCTTTTGCTATTGAAATTCGTGTGTGTGTGTGTGTGTGTGTGTGTAAGACTACCAATTTTGTTGCAGCTCTTTTATTAGTCAATTATATTTACATTAGAATAACCTTCATATCATTCTGTTCTGTGACTCCCAGCAGAAGCCCTGAATTCTGTCCTGTATCTGTTTATCCTGGCCACTGTTGTCCTTCTTTCCTCTCTCCTGTTATACTTACTGTGAAATGATTCATTTCTGACCTACACAGTGACTCTAATAGCCAGTTTTAACCCAAGGTTAGTAGATAGCATTGTGGACTTATAGAGAAGTGGAGACTTTTAGCATTTAAATGGTGAGGACTTGAGGTGTTGAGTGACCTTGGCCACCATCTTGCTGTGTGACTTTGGGAAGGCTCTTCTTCTGTTATTCTAGACAATAGAAATCCCTTTTCCTGGCTAGGGAGATGGCTCCAGGGCTGAAATGCTTACTGTGCATGTGTGAGGGCCTAGGTTCAAATTCCTAGAACTCAGATGATTCTGGGTGTGGCAGCAGGTCTGTAATTCCTGTGTTCCTATGGCAGGATTGGAGGTGAAGACAGGGGAGTCCCTGTACTCTGGGGGACCAAGTAGTCTTGCGTGTATAGCAGTAAATGATGAATGATAAGGAGTCTTTGTCTCAAACAAGGCTGAAGGTGAGAACTGAAGTTGTCCTCTGAACCCCACACGCGCCCTGTGGCATGGGTGTTCCTGCATTTACACACTTGAAAACACGCACACACACACACACACACACACACACACCTTGTGCCCAGGTTTCTATAAGAGTGACATCAAGGAGCAGGACCTTGTAAATTCCCAGCTCCTAAGCGCCTCATGCGTGTTCATCTCTTTCCTTCTGATTCTCTACCGTTTCACTTGGAGAACTTAGCACTGAAGTCTTATTTACATTGTTTTCCCCACCAAAACTGTTCTTCACACACCAGGACTTCTCCTCTTGTGGTGGTGTCTAGGCTTGACCTTTGTCACCCAGCCACCACCCGGTCTAATCGTTAGTCTGCGGAGACCTACTAGGGAGAAATGTGTACTAACAGTGCCACTTCTCCATCAATGATAGATTCCATGAGGCGTTCGGTCAGCTGCCCTCGGTCCATCTCTGCTCACTTACCTTCCAGAGGGGATGTCCGCCCCTTTTCTTCTCAACAAGTGATACCATTAGCGCGACCAACGTCAGCATCTCGGTCACATTCCTTAAACCGTGCTTCCTCCTACACGAGACACCTGCCTCACGGCAACGAAGCCAACACTACCAACACCCTGGTGGTAAGCTATTGATGGGTTGTGCCCTTCTGAGGTTGCAGGACACTGTACTCAAATGCAGGTGGAGAGGGGATCAGCTGTGAGGATGAGGAGAGGGCCCCTGATCCCTTCCGTAATTCAATTGTGACCTCTGGAAACTGCATTGGTCATGTATTCTGGACTCCTAAAAGGTGAGCTCTGCCATATCACAGAGCTTAAGGTCGGAGAGAGAGAAGCATGGCTTTCTTTTCTATCTCCTGATGCAGGAGGGTAACGTTTGTAATTGTTTTTTGTAAACTCATATGCCTTTGTCTTAATCTTCTATAGAAGCAAGCACATTTAGTGTATGGCAAATACCCCTTAAGACTCTAGATTAATAGTTTAAAAACTGGTAAATTCTACCATACCATAGACTAGGTATGATGCTGTTGAGAATGCTTTCTGCATATTAAATTAATATGGAGTATCCCCTTTCAGCATACACTAGAGACATTTACAATTGAGAAAGTTAGTGGTTTTATTATATTTTGCTGGAGCTAGACCAGAGATTTATATAAAGTCTCTATTTCATTAACATTAACAAATTTAAGAATGAGTCTTCCGGTGGGAGAGCCCAGGAAATGTAAGTGAATCCCTTCATAATGATGACTGATCTTATTATCCAATCCGAGAGTTGGTGGCAAATGAAACAGATTAAGACGTCCTTTTAAATTACTCATATGTAATGTTTATATCTTGAGCAAGGTAAAATACAACCAAGAGAAAATATAAGAGACATTCTTACAAATAATAACCATTTTAATGCTAAAAATTCATAAATACCACTTAAAAACTATCTTTCAAATTATACTGGTACAATGGAATAAGACCCCCTCCGTGTATCTGTATTCTTTCAAATTTAAGAATGAGTCTTTGCGGCAATTGAAAACAAAGGAGCAGGAAGACGACCTCACCAGTCAGACCTTGTTTGTCCTCAAGGACATGAGGATCCGCTTTCCAGGGAAGTCAGATGCAGAGTCAGAGCTCATGATAGAAGATGTGAGTATCCGTATCCAAAGAGCACCTGTTTACTCTTCTTAGAGCATTAATGTGTATTGCCTGGGACCGGGGAGATGGCTCTGTTGGTAAAACACTTGCTGGGCCAGCACGAGGCCTTGAGTTGGATCCGCAGAACTTACATAAAGAGCTGGCGTGGTGGCCCGCAGCTGTAACCTCAGCATTGGAAAGGCAGAGAAAGAAGACTCCTGGGGTTTCATCGCAGCTCCCCCAGGGTACCTGGTGAGCAGCAGGTCCCAGGGAAAAGACCTCCAAGCCTGACCTCTGACCTCCACAGGCATGCATGCACACGCATGTGCATACACGTAAACACCAGCACACACGTGCCCTGTACACATATGTACATGCACACATGCCTTCTATACATTTACACAAAAAATGTTTTTCTGGTCAAATTGCACTTAATTGAATAGGAAATGTAATTGATACTGCTTTTAGCCCCCCAGAAACTTTTTAAAAAGTAGAAGAATTCATTTTAGTTATTAGGAACATTTTATCATATAATAAGGCTTTCAAGGGAGAATAATCAGCATCAAATAATAACTGTTCTTCATGATCAAAGAAATATCAGGGTAAACTCTTCTATTTAAAAACTGACTAAATTGAAGAGCTTAAGATGAAAAGAGACAGGATGAAAACAGCGCCTGGTAGAAAAATATCAAGACTTAGAGGTGACGCCTTAAAATCACGTTTTGAAACAGCCTGGATGAGTTCTTTTCACGTCCGCCACCTAGTGGAACGTTTGGAAACGGCCGTTCAGACGCTCCTCAGTCAGGACTCGCTCCTAGCTTAGAAAACAATCCAAGGTCACTGAGATGGTTTGATGGAAGATCATTTCTTCACTCAAGGGTTCTCTTCTCCATCCAACACGCTTTATAAACGCCCATACTTAGATCATTCATCATTATCGGCCACAGAACGTTTGGGGGTGGGGTAGGGTGGGTTGTGATTTTTTTTCTCCAGAAGACAAGGCACCATCTAGTGGTCACATATGGAATAGGAACCAAAGCTCACTCGGGGTCCTTTTACTGTTCGCCCAGCTTTATAAAGCAAGTGCATAGGGTTTCCAAAGAAAAGGGGAATCATCGGAAATGTAAATTAAAAAAAAAAAAAAGAAAAGAAAAGAAAAAAAAAAAAAAAGAAAAACGATGGTGCTGACTGTCCCTAGACAAAACCTGAGATTAATATTTTACCTATGTTAAAATGATTTTTGAGATTTGATATCCATTAATCTCTTTAATTCTTTTTAATAAAGATATATATATATATATATCTTACTTTATTTTTATAAAGATAAGTCATCATGGCAAAAACTCCTTTATAAAAGAAAAGTAGTTAAACTTCTGGATAAAAGATAAAATGATGTAAGAGATTATACTAATTGTCTGGTCTTCTCAGACGGTCCTTTGCCCAAAGTCAGGCATTTAGACATAGGTCCCCATTTCTTCTGGGGACTTGAGGAAAGTTCCTGCTTGCTAAAAAGGGAGTCATTCTCCTTATCTCTGGCAAGAGGAGCCTGTGGTCCTTACATTAACACATGACTACAGTGACTATTAACTTGTCAAGGTAAATGCTGGCCTCTAGGCTCCCTCAGTGCGTGCTCACAAGTCCCTTTTCTCCTGATCCCATCTAACCCTGAAAATCTTCCCCCTATTGCTGTTTCCTTGCTTTCCTGGGAGACAGCCATGGCAGTTCAGAATAAACTTTTTTCTTTTTCCACCCATGGAGTACCTATTTTGGCTTCTTTATTGTGCCCATTTTCATTCACTAATAGAAAATAAAACTTAAGTGTTATTTGGACTTGAAAAAAAAAAAAAGAAATAGCAAAATAGCAAAACAAGAAAAAGATTTCTTGCTGCAAAAATGCATAACGGCATCTTCTTGTTATTAGAAAATTATCGTTAAGAATCCAAGTCTTTTGAATTTTGTGCTGATAAGTTTTTTTTTCAAGAGTGAAAGTCATATATTGTTTGTCGGGGAACTTGTTACAGCAAAAGACAATTTAGATGGAGTATACGGCCTTGTGATAGATACGTTTTAAAACGTTACGTTACATTTTTTAATTTAGTGTGTTGATGCTGTGGGTCCAGGGATTGAATGAAGGTTATATACCTGGCAGCGAACACTTCTGAGCTTTATCACCAGCCTGGAAGTATTTTTACTTATTTTGATAATGTCTATTTCTAAGAAAAAACAGTAACTTTGCAGCAGACACATCATTTTTGTCTGTCTTTTATGGTCCAATATCATCTTCTTACATTTATTTATTTTATTTGTATGAATATCTCGCCTCCATGTATGTAGGTACACCACATGTGTGCCCACTGTTCAGAGGTCAAGGAAGGCATTGCATCCCCTAGAACAGGAGTCACAGATGGTTATGAGTTGCCAAGTGGGCGCTAGGAATTGAACCCAGGTCCCCTACAAGAGGAACGAGTGCTCTTAACCACTGAGCTATCACTGCGGTCCCATTAAGCTCTGCTGATTTTAATTAGAAAACCAGAGAGTGGAACTAATATTTGTGGCTAATGTGATTCTTCTATAAAGAAGATTGTTAGGCTTATACAATTAATGAAACATAATAATTTTGTCAGGCGTTAGATTCTTTGCTGTATGTCTGCTGTGCTCCAGACTTGAATGTTTGCTACAGTATACATTACTAGGGTGTATATTGAGAAATTCCGTAGATATACAGGTAACACAAAAGAAAGGGCCAGTAGCATTCTAATCGAATATAGGCTGACTTTTAATGTATTGTTCAATATTTTATTACTATGTGGGTAACGCAGCCCAGTGAATAAAGATAGAAAATCCATGGGCTGGAGGTCTGCCTAAAATGTGTGTATCTAAGGATTCCTAACTCTTATTCACTGAGTGATATTACTCTTACTGAAGAGAAAGAAAAGGGCTCGGATTTAGAACCCCTGGCTTGTCTAAATCGTTGTAGGTATCTTTTTATGAATGGTAGAATTTTTATTATACGTAGTCTCATAGTGCCTTCGCTGCACAGGAATACGGTCAGTGCTAACACGTTCGCTTACCACTTCTGGTGAGCATTCTAGATTAAATTTGTTAACTTCTCTCCCCCAACAGATCATGGATAACTGGAAGCACTATAAAACAAAAGTGGCTTCATACTGGCTCATAAAACTGGACTCCGTTAAACAACGGAAAGTGAGTAGTGCCTGGAAATCACTTTGCCCTTTATGTATTCATCAAGCTAAAATGTTTATTCAAGTTCATAACAAGTTTACGTGTGAACATTTACTTGCTTGTGTCTTCAACAATTACTGTGCACCTATTATGTATTGGACGAGGTTTAAGATCGTGAGGATAAAACGTGGATTGAAGACAAAGTAGTTGAGCTGAGCAGATACCTGTGAATCGGTGTGTCAGCAGATATCCGTGAATCTGTGTGTGAGCAGGTATCTGTGAATCAGTGTGTCAGCAGGTATCTGTGAATCAGTGTGTCAGAAGATATCTGTGAATCGGTGTGTCAGCAGATATCTGTGAATTGGTGTGTCAGAAAATATCTGTGAATCAGTGTGTCAGAAGATATCTGTGAATTGGTGTGTCAGAAAATATCTGTGAATCAGTGTGTCAGAAGATGT
>CM052704.1:115795386-115875736 GCA_028551405.1 Uromys caudimaculatus
GTGTCAGAAGATATCTGTGAATCGGTGTGTCAGCAGATATCTGGGAATCGGTGTGTCAGCAGATATCCGTGAATCTGTGTGTGAGCAGATACCTGTGAATCAGTGTGTCAGCAGGTATCTGTGAATCAGTGTGTCAGAAGATATCTGTGAATCGGTGTGTCAGCAGATATCTGGGAATCGGTGTGTCAGAAGATACCTGTGAATCAGTATGTCAGAAGATATCTGTGAATTGGTGTGTCAGAAAATATCTGTGAATCTGTGTGTCAGCAGATATCTGTGAATCGGTGTGTCAGCAGATATCTGTGAATCGGTGTGTCAGCAGATATCTGTGAATCGGTGTGTCAGCAGATATCTGTGAATCGGTGTGTCAGTAGGTATCTGGGAATCAGTGTGCCAGCAGGTATCTGGGAATCTGTGTGTCAGCAGAGAGGGGAGCAGAAACAAAGGCCATGGAGTGAAAATTACTTTGATGTGTATATGGATGATAGATCACAGTTTTACTTATTAATCTATTTATATAATAATTTTTTGTTGGAAAAGTAAGTGATACAGTAGTCATAAGAGATGAATTTGGGTGGTGGGTCAGGGCTCAGATGGTGACTTTATGAGATATGAGATGTAAGGGTTTTGGTTTAGTGGATGAAATGCCTTTGGAAAAGTTTGAGAAGACTTTTATAGTCTGATTTTATAGTAATTTTAAAGGGCTGAGAACTACTGGAGGGGAGTAGAATTGAGAGAGAATGTGGCAGAGAGTAGAAAGTATTGGCTTTTAGGGCAACTTAGGCCGGAAGCAGGAGTGGTCAGCTAGGGTGTGGAGGAAAGCCTGGATTCTGGAGGTTTGTTGTGGTTCTTTCATTGTGTGGGTTTAAAAATTGCTTATTTTAGGGGCTGGAGAGGTGGCTCAACAGTTAACAGCACTGGTTGCTCTTCCACAGGTCCCAGATTGTATTCCAAGCACCCACGTAGAGGCTCATCACCTCCAGTTCCAGGAGACACACGCTCTCTTCTGGCCTCCAAGGACACTGCACGCACACAGCGCACAGACCTACAAACAAGTAAAACACCCATACACATAAAAAATTAAAAAATGGGTGTATATTTTTGCACCTGTGCATTCAGGACCCCAGAGAGGTCAGAAGAGGTGTCTTATCTGCTGAAACTGAAGTTAAAGACACTTGTGAATCTCCATGTGGGTGCTAGGAAGTGAACCTGGATCCTCTGTAAGCCAGGTGCCCCTAACCACTGAGCCATCTCTCCAGCCCCGTTTCGTTGTGCTTTGATATTGCATATGCTACGTTGATGTACTGATGAGCTATCCAAGTGACGATACTGAGTGCTTTTGTTGAACATAATGGGTTTGAGAGCAGAGCTGAGGTTGGGTGTGGAGTCTGTAAGGTATTTCCAGGAGTAGGGCTGGATGGGACTATGTAGAACGTTTGTAAGGGAAGACTGGAGTTTCTGGGATTCTGTGAGCCCAGGGGCTCTCCTGCAGGTAGGAATGGGGAGGTGGGAGGATTCTCTGAAGAGAACTGAGAAGAGACAGGTGGAACAAGGACTGGCAAGGAGGGGCTGTCCTAAGTTCTTCAGGAAACGGAGGTCTGGTCCAACCAAGAGCAGTTATAACCAGAGGGGAGAGGAAGGGACCAGAGCATGACAGAAGTGAGATCTGAGGAGAGAGCAAAGGGGTAACAGCTGCCAAGGAGTGTGGGAGGCAGGGACAGTGTCACCTCAGGAGGTTGTCTCATGTGCTGTTGTCAGGAGATAGTACTACCTCAGCAACTCTAGGAAAGTTAAGACGAATTACATTTGGCCATTCTATGACTTGTTGATGGTTAGATGAAATTTTATCTGAGTAAATGGATCTGAATGGTTGTCCACCAGCTCACGCATTTCCCTGCAGTGTTGAGCCAGGGGTGTGTGGTTGCTTAGCCACTGAGTCTGGCCTTCTCCACCATTATGGACCATAAGCCAGGAAATCTTCTCCTCCTATGAGAGTCTTTAGCTCATGGTATTTTACCATAGCAACAAAAAGTAACTAATACAATGATGGTCAAAAATTGGTTATTTTAGAAGAAAAGAAAGCGAGCCTATTTCTTATCATACACAAAATAATTTCCATGTAGGTTACAGCTCTCGAACACTTGAACTACTGTGATGAATTGAACTTGTAACTTAGTTTCAATTCATCTAGAGCGAGAGGATGGTCATATCTGTTGGCTTCCGCGTTTAACGGGGTCTAAACCGACAAGATGCCCTCTTCTAAATGGTCTTCCATAAAAACTTTCTGTGCTGTCTTCCCACTTATGAATTTAGAGGAGCTATGAGAACATCCAGTGACGTTTGTCATTTGATACCAACCTAAAAAGATACCCTATATTAAAACAATAAGTTACACAGTAACATTGTTCCATTTTAACCTACTAATGAGTGTATTACTTAAAGATTAGCCTGCCTGTCTTTTTGTCTGCCTGTCTGTCTGCCTGTCTGCCTGTCTGTCTTTTTGTGTCTGTCTGCTTGTCTGTCTTCCTGTCTCTCTGGCATTGGTTTTTTCCTTCTTAAAGCAGTTATGTGGTGGGTTCCCTATGCTCCCAACACTGAGGAGTTAAGGCAGCCTTGTCTATGTAGCAAGCTCTAGGCCAGCCAGGGTCACATAGTGAGATCCCACTTCAAAGTACCTTCATGTGTTTGCCTATGAACCAAATTATGATTTATTTCTAGAGGATCGCTATACTGAGCCGAGAAAAGGGAAGCCATGCTATTTACTGCCCTTTCTCCCTTTTACTTTATGTATTTTGATATTTTTCACATTACAATGATCATTTTTACAAGTGGAGGGATGGCTGAGAGAGATGGACCTGTCTGTTGGAAACAAGTTGGTTAAATTACAGAGATGTGGGTTGGCTCCATGGTCCAAAGAAACAAGGAAAGGAGGTGGAACTGGGCTCTGAGCCTAGGCTATTGATCTAGGCTGCTTGGGCAGGAGAGTCACAAGTTCAAGTCCAGCCTAAGCTTTAGAGTGAGATAAAGGTTAACCTGGGTAATTTAGTAAAGAACCTACCTCAAACTAACAAATACAAAACAGGGTGAGGAGCATAGCTCAGGAGCTTGCCTGAGCATCACAAACAAGCAAGCAAGTGAAAGAAAGGAGAGAATACGGAGAATTAGAAGTTAAAACAAAGAGGTGGATAAAGACTGCCTGACTCCAGCCCCTTCCTCCTCCGCAGTACACCATCCCTCATTCCTTCCGTCTTCCTCATGTCCCCTATCTGCGTCCCTCACACCCACAAATTACCTTTTCCCATTTGAAATTTCAGGGCTTTTGTGCCTGCCTTCTACCTACTTTGAGAGGTTTATGAATTTTAAGAAAGCCCTTTAGGGCTAACATGCTATCAGCCATCTGCCTGGGGGAGGTCTTCTTTGCACCACAGTCTGTGGGAGAGAGAGGGAAACCTAAGGCAGTGCTGGACAGCCCTGGCGTGTACCACTGCCCTAGGAGCAGACCCCAGGGCTGACTACTGCTCCGAGTCCTTTAGAGGTCAGGGACACAGGGACCTGTGGAGGATTTTTGCCTCTGGGCTAGGCTAACTAGCTGTGGCCTGGCACTTGGAAGCTCTGAGTAGTGGTGCCTCTTGGGTCGTAACAGCTCAGGTACAGATGGGTCCCTCTAATCTGTCTACGAATGAGTCTCACATATAGTCGCCTGCTGTTGCCTGTGCCCTGGACTGCCCGCTGTCCAATCCTACCTGCCTTTGGGGGTTGGAGGTGAGGGAATCAATGACACCGACTCTTGGAGCAGGTGATAAGGTTGCAAGAAGCTCATCTGAACGCAGCTGTAAGCTCCTTTAATACCCTCCACCCACTGGTCCTGGAAGGCATCTCTTCTAAAGAACAGTCCTGATTGACTGGCATTGTCTGCATCAGCGGTCTCTCAGGCAGTCCTCAGTTAGGTCCTCCTGCAGGAGATGCCTTTGGCGTTCATGCAGAGGCGGCCTTGCTGTTCCTTCTACCTCCTGCAGGTTCGCTCCACACACTTATTAATCAGTATGATTCTAGAATGCCTGGGAAACCTGAGGTGAGCTTATGATGTAACCTGGAAAGGACACAGTCAGAAACAGAAAGGAGTGTCCCGTATGTTTAAGGGCCATGCTCACTGGGATTAGGAATTTAAAAGTAAACACAAGTACTTCCTTGTGAACTTACGAGCACATAGGTATTCCATCATGTCAAGTCCTTCGGTTTACTGTAAGGACCCTTGCGTGCTCTTCAGCTAAGACCAGCTCAGAGGTTATTCTGACGGAGCAGGGAGGCTGTACCAACATGAGGTCCAGGATCTTTATTCTCAGTTTATACGTCTTTTACTCTATTTTTTTGAGCTCCCATTTTGCTTCGTTCTTTGGTCAAACATCATCCAAAGGCATTGTATTTCCTGTGTGCTTTAAGATACCCATTCCTGACAAAAGCCTGCTGATAGTGTCTCATAGTTCATGTTAGCTCAACAGTTATGACCATTCCCTACATGGCTAATTTAATAGACAGTTCTATTGTGGGCCAAAGAATTCATGTATTGGATTTTGGCATCCAAGGGATAAAAAGGGCTGATCTGAGTTAGAGAAAAGTTGACCTTGCTGAGAGGCCCCCAGACGTGGTTGAGAACTGCTAGGCAGAGGCTGAGAGCAGAAGACAAGCCCTGGAATCCCACAATGCAACTCAATTGTAGCAATTTTTCTTGCTGTGGTCATGGTTACAGCAAGTCTGTGTCATTTTTCTTCACCTATTTTCTTCACCTAAAGAGTGTCTTAGTCAGAGTTTCTATTCCTGCACAAACATCATGACCAAGGTGAAAGTTGGGGAGGAAAGGGTTTATTGAGCTTACACTTCCAATTGCCGTTCATCATGAAAGGAAGTCAGGACTGGAACTCAGGCAGATCAGGAAGCAGGAGCTGGTGCAGAGGCATGGAGCATTTCTGCTACAGCACAGGTCAGACTTGTGAGTTGAAGGGGGGCGGGGGCAGATGGATGGAAATGACCTCAGACTTAAGTGAATCTTAAGAAGGTGTTGGCCAGGCTGATGGAGAGGGTAGACATAAACTTGGTGTTGGAGGGTTGGCACTGGGTAGCAGCGCCCTTCCCCCCATCCACACTCGCTTCTTGGATGGGTGCAGCCTAGGTAAAGCATAGGCAGTAGCTGACAACTACAAGTGATCCAGAACGGGAAAGCATCAGATGACCAAACTCTTTAAAATAGGTTGATCTGAGTTGCCTGGATCCATGGCTGTCACTCAGGTTGTGTGTTACTTAATTTGACAAGAATTTATTGGTTGGTTGCTGGTTTCATTCATGAACTCAGCTGGGTGTTGCTGGGGATCTCGAAAGTTCATTTCATGTTTTTGTGACTTAACCGTGAACTCTTCAGATATTTGTTGGAGAGATTGGCACATCCAAAGCATTCACACGGTCCACTCTGAGGCCACTGTTGAAATACATATTTATCTCACTTCTTTGGTTGCAGGATAGTGACATTGCTGAAGGTTCATCAGAGTTCTGTGAAACTCAAGAGCTTAGCTTGCTAAGCCCAGAGACTCCCACATGCTTTGTCCTGCATATGTGTGTGTGTGTGTGTGTGTGTGTGTGTGTTTATGTGGAAATAAGATTATTTGCTTTTCTTCACATTTTCCTTAATGGATATAAAATAATAGAGATCTGGAGCTCAAAAGTTAAATACTGAGGAGAGTCCTCAGAGGGTGGAGGTGGAAACAGTTCTCTCATTTAGTGTCAGACTGTGGTAACCGTGCAGTTGTGCAGTAGTCTAGCTCTCTGCCAAGAACTGTGCCTCAGACGCTCCATAAGGGATCTATACATGAGGTAGAGTGTGCTGCCCTGTTGATGGGCTGTGAAGAACGCCCAGTTTCCTGAAAAGCACCTTCTCTGTTGCCATATGTAGACAGGAATAAAGATGGGGGAGTGGGGAGCACCCAGTTACCCTGTCATAGTCCATATGCATTTGTTTTGGGGTTTTTAATGGATCCCTGCTGATCAGAGCTGCTCGGTAGCAAATCCCTTTCACACCTACCTCACTTGCTGCTGCTTGCATTTCTGGAGCCGCTGTCTCCCATCTCTGTTTCCTTTGGGCTGACAGGGAATGCTGTTCCGAGTGGTTCATTTTGTGTCAGCAAATATGCCTTCGCCCTGTAGCCGCAGCGGCTGCACACATCATTAGAGCCGCGCACAGTGATTTTAATGTTGCTTCAAAACCGTCTTCACCCCCTTGCCATTATTTTAATTTAGGACCAACTGCTCAGCCATATGGAGTAGTTTGTCATTCAGCATCTGTAGTGGCAAAATATGTATTTATCTGTGTGCTTTATGCCTTCAGATGGGCTATGTATCCTAAAACGGCAAGTCTTTTCACTTTATCAACGTGGCCATTCACTGAATCTCCATTTGCTTTTCCCACAGAGGGCTTAATGTTAGATTGGGCTGCTTTGCAAAGTCATAAAGAAATGATACTTAGTTCTGTACCTTAGCTTCTCCGGGGCTCATGGTTAAGCACAAGGACACCTTGCTGGCCATTTATCATTATACTTCACAAATTATTCAGCATCTGGGCTGGGGATGTAGCGTGGATAGATGCTTGCCTAGCATGCACAAACTCTGGGTTTGCCCCCTGGCTGGACTCCCATGCCTGTAGTCCCAGCAAGTGGGCAGTGGAAACGGGAAGATCCTAAATTCACTGTTATGCTCAGCTCTATAACAAGTTTAAGGCCACTGTGGTATGGGGGCTGGAGAGATAGCTCAGTGGTTAAGAGCACCGACTGCTCTTCCAGAGGTCCTGAGTTCAATTCCCAGCAACCACATGGTGGCCACCTTTGCTAAAGGTGCAGCCACGTAGCCTTTTAACAATCCAGTCCAAACCCGATGGGCACCAAGGAGGAGGTGTCTTAGCATCCTTGTCTGCACAGGGATTCTACCGACTTCCCAAACATCACTTGTTAGAATAGATCTGAACCTAAGAAGAGACAGTTGGAGTTTGTCTCCCTGGCTTTTGCTGTTGGTCTTTGAGAAGACAAAACTGTGTAGTAGTGTTAAGAGAAGCTGAGATTTGACCTGTCTGTAGCTCAATCAAGTTTTCTCTCTGTTCTGGCCTGATTTGTCATTTATAAGATCTAGAATGTTCTAGCAACTTTAGACTTTAATTAATACCTGGATGGCAATGCCTCACTTGCTTGAACTCAGGTGTTGACCATGATCTGACAGAAAATAATGTATCATTTCTCTATCTTGCTTTGACTATTTTCATCTCTCTCTCTCTCTCTCTCTCTCTCTCTCTCTCTCTCTCTCTCTCTCTCTCTCAGTTTATTTATATTATTCACATGAGTACACTGTAGCTGACACACCAGAAGAGGGCATCGAATCCCATTACAGATGGTTGTGAGCCACCATGTGGTTGCTGGGAATATAACTCAGGACTGCTGGAAGAGCAGTCAGTTCTCTTAACCACTGAGCCATCTCTCCAGTCCCCATTTTCATCTTTTTCTAAAGAAATATTAATGTACATGATCATGGACTCCATCTCAGGGGTTTTGGAAAGGGGCCATAGACCGACAGTAGTTATGTTTTTGTTTTGGGCTTTAAGGACTTAATATATGCAGACATGCCTAGAATAAGCCTAAGCTCCGAAGCTTACCTCCTCTGTATAGGTTTTACTTGAGCAAACAGTAAGTGGTAGCCCTTGTCCTAAGCCTCTGGGGATCGGAAAAAAAACGTGTGACTGGATGGGGCATGAGTTCTCTGTTCTTAATTAATGGGATGTTAAAGTCAGGTGACAGACAATAGAGGATGGTTTGGTCAATGAGGGATCGTGTGGTAGGTTAGTGGTAAGTGGTCTGTCCCCCCAAGTTATGTTGTTTGAAGATACAGAATTCTCCAGGTGACTAAGCAGAGGCTGGTTTTGTTAGCTTGTGTGAGGTTTCAGAATTCTAAAGGGGAAGTGTTTGGACTCTTTTACTTTAAACTATGGAACTAGATCTTTCTAACCCAGCTCCTCTCCTAAGACCAGAACTTGCCTTTAGAGGGCACATCTTGAAAACTCAAAGCAAGGAGAATCAAAAGAGAGTGAGAGCTCCAGTGATGTTCTGTGGACAGGAGCAAGCATCTACACTCACCAGGTGGCACCTAACTCCGAGTCTAGGAAAGCTCTCCTGGGCGTAGAAAATCCTAGCTGTGGAAAGAAAGCTTTCTCAAGCCCTTAGGCCCTGGTTTACAGGCATATCTGGGTTAGGATGCTAGACTCTCATACTCCTAAAATTCTCCGTAGACTGAGAATGATCACACGTAGAGCCGTGACCCAGAGAGTGTCTCAAAGAGGATGCTTCGCCTGTGCTTGGCATTTGGCATAGCACGAAGTGAAAGCTAGCTGCTCAGAGTAGTGTTTAAACCTCCACCATTGATACCATTTTTCTGTGTTGGTTATTTTATGCAACTCGCATTTATTCTTGAGATTAGCTTATGATAACCTGTAAGTGGCTACCTTTTTATTCTTTCATCTTTGAATTATGATTTTTTTTGCCCTACTGTATTACTTACTGGCAGAAAGTAGAAAGGGACACTGAGAAATGACTTAAGTTTTTATCACGTTTCTGCCAGTGTTCACGCTTACATCCAGCACTCACAAGTCCTGCTTTCTGCATTAAGTATTGCAGAACATTAAACGAATAACTTAGATGAAATTTAAAACAGCATACATTAAATTGATGCCTGGTACGAATGTTATATCAGCATTATTGTGAATAATTCATATGAAAGTGTTTTCTTAATCCTCTTTGTAATTAAGGAGTCGTTATCCAGGGGAGTCTGTCGTGACCTGCCTTCTTGTGGGTGCACCATCTCTCTCCTGTTCCCTGTGCTTACTGACACCTCAACATATAGCAGGATGTGCAATTCTGCCCCCAGTTCACAGTGATGGAACAGGACAAAGGGAAGCGAGACCACCGTGTGGCTGACACGCTTCACTGTGCGGACCCGTAGCTGCTCGGGTATTCTGCAAAAATAGGTGTTGGCTTGAAATTGAACTTGGTCATGAGCAGCTAGTATCACTTAATATTTGGGGAGCACCATTAGAAAGAAATGGTTCTCACTCCCCGTTCCAATTCATGCTCGTTCCTGAGGAGAGCAATTGTCCTCACAATTATTTTCTTAATATCACCTCATTCTTTATATTTATTGCACATTTGTATTAATGTTTTATGGGAGTGCTTGTTTTTCCACTAGGTTTTGGACATAGTAAAATCAAGTATTCGTACAGTTCTTCCGAGAATCTGGAAGGTTCCTGATGCTGAAGAACTGAGTTTATACCGGATTTTCAACAGGGTATTTAATCGCCTACTCTGGAGCCATGGCCAAGGACTGTGGAGCTGTTTCTGTGATTCAGGGTAAGTTGAAGTCATTTTGTTTTGTTACTGCATTTTAACTATTTTACTATTTAGTCATAAAGGTAGACCGTGGAAATGGTCAAATATCTTAGATAATAGTCCTTTAACACAAATTTTTACTGCATATAATTGGAGTACTCGAGTATAATTTATAGCAATAAAGTTGATTTGGATGCGTCAATAGCGAGCTCTGGGTTCAATGTGATACCTTCTTTACAAAAATAAGATAGAGAGCAATTAAGAAGGACACCCAGCATTGAACTCTGCTCCTCATGCACACATGAAGAAACACTTGCAGGACACGTGCGTACACACAGAATATACCTACCACATACATACAACATGCATCCACACCACACACACACATACACACTATAAACAAGCACATACATATACACAAACACTACACACATATACACATATATACCACATGCACGCGTGTGCAAGTGCGCGCACATACACAGACACTTATATACACATGCACAATAAAAGAGATTTCTGGGCAGGCAGTCTTTCCCCAAATGTTTCATTTCCTTGTTTTATTTTGTTGTTTCCACTCTAGCAATTGTGCTCACTTGCCATCAGAGTCTACACTTATCTACAGACACAGCCATCTAAGCACCCACCCTAACTTCTTTTTTTTTTTTTTTTTGGTTTTTTCGAGACAGGGTTTCTCTGTGTAGCCCTGGCTGTCCTGGAACTCACTCTGTAGACCAGGCTGACCTCAAACTCAGAAATCCGCCTGCCTCTGCCTCCCAAGTGCTGGGATTAAAGGTGTGCTCCACCGCTGCCTGGCCCACCCTAACTTCTTTATGCCTTTCTCTTATCGTCTCCTGTTCTGAGTGTGCCCTGTAAAAACTCTTCATTTTTCAAACATCTTAAAAATCCATCCATTCTGCATTGAGTCCTACCTAGAGGCCCAGACTACACTTATCTCTGTTATAAAACTTTAACACACTGTTCTGCTCTGACATGGTCTCTGAGCAGCATTGCATGTTCTAGCCTCGAGACTGAATCCTCTGTGCCTTTTGCGGATCCCTTCCCTCTACTGTGTGCTTCTTGACATCCGTCATTCACCAGTAGGGTAAAGCGCTCTGGGTTGCAGTGACACCTGAGGATAATCTTGGCTGTAATGCATTTCTATAGAGATTTAGATGAAACCTTTGATCTGTGTTCTGTAACCTCTCAGTTGATTGTGCTCTAGAATGTTTCTATCTGAACCCATTTTATTTGGTTTGTTTGTGGATCCTTTGGTTGGGTGCTACATTGGAATTTCAGCTCCTGCCCACCATGGAAGGCTGTGAGACAGTGTGCTACTTATGTTGATGTCGGGTGTTTGCCAGAGTCAGCATCTGAAGATTATACATCCGCTGAGTCAGCATCTGAAGATATACATCTGCTGAGTCAGCATCTGAAGATAAACATCCGCTGAGTCAGCATCTGAAGATATGCATCCGCTGAGTCAGCACCTGAAGATCTGCATCCGCTGAGTCAGCATCTGAAGATCTGCATCCGCTGAGTCAGCATCTGAAGATATACATCTGCTGAGTCAGCATCTGAAGATTATACATCTGCTGAGTCAGCATCTGAAGATATATATCTGCTGAGTCAACATCTGAAGATATAAGTCTGTTGCTTTCATTGACCACAGGGCTTTATTTCCTCACTTGTTTTTGGTAACATATTCTGGCTGGTTGAGGTCCCTTCTCATATGCCACTAGCATAATACTCTGCAAATTTCCCTGGTGGTATCTTTCCCTACAAATACCGACAGCAGCTGTAAGTCAAACTTATTGAAGCCTTGCTAAGCAGAAAGACAGTTGTTCACATATTCGCCATAAAAGTATCAGAGTTAAAGTATTCCTGTTACCTTAACTTGACTGGTAAGGTAACTAAGACATACACAGAACCTGTCATTTATCCAGGCTCCTGTAGAGATTGGGTGAGCCTTCCTTTAGACTCAGGAAGTCTGAGTTGAGATCTTAGAGCAGGGCTGTGTTCACTGTCCACAGACACATCTGCCAGTTACCAAGCACTGGTCACATCAAGTCCCAGCAAGTTACGACTGAGCAGGAGGAGGAGGGATACTCTGGAATTCAATATGGCTTCACTCTGTGCCCATTTCTTGCACGATGGTGGTTTTTAGATGTTTAGTTTGGCCTTTATTTGACAGCTACGCAAGTGAGCTTTGTAGGATTCCTGGACTCTATGAAGCCACGTGCTGTTCCTTGTCTTTGGTCCTCTGTTTTGAACTTCCACAGTTCCACTGTAGCTTCTGATGCTTTGCCCAGGCAGTGTGTGTGCCTTTAGTGGGTCTGATAGCTAGGGAGTCAGGGTGAAAGAAGTCTAGTCTTCTCATTTCTTAAGAATGATTTTAATTTAAAAAGTGTAGCTTTCTTGGTCAATTACGTGGAAAATATTAGACAAATATAATTAAGTAACTCTAGGACAGCTGCATACCTGTTTCTGTCTGTTAACACACCCGAGAATGAGATGAAATAAATAAGCCACTCGCCTACATCCTGAGACACTGAATTTTATTATAAATTGTTCTTACCGGTCTCAATAAATTCAGTCCAAGCCTTTGTTATCAGATAGCAAATATAGTGGTCTTTCTTCTCTTCTTGGATGCTCATGGTCAAGGACCCCTTGGTTCCTGTAGTCCTCTGGAAGATTTTAAAAATATATATTGTTTTAAAGATACATTTTATTTTAAAGGTTATGTATATGTGTGTGTTTGAGGGTGTGCACATGTGAGTGCAGGTGTGCATTGGATCCCAGAATTACTGGCAGTGGGCAGTTGTGAGCTGCACAGTGTGGGTGCTGGGATCCAAGTCAACAGCCTGTTGGGAGAACAAGAAGCACTCTTAACTTAGTCATCATTTCAGCCCCCCCGGGGGTGTTGATGGCCCACATTCTGATTGTGGTAGTGTCATGAGTGTGGTTTTGGAATTTTATTCAATAAAATTATCTACCATGCTTTCCTGGACTGAGGGAATTCTAGATTTCTGTGGACTCTAACTCAGGAAAGATGGCTCTGGCAGGTAACATTTCAGGGAGACCTACAGGAAGAATAGGTGCTGACTACATAAAGCAGTGTGGAGGAAGGAGGCATTGACAGGGAGGGGAACTGGGGAGGAGGGAGGGGGAGGACTGTGGAAGAGATAAAGAGAAAGAGGAAGTGGGGGTCGATAAGAACAGTATGGGAGAGGGAATCCACCAGTTCTCTCTGTGCCCTGAATGAGGGATTCTGGTTTATGCCTTTTAGCCCCAAACATTTTCTATGGGAGTTTGTCATATGGAAGCTTTTTTATTTATTTTCAAGATCTTAGTTCAGAGATAAACTGTAAGGAACATTCTTGGGTATGCTAACAGAGAGAGACAGGTACAGAGCTGTCCTGGAGTTACTAAAATTATATTTGTCAAAGATTTTCCACATAACTGAGCAAGAAAACAACACATCTTTTTTTCAAATTAAAATCATTCCTTGAGAAATGAGAAGACTAGATCTCTTTCACCTTGACTCCAAAGCTGTCAGAGCAGCTGTTAAAGGCACACACACTGCTGGGCAAAGCTTCAGAAGATACAGTAGAACTGTGGAAGATCCAGACTGAGGACCAAAGATGAGCAGCAGTGCGTGGCCTCACAGAGTGGCTTGGCTTTAGGCTTTCAGCTACCCTAGTTTGAAAAACAGTGTGTGCAAAGGATAGACAACAGGTGACGTGACCATTGCCCTTTACGGGTCTCCCATATGGCTGTGTTCACTGTAGGTCTTCATCTCTCAAATCTTTCTTCTGGTGATTATTCACTCACTTGACAGACTGCAGATTTTAAAATAGACAAAGCAAAACGGTTCTTTCTCTTTTGTCCACCCAACCACCAGTCAGGCTTCCTTCCAGGCTGCAAAGAAATAAATCAGTTCCCCTCTTCAGATAAACGCTTTATTAAACGTTTCCACAAGGACAAGGGTGGAGTAGTTGGATTATTGAACAGCAGGGGGCTTTCTAAGTCTTGCATTTTCTCTTTGTTGTGAGAAGTATTCAGGACTTTTTCCCTTGCAGTATGTCAATGAAAATGTAATCTAAAGCCACCCCCTTTAATATTTCTCAGAGGATTAGGGAAAAGCCAAAAAGAACTATTTGGTCATTTAATTTTTCTTCTAGAATTCATCGATGTTGGCGCTTTCATTTCTGTAGAATGTAGATTTAGAAAGCAGGCAACAGGATCCTGTTTTGTTTTGTTTTGTTTTTAATTGAAAGCACTGGTATTTCTAACTTTTCTCATCTCCTTTTATCTTTGTGAAACCAAAACTAAAACCATAACCAACTAAACACGAACCCCACAAAACTTTGTGCTATTACTTTGGGCAGTTGGGATTCAAGCGATAGCATAGGAGTTTTCATAGATACCCTTGATGACAGGCCCTCGCGAGGGGGAGCAGTCTGAGTTTCTACCTCAGCTTCCCTATGCGTGGAGGAAGCTCTGTAGTCTCTGGCAACAGGACTCGGATCTTACTCATTCTCTTTTCTCTGCTGAGAGGTTTTGGTAGGCTCACACTTGAATATAACTTAATAGACTAGAGTGCCAGTGATGTCAATGTATATACAAGAAGTGGGCATAGGACATTGACGCGTACGTTTATCTTGCAAAGGGAATGGTAATCCCATCAAAGCTGTTCTCCTACCGCAGGCAGGCACTGGCAAGCCGTCTTGCTTAGCATGGTCAGTTGGTAGCATCGAAGGACTTAAAGACTAACATCACCTGTTATGTAGAAAGTTACATCTAGTTAAAATGACGAAGCCCCCTTTTTGTTCATCATCTCACTTCATCATCTCTCTCCCCTCTAAATTTTAAGGCCAGTAGAGAAAAATAACCCTGACATGAGAGGCCTGGTACAGATCCAGACAGACAGCCGCAAAGTATAAAAACAAACAATCCTGTTCAAAATGGAGGGGGGTGAGGTAGGCAGACTTTCATAGACATATCAGGACCTCAGCAGAGCGGACTAGATGGGCAGTCAAAACATAGGATATTTCCCGTGTATTTGCAGGCATACACAATTTTATATCTCGCAGCTCAGACATTTAAGGTCTATTAGATTATGCATCTTAAATACAAATGTAAATGCTAATTATCTTCTCCAGTGTTTTCTTGGTTCAATTAAGTAATATACCTGTATTATCTATTATTTCTGTAGCCATAATATATATTTTGATAACACACATATATTGTCTTATGTTTATCAGTAACTTTTGACTTAATTGAGCTAGCATTCAACTGTTTATGGGTCAGAAATGTTTATGCCTTTGCTGAGAAAAAAAAGTATTATATTTAGACAGGAGTATTTCCAAATCCAGAAGAAAATCAGTTTCTTTCCATTAACTCACTTGAACTTTGACCCTGTAAGAAATTCTGTCATTTGCTAATGACATGCTGTCTTTAGGACCACGTTTGTTTGTTTGTTTGTTTGTTTGTTTATTTATTGTTGTTTTGTCTTTTCCCCTGAGAAAATAAACAGTAGTCTTTATAGAGAAACAAACAAAACAAAACAAAAACCTTCAAACACTTTTAAATGTGTAAAGAATTTTTTTAATTTCAAATACATAAAATAGCCACAGAAGGTTGAAAATTAAGTCTTTGAATTTCCTGTTGGGATTTTGTTTTCTTTTGTTTTCAGGAAAAATGATTTTTCCTTAATATTTTTTTTCTTTGTGAAAATCTATTGTTTCCCCCGAGGGTTATACAAATTTGTTATTGTTAAGAGAAATTTGAACCATTATGAAATTTCAAGCCACTTTCCCCTCAAGGTTTGAAAAGAGTCCCCCTTCCTCCATCCTTGCTAAGGTATGTCTGAATTAAGCCTTGATGACTAACTTGGGACTTGCTGACAGTAGCACACAGCAGCTTTCCAGGAAGTTATGAGCAGTTCCCACTGTGGAGCAAGTTCCCTGGAAGAGGAAGGATACAGCTCTTATGTAGGGGTGAGCACCTGTTGGGATATATCACTGCAAGAGCACACAGCTGTGCCTGAGGAAGAGGGGGGGGGGAGGGAGGAGAGGGAGGGAATTAGGGAATTGTGCACAGGGTGCTCATAATCAAGGGGTCAAACTGAGTTTCCTAGAGCAGGGTGGCCATAAATTAAATCACGACAACTTTATAATCTCTTTGTTTCTAGTATTACGTTAAATATAGAATTGTAAAACACCCAAATCCTAGAATACCTAAAATTAGATTTACAGATACTTTAATATGGAATAGTTTCAGTGTTTAAAAGCAGGAATGACTCGTTTTGTTAGCTATTCAGGTTGGTTGCACTCATAGCCTTAAAGAGAAATCCTATAATCATTTGGTTTTTAAAAATGAAGTCTAATTTCCCAATTTGTATCTATTATAAAAATTTCATATTCACTACATATATGAGGGGCCTTTTCCACCTTCTTCCCGTTTGCTGCTACGTAAGTGATGTGGCTGGTTGCCGTTTTTTACGGTGAACATGAAGTCATGTCTGTTTCTATGCCAACAGATCCTCTTGGGAGAGCATCTTCAGTAAGAGCCCAGAGGTGGTAACTCCTCTGCAGCTCCAGTGTTGCCAGCGCCTGGTGGAACTTTGCAAACACTGCCTGCTTGTGGTTTACAAATACACAACAGAAACAAGAGGACCCATCTCAGGCATTGGTCCAGACTGGGGGAACTCCAGGTATGTTTTACATTCTCAGTTCCCGTGAATTTTGCGTAGACACATGGTTTAGCACAGTTTGAAATTGAGAGTCTTTTAAAATTAGGAATCTTTTTATGCTTACATAACCAGGGGATCATCTAAAGCTGAAAAGATATCCATGCTATAATCTAGAAAATAGCTTTTATTTGCACAATCTTTGTTTTTAAGAGACCAAACAAGCACAGAAATCACAAACGTAAAGGCGGTAGATACAAGGTGAACGGAAGCAAGCATATTTGACTTACATATTCTTGTTTCCAAAAACTGGGTAAGAGTACTCCAAACTGTTGGAATAAAGTTAATTATTATTATTCCCTAATAGGGATATCTTAACATTCATCTCTGAGAACAATACAGGTTAGAAGGTGCCTTTGGTTTGATTTTATTACCCAGCTATGCCTCTACCAAGACATTTCCAGGCCGATCAGCAGGGCACAAATTTTTGTAAAGTTCTGCTTCAAAATTGAGTTTCATGCCTTCCAGTTAAAACATGTAGTTTTTTAAAAGTAGGAAACACAAGAACAGGCAAGGGAGTAAACAGGAAGTCCATTTTAGACTTTTCCAACACAGTGACAGTACCTGGTAGAACTAAAGTTGAATAGGAACTCTGGCATTTGTCGCTGTTTGGTTTAGTGATGGGGAATTGGACCCAGGGTCTTGCACGGTGTAGACAAGTTCTCTGTGCACTCAGTTACATTCCCAGCCTCTCTCACGGGAGCTTTATTATGCAAAGCTGTAGCGCTACTTAGAGTAGAAGAATGTGAGTTGTGAAAATAAAGTCATAGTCTAAAAGAAGTCAGGGAGTAGGTTAAAAACTAAAGAGCAAATGGAATCCCTGGACATAGGTGCAGTAGACCGACCTCAGGGAGGGCACCGAAGCCCTCTCTCTGTAACAGTGACCTGTACCACAAAGTGGATCGGAATATTTTTCTCAGAAGGGTCCGACACACATACTTGTCCTAGACTTTGTCTTTGGTACACTGTGTAGAATATTTACCCTGTTTATCCCTTTTGCATGTAGTAGCCTAATGATCATAACAATTCTAGAGACAGAGTTAACTGTGAGTATTTTAACGACGTATTGCCCAGTTTTAACAGGAAATAAAACTTTCATTAATGCTTTCGTCTGATTTAAACAAATGATAGCCGTTGTGTTGACATTCTGGTCCAGAAATGAAGAGCCTTTTCTTCAGGGAGTAACATGCTGTGCGTGACCAGGAGGGTTTGGAATCCCATAGGGGAGGGAATTTGACAGTGCTTTGTAGCATCCTTCCTGAGATTCTAGGTGCTACAACTCAGTTTCCATTGATGGATCAGGTAGCTTCTGTGAGGAAGGCAAAGAGGAGAGCTTCCTGGTCAGTCTCGAGGAGAGGCCACACCTCACAGTTGCTTCAGGTCTTCTCTTTTCTTCTAATCTTTGTGGCTAGGAGAGGTATCCTTGTCTTGAAATCTTCAGTTCCAGACTTCCGAGCGGCGCTCAGATGAGCCTTGGGGTCACAGGCCTAGGCACTATGAGGTGTCAATAAGTGCACCATCATTCCTGCCCACGTTCAGACCTCTTCATTTACAGGAGACAGATTTCAAAGTGGAATTTTACTGACAAGCCTTACTGGGGAAATGACAGAGATGACTCCTGTGAGTTTTCTAATCCACGATTAAACTTATCTTCTTGAAGGCAGAGTTGGATCAACACGAAGTTTCTACCACCATAGCCTAAGAAGTTTAATTCCTTCCATGAGGGCTGGAGGGCAAGTGAACATGCAATTTCTCTGCAGAAGGGCTAAGCCAGGCAAGCCCGAATCCTCCTTTTAAATCCATAATGCAGTTCTGGAAAGAGGCCAGAACAGTGAGAGTTAGCTCTTTATGACAAACCAAGGAGTGGAGGAAAATAAACATTTCAGTGCAACATCTAGCTATTAAAACTCAGATGGATGTCACAGCCATTGACGAGCAATAGTTTTCTCTCATAGGGAAATGAATCTATAACATTCTACTTTATAGAGTTTAGCCTTCAATGGATTAATTACTTTTATTTATAAAGTATACTTGATAAATAGATATATGGATGTATATGTATAAATTAATTACAAAGAAGAGTGTACGTAAGTATGAATGTGACATATGCACTCATAAAGTTAGCCTGAGCACTTTTATGAGGAGATATATCTTTGGAAATTTTATCTAAGAAAACCAAAAGAGAGACAGTTGGCGTCACCCAGTTTTACGACCCTATGCATAACACGATGCTTAACAATATTTCCTAAGGAGTTTTAAATATTATATACAAGAAAGTGGCTTCTGACCTTGAAACCTTATAAAAATAAGACACCAATAAAGAAGACACAGCACTTGGAAGTCTCATAATAACCAAACAATTAGAATTGGTATAGGAACTAGGGCTTTCATTTAGAAATATGCACGTGTCTGTGCACTCTCCAGGATACTAAAGTTTGGGACTAGCCTGATGCTCCAGTCTACTAAAGTTGGTTGTTAAACTATGGTTCTCAGACTGCTTTTTGGTGTCTAGGTTTATATAGGTTCACTGCCAACCCCACCATGAGAAGGGAAAAGGAGAGAACTTAGTTTCTCTTTGTTTTAAGATTATTTAACTATCTGGGATACCAAAAACCAAAAAGAGCTTTCTTAACAAAGAAAAACAAATGTTCATTTTCACCTACCATCATAAATGTAAAATTCAAAGCTATAGATTAGCAAACTGAAACAGTGTTAGCTAGGGCAATCCTCATCCAGCTTCTGCTTGCAGCACTGGTGATAGATTCTATAACCTGAAGAAGTGATTGAAGTCTTCTGCTACCCAACAGAATAGACGGTCAGAGAGATGGCTGGGACGTGGTTGAGTGGTAGGAGTGTTTATGGTGGGTATGGCAGGCCCTGGGTTTGATCCATAGTATTGTTCCCTGTTTCAGGTACAGAGAAATCACTTTATCAAATTTAGTTATATTTGTGATTAGAGCACTGTTTATCCAGAAAAAGAAGAGAAGGGATTTCTGAAGTCCAGTGCAGCATAACTGCGGGAGCCACATAACAAACATGCCGAAACACCCAGGCATTCCTTCTCAAACGTGGAAGAAGTCAAGGCTGCCTGGTCTACCCACTCCTGTGCAGCCTTGCAGCTGAAGGGCCTAACTGCCAATTACAAAGGCGGTATAAGTCATCGGGTTTGAAATGAAGACGAAGTGAAGAAATCTGGGTTCTCAAGCATCTACAGAGAAACAAGTTAACTTTAACAATCTGGATGAAATCAGTCAATCTGAGAGTAAATGATTATTTTCTTAGCAACAGAGAGCTAGAATATGAAAAATGTAAATGCAGCATCAATACCTTGAAAGAATTTCTAATAATTAGGAATAGAAATGGATAAGGTCCATATTCAGGAAAATGTAAAAGTAGAAACATAAACTTTAATAATTAAAATCATCATTATAATGTAATTTTCTCTCAAATTGTCCCAAACTGCTACGAACCCAATGAAATCTTACTATACTCTGCAGCATATTTCTGTGTTTAATTATTTTTCGTAGCAGAAATATTGGTTCTTAGCTTGTTCTACCGTTTAAAGTATAGAAGTAAAAAGAAAAAATAGAAACGGCAATCTTAAAATGGAAACACAAATTAGAATTTGTAAACTACTTGTAGGGAAACCTTTAACCAAGGAAAGGTAAAAGATGAAAAGCTGGCTAGCAGGCTGACCAATGGAATGCCCGTGGCCATAAGCCAGCCCAGACACACCTAGAGACTTGATTCATGACAAAAGGGGTCCATGATCTTACAGCAAGCCAGGAAAGGAAGATTGCTCATACACTGGGGCTAGGAGAGTTGGATTTCTAAATACTCTAGAAAAGAAACACAACTTTCTCCATTAAAGTGATGAGCTAAGTAGGCAGTCATGAGGGGTAAAACAGAAAATTTTCAAGGATAATTTAGGAGAGTATCTTTATGAATTTGAGATGTATAAATGACAATTAGAAAAGTAGCATCAAAAGTGTTAATCCTAAATGAAAATATAGATGTATTTTATATCAAAATCAAGTACTTATATGAATAGTTATCAGCACAGCCTATTAAAAATAAAGAAAAACAACAAAAAGCTACAGAATAGAGAAAGATGCCTGCAGTCCATATATCGTATGATAAAGTTGTACATGGTACAAGGCATGGGTGTGCAGAACTGTAGTCCCATCATGCAGGAACAGAGGTGTGTGCAGATAATCAGGAGTTCAAAACTAGCCTTAGCTACTTAGCAAGTTCAAGCCAGGCAGGGTTACGTGAGACCTTATCTCAGAACGAGAAGCAAACTACAAACAAAAATAAAGTCTGGTAGAAATTTCATATGATTTCTTATAACTTTTAGGAAAATGAAACCAAAACCAAAACCAACCAACAAAACAAACAAAACCCATACCACTTAATGGAAAATTGGTGAAGAAAACTTTGAAAAGGGGGCAGTAAACATTTAAAAATGTATATAAGCAAATTAGTATTCAAGACACTATAGAATAATAGAAGAAAGCATTCATAATGCTGTGCACCAGGACTGCCAAGAACACCAAGAAATGAGAATTGCCTTCATGACAGGAAACAGCAAAAATGGTGACAGTTGAGCATTGCATATGGGACTCTACCAGTTTCATAGCCTCTGTGCCAGCAAATTTCCAGTAGAAATGAATAAGCTTGAACACAAATACCCTTACTACAATGGTTATGGTATGATTTACTCATAATATTTTTTAAAAAATTAGAAACAACCTAAGTATACAACAGAAGAATAGATACATATTCTGTAACTGTAACATCACACAACAGAATAATGTTCAGTGCTGGTAAGGAAAATGGTTTACCTGCATACACAGGGACAGAGGCTCAGTTATAGAATGGAGCAAACTTACTCAGGAACAAACAATATCGATTTTGTTTCATCGTTAATGAAAGTAAGGAAGAAGCAAAAACAGTCTTTAAGGAAGATGGATCTGGGTGGGAAATAAGGATGTAAGTGCCACAAAGACCAAGATGGGCTGAAGTCCATGAGGGAAGAGGGTGCTGAGACTCTGAGCTCAGCAGTTCTCCAGCTGCCCAGCTGTCCAACATGGTGGCTTTATACACGTAATCACTTCAGAATGCCTATAACCTGAACATCACCTTCAAAGTTCCTTTCTACATGTGAATTATACTTTATAATTAAAACATTACAAGCACATGGTATCATTAATGACCGGAGGCTGCACCAAGGTATGTTGACCTCAGACAAAGGACCGTCTTACTCGAGGGGCTGAGGCTCAGGACATACCAGCTATGATGAATATCCATCCGTGTACATTCCCAGTGGCTCTGGGAGATGGGCTTGCCAGAAATGATTGAATTTCTTGAGAGCTGAGGAAACCGGTCTCACATTAGTAGCACGTGACACAGTGTGTGTTTGACAATAGGCCCTGTCCTCTTCCTTTCCAAACCAAAGTTGATATCACAAGGTACTTCATAATGCATGGCTGCTCTCAAGCAGGGACGTACTATGTAAATGTGTAAGCAGATACAGGACGTCGAAAGGCCCAGGCTTTGCTGCTGAGGACGTGACGTAGTCTGGCTGCTGTGGAACACAGTGTGGCATTTTCTCAGAAAGCCAAATATAAATAAATGCACATAGGACCCAGAAGTGACAACTGTAAGTACAGGCCCGAAGGCACGGAAGCCAGGCTCCTGGATGCTTGCACACTGTTGTGGACCGCAGCATCTGTTTTACAGAAACTGAGACATGGAGCCAACCCAACTGCCATCAATAAGTGAGAGTGTAAGCAGAAGGTGAGGTCGTACAGTGGAATAATAGCCATGAAACAAAGAAATTCAGTACATGATACAAAGGAGAAGCAAGGCGAACACTCCAAGCTTGTAAGCAGACACAAATGGCATTTGTGATGCCATGTATAAGTGTTAACAGTCACCTTCATAATCCTGGACTAAAAGTTTCCTGGGTGGGAGGGGGGAGTGAAAAAAAAAACCATTTTTTATATACATCGAAAAAGAATTTTTTCATACATTTGATCATGTTTTTGACCTCCCCTTATCCCTCCCATATTCCTACCCACCCAACTGTATGTTTTTTCTCTCTCTCTAAGAAGCAAATCAAAACAAACCATAAACAACAAAAGGCCAAGAAGCACACACAAAAATGAAAATTAGTGTATCCAAGCAGACATTTTGACAATAGAAACACTGTTGAGTTTGTTTTGTGCCTGGGAATGAGGCAGACCCTGAGTACGGTGAATATGCCCAGTGAGACTCCATTGGGGTAAACGATTTTTCCTCTGCCAGTGGGTATCAATTGCAAATAGGGTCCTGCTTAAGAGTGGGAGTCCATGTCCACTTTTCTCCTCAGAGCTGGCGCCCCATCTGGCTTGAACCTGCCCAGGCTTTGTGATTTCATACATACATCAGTCCTGCTTTCTGGAAGATACTCGTTCCTCAGAGTAACCCATCACCTCTGGCTCTTAGCAACCTTTCTGCCTCATCTTCTATATATTCTTCGAGTCTTGAGGGGAGGGGGTTGGTGACTGAGGAAAGACAGCATTTTCAACAGATAGTGCTGACCAAACGGGATGGCTGCATGTAAGAATGCAAATAGAATCATATTTATCACCCGCCCTGGGAAAAAACCTCAACTCCAAATGGATCAAGAACCTCAACATAAGACCGATAAATGCCCTGAATCTGGCAGAGGAGAGGTAGAGAACAGACTTGGACTCATGAGCACAGGAACGGACTTTCTGAACAGGACGCTGATGGCTCAGGCACTAAGGATCAACAGTTAGCAAATGGGACCTTATCAAGCTGAAACACTTCTATATGGTAAAAGACACTGTCAGTCGGACAAAGTGACTTCCTACTGAATGGGGACAAGATCTTTACCAATATGATAGAAGGCTCTTATCTAAACATATAAAGAACTAAAAAGGCAGAACATCAAGAAAACAAATAGCCTAATGTAAAAAAATGGAGACAGAACTAAGTAGCCAATTCCCCAAGCGTTAAACACAAATGTATATGAAACACATAAAGAAATGTTCAACATCCTTAACCATCAGGCAATGCAAATTAAAACTACTTTGAGATTTCATTTTAGTGCAGTCAGAATGGCCAAGATCAGTCAAACAAACGACAGCTCATGTTGGTGGGTTGAGGAGTAGGGGGAACATTTGTCCATGGCTGGTGAGAGTGCAAACTTGTACAGCCACTGTAGAAATCAGTGCTGTGGTTCTGGGGGCATCTGTATCTCTAGGTGCACCTCAGGATCCAGTTACACTACACCTGGACATATACCCAAAGGCCTCCGCATCTCCCTACAGGGGAACTTACTCGCCCATGTTCACTGATGCTTTATGCCTAAATAGATGGGGATTGGAAACAGCCTAGACGAATGGCCTAGGAAATTGAGGCACACTTGCACAGTTGAACATTACTCAGCTGTTTAAAAAATGAGATCATGAAAAAAAAAATTAAGACCATGAAATTCATAGGTGAATGGACAGAACAAGAAAACAAAGTCCTGAGTGAAGCAACCTAGACCCCCAAAGACAGATGCTGTATCTTTTCCTTTTATGTGGATGCTAGCTTCAAGCCTTTGATAGGTGTGGTAAGAGAAGAGGATTTCCCCCAAAATGGCCTTTTATAAGTGCTTGGCACTAAACTTAGGGCTTGATGTGTGCCAGGCCAGTGCTCTCACCGATGAGCCCTGAACCCAAGCTGAGGAGAAGAGAAACTAAGAAAATTAGTAAGTGTAGAAATTTGTTTGGGGATGGTGGCAGGATTCTAGACTTGCAGGTGGTTATATAAGATTAATACACTTAACATACTGAGTTTTATATCCAAAATGATGAAAAAATAATTATTTCTATGTCACAAAATTTCAAGTCAGTAAGAAAAGTCCTCCAAAGCACAGGGCACATAGTCTGTTGAATTTTATTTGCCCTGCAGTCCTCAAACCAGGAATCTGGGTTCACCTGAAGGAGTTCAGGGTTCTTTGTCCTACTACAGAGAGATGCTGGAAGGTGAGTGTCACATGTTCAAAGTCAATTCCCTATCCGTTTTGGATTGTTTAGTATTCTGGGGATCACCAGAATTAGCAATAAGATAGCATATGAAATTCTATACCAGTCTGGAGTTTGAAAAGTATGCATCCTACATACACACGGTGGGCATGCGAGGATGGTCACACCTGCCTTATGGATGAGGAGTGTGGCTCTGGTGTGAGTGAATGAAGATATTCTGACGTACTGCTCCTGGGTACCAGTTAGCCATGAGTTATTTTGGCAAAGCAAAAAGTAAGCTAAGACAAAAGCCATAAACTTCTTCGTGTTTTTGGTACTTACATGAACTCTTCAGATATAGTCTATAAATTCACTTCCTAGAGACAGTCTTCCTGCTTAAAAAAAAAAAATCAAATTGTACAATTTAACTCCAATGCAAAGAACAATTTAAAAGTAATCTTTGCCGTTCAGCTACTGTGGAGTCTCCCAGGAGATATTAGTGGAGACTTCAAGGCAAATAACTCTTGTAGTGCTCCGTCGTGCCTTGCAGTACCCAGGGCATTCGCTTTAGGTAAGCAGTGTTTTTGCAATATAATTTCATCCGCCTTTTCAAGTTCGTGATGCACTTCTCCTTTTTGTCAAGTCCAAAAGAACAGTTTCTTAGTAACTTCCACTTCTATTAAAAAGCTGGGGTTTGCGACATATATACCAACACTGTTTTTTCTAAGGCATTTCATACTTCACGTTTCTGGAAGTACATGATAATTGCATACAAGTTTTATAAGGACAAGTGTCTGGAATTGTCACGACCAAAAAGTTCAGTGCTGGACAGCAGCAACCCCGTAGATGTTCAGATGGCTCTGAAACTATCAAGTCCCTTCACTAGCTGTGTGAGCAGGGGAAAGACATTTGACCCTGTGTACTTCATAAAGTTTATTCACCCTTAAAATGTTGTTAGCAGTGACATTTACTTAGACAATTGTTATTTGAATCAAATATTTTACTATATATAAAGAAATTAGAAGTGCTAGCCTATAAAATACTATTTACATAATTGTTTAGTATGTAATAAATTACCTAGGATCCTGTACTTTGTGATTTTGTTTATTTTTTTCATGAGCTAAGGAGAGCTTTTGTAAGGCTAGGTACGGCACCCCAACTCCCAGGAAGCCGAAGGCAGGAAGATTGTGAGCTCCAGAGCTAGTGAGAGGCAACAGCAAAACATTTTTGTGAACATTGCTAAAGTGTCAATAACACTGATTTATTGGAAACGGAAATTTTAATTGGAGGGTTGTCAAAATGGCTCAGTGGATAAAACGTTTGCCCACAAACATGAAGACCTGAATTTAGATCCCCAGAACCCACATAGAAGCAAAAACGCAACAGGCGTAATGGCCACCTTTAACCCCAGAACTCAGGAGATAAGGATGTTTGGGACAAGCTGTCTAGCTTGTGAGCTAGAGAGGTTCAGCAAGAGACCCCATCTCAGTAAATACAGTGGAAAGTGATGGAGAGAAACAACTGATGTCAATTTAGGGCCTCTATGCTCGTGCCCAGGCAACAATACACACGCACACCCATGCACGCATGCGCTCGTGCACGTATGTAAAGGTTGGTATAAGTTGCTGTTTACTGTATCATTCCTGATGCCATTTTTAGAAGCTAGAGTAGCTCCCACCAGTGTTGACTAGTGAGTGTTGATCAAGCACCTTAGTTTATTTTGCACCTTGCCCTACATAAGAAGGGAAGCTTTTTAAATGGCAAAACACATCAGATTAATCATTAAGACGTCACCAGCTCTTGACATCATAATTAATCCATATAAATTACCCTAGTGATATTAAGAAAATAATTTATATAATCTATGATGTGAGAAATCAGTTGTTTCATTATTCATCACCCATTCTGGAATTTTGATTTAATTTAGTTTGTTGTGTATTATTTTACTGCTCTATTAACTTAATGATTGGAGCAATTATTTATAGTTTGTGATATTAGGTAACAGATTTAGTAGGTATTATTATTCATGATGAAGTAATGTTTATGGATATTATGGAAAATTCTATTTTAATCTGAATGCTGTTTGCAGTTTGATTATAATGAATTCTTTTCTTTCTCTAAGATTCACAAGAAACAACTATAAATTTACTTTCCCATTAATATAGATGTATCATAATTTTCACATTGTTGTCCACAGAATAGACAGCTGGCAGCTCCTGCCCTCCCTCGTTTGTTTCTTATCTGTTCATTTATGATGTCATCCCTAGAGGATTCCCAGTGTGCGCAAAGGAAATGAAACAGTTGACACTCCCCTGTCATTTGTTTATTTTTCCAAGACCACAGCTAATTCCTGGTCTTCTCTTGTCACATCTGTTGTTGAAAATTCATCATGCATGTCTTTGTCCTGACTTTACAGTACATAGCTCAAGTCATTGCTATAGCTTAGTCTTTGGATGCTCTGGTTAATTTCCATATATATACATACATATATATATATTTGGATTTCCATGGCCATCATCTCCTGCTCTGTAGATTGGACTGGCAAAAATCTTATCAAGGTTTTCACAGGAGAAGATTAAATGGATATGCACAACTTATATGTAATTCACAATTTTCAAGGCTTGGCATTAAAAAAAAACAAAACAAGGTTCAGTTACTTGGCAAATGGGACCTGAACTGGCATAAATTTACTTATAGTCTTTATTATTAATTGTGAATATTCATACTTTTATTGTGTAAAAATTAATGTTAGCATCCTGATAGAGATGTTACATAGTATATATACTATCTCGTCTTTCTAAAATCACCAAATGGGAAAAAAAATCACATATTCAGAAATATATTTGGCTGCATGGTTACATGTAACTTGTAACCATAAACACTGACTTGCTTAAGAATACAAAGTTTCAACTTAAGAATGTTTTAGATGAACTTTAGCTATAATGAATCAGTGATACCTTATACAATTAGGCTCCATGGCTCTATATCTTTGAAACAAATGCTACTATTATTAGTGTGGCTTGCTAAGTTCTCCATGAAAATCATTAGCAAAAGGCTCAAGATGACAAAGTATCTGCTTTAATATTACATGTTTTAAAGAAATATTTTCTTGGCTCCAATGTTACTTTCACATACCAATAATGAATTGTTAATGTGAACCAATAAACAGTGGCATGAATGCTTGATTTCAGTGAGGATAGCATGTCACATGATACTAATTTCATATGTTTGTATCTGTGTGTTCAACTTTCTGAAGTTCAGTCTTAGGATGAAAATTTTTGTATGAATTGTATCGTTGTGATAGCAATAGTTTTCAGATAAGATATATAAATAATTAGTTGTATAATCCTTTCTTGAGTGATGTTGACATTAAAGTTTTTGCAATGATCTAATTTTTTAAACTACGTTTTTTAGGTATTTGCTACCAGGAAGTGCCCAATTTCTCATGAGGTCACCACTGTACAACATGAAATATAATTCACCTGGAATGACTCGCTCCAATGTTTTGTTTACGTCCCGATATGGCCGTTTGTGAAACTGAATGGAAGATTGACATGAGCTGTGATAATAGCAATTTATTTATTTCCTGCAGTTGAACCTTAAGGAAGCGACCCTTTTGTGCTGTTTTATGTATATATGTCATATAAGTGTGTGAAATACATACACACATGCACTCAAGTAACATATAAATATATATATTTATTATATGTAAGAAGAATTAGCAGAAAACTGAATATAAGATTTAACCTTTCTGGAAATGTAATAAACCATGTTAAAGTTGTTTACACAAATATGCAAATGTGTAGAATTTGCTAGGTTTATAATTAATTACTTCCTACTAGAAATGTTATTTTTGCTGCAGAATTGATCCTGAAGATCCCATCACGGTGTTATAAATTATTTTCTAGGTAATAGGGCTTTCGATTTGAGAATACACTGATAGTATCTTATTACTTCTCTCACTATTAGTAGCTATTTAACAGTGAAATGCAAGACTTAGACGCCTGGGCTTGACTAGAGGATTAGGATAGAACGGGTTTGTTGTTACTATAGCACACTGTAAAGTACCAGAAAATACCCCAGCCTGACTCTCCAACATTTTACTCCCCTAGATGGGAATACAGCTGCTTGTTCTAGTACGCATTTTCAATAAAGATCTGGAAAGACCATGGAATCATGCAAAAATGAGAGGCAATCCAGTGGCTTAAGAATAAAACGCAATCGTACTTTAATTTGACTTTTCATGGGGAGTCCCATAGAGAAGCAAGACGATGGCAGTGACAGAAACTTTGCTGTGTCACTTTTCTTTGGAAAGTATATCACGGATGGGCTTAAGTCTCTCAGCGATGAGACAGATTTACCTCACAAAGTCCAATAACAGATTTTCGTTTCACCTCAGAAAAGAATCCAAGGACTCTGAAGAGAAGACTCCAGGGAGCCCAGGTCACTGTTCGTTGGTGCAGTCTGGAGGGAGTCTATTCAAAGTTCAGTGTGAAGCTGTCTTCCTGTCCAGAGGCCTCATGCTCATGTTCCAGAGCAGCATGCCCCCTTTCTCTCTTGCCTTCCCTGCGGTCCTAAAACCAGTGTGTGCTCTCGGTTTTCCATACAAATAGAGCCCATGCCTTATGGAGTTTTGGACTCAGAAAGTACAATATTTGCTGAAGCTTCCCTCCAGTGGTTTTACTCACACATGTTAAGTTCTTGCAAAACTCGGAGTATTTGCCACCTTCTCATATTTTGACATCTGTTCTCTGTAAATGAAGAAGGGACTCCAAAGCAGCAAGAGGTCATTTGGCCTGGTCTCATTCAAAGCTGGATAGGTGGTGACCCAAAGTTATAAGATTTAAGTATTTTGCTTGAAAAACTACCTTTGGAGAGTGTGCTTTTTACTGTAACATCCATTTTTAACACACATTGCCAGCAGCTATTTAACGTGTTTATGGCTGCCTACCCACACGCATTCCAGCAGAGACTTCTTACTGGAAGTGTCCCATGGAGTTTTGTCTTATGTTTCTGAACAAGAATAAAGTCTCCAGATAAAGAAGAGGAGTGTAGTATTTAGGAGTCCATATTGTGGGTTCTTCAACATGGCAACAGAGTGCTTAGAATAAATGCTGCAAATACTGGAATACTTCAGAATCTTTATGGGAGTAATAAACAAATCAGCCCCCTTTGGGGTTTATTTGTAGCCATATTTGCTTTCAATTCATGATTTAAAAATCATGGAGGAATAAAAGAAAAAAAACTAAAAATCATGGATATGTCACTTAAAATGATTGGTAAGTGATACCAACCTAATTTGTTGGCCATTCACTTTGTTTGTCTTAAATCACAAATGATCGTTTAATCGGATAGGGTATATACTCTGGAACTTCTATCAGGTACTAGGAAGGAATTTTCATTAAAAGGGTGGGGGGATGTCCACATTAGAAATTCTCACCCTAGAAACACATGTTAAAAGCTAAGAGTAAATGTAAATACAGAAAACTGCCAAAAGCATTATTTCCGTAGCTATCCAAGCAAGGCCTTATTTTGAGCACTAGGACTTCATTGCCTACATTTTCCCATTTGGGCTAGTTGGATTGGATGAAGTTGAACAGAAAGCCATGTGCTCATTATTTATGTGCACTACCTGGTGTGCTGTCGACTGTGGTTGTCGTAGCACCATCCCCTAATGAGCAGCCACGAGAAGACATGCTAATGAACCGTAGAAATCTCAGGAGGCCATAGACAGGTATTAGGGGTATAAAATATTCCTTAGTTTTGTTATCAATTTCTTATGCATATGCTTAAAACATATCTGCAGTAGAGACAGTGTAAGTCTCTCTTTAATAGAAGAGAAAGAAAACTCCAGAACCTAGTTAATCTCACCAGGGTTTTTTCTTAGAATGGCTTTTGGTTTACCTACAAGTAAGAGGATAAGTACAGCCCTGCAGTGGAGACCGCTGTTTGGTTCATCGCCAGGTTGGAACGCTTCCCCAAACTAAGATCCGGATGCTTCCCTGATCGTCTAAGTAGTAACTTGCTTGTTTATGTCCTCACCTGCAAATGGAATCTAAAGGTACAGTTTAGTTTTCACTTGAGTAAGCCAGCCACGAAGGCTTGAATCTGTTAAAAGACCCTGTTGTAATATGAACATAAAGGTGTGTATGAAGCACAGGGCGAAGCAACTCTGCCGTCTGTGAGATGCAAGGATTTGCCTTCATTAGATCAAAGTTGTTGTTACTCGTCTTTAAAGTTCAAACCAAACCAAAACCAAAGCCCTTCCTTTCACCGAATATTTATGCATACATAGAATAAGTGCCTCCTAGACATCAAGAAAATGATTTCGTTCCAATTATCTCGTTAGCTTGGAAAGTAGGATCAGAATGGGATTGTGCTGATTTGAAATTTTAGATATTTGAATAGAGATGTAATGCTTTCTTCTTTAACATGTCAATGTTATTCTGTGTAAACATTATCTTCGAACTTAATCATATGCAATACACACTATTCCTGCATACATGCCATTACATAATCTTCTATAAAGTACTTATTCATTCTTAAATATATATTCTTTTAAAAATAGTAAATACCTCAAAAGTGACAGAAAATTTCTTCCTTCTCTATTTAGCAATGGCTAGATTGCATTCTGAATCTCATGTACTTGGATCTAAGCATTAAGCCACAATAAAGATATTATGATGCAATGACGTTCTTGTGACCTGGTGATTTTTGGACATTCACTTTTCTCTTTAAATTGAGGGCTTTAAGTGTAAAGGGCCATGTTATCTGCATATTAATTATTAGGTACTTAATTGTTTCGAACTAATGTTGGCTTGTATGTAAGTGAAAACCATAGAAATACATTTGTAAAGCAGACGATTCCTTGCACTGCTTTCTCTCTTTCCCGTTCTCCTTTAAATTCACTTTGGAGCTTTAGGTGTGCATGGACAAAGTAAAGGAGAGAGACATTGCCCTTTAGACACTGGTCTTCCTGGAATTTTTATAATGGTGTGTTTGATGAAATGTTCGGTCAATTCGGTTTGCAGAGAACTTTAGGAACAAGGTTGAAGTCTGTATGCCCAAAACACACAGAGTGTCGATCCATATGAAGTGAGATGCACTTTGTCTTGTGACAGAAATTGATGATGTTGACATGCCACCTGTTGAGATTGCTTGTGTTTCCGAGGGTCTGCCATGAGGTAGTATATGGTGTATTGGAAGAAGTTTACCCAGGTTAACCCACTGCGATACTAAGAGGGGTGTGTCATCTAGGAAGATCTGTATAAGACTTCTGCTTTATTACCACCTATGAACTTGAAAGCTCTTGCTTTGACAAACATATCACTCAACAGACTAAGCACTCCTGAATTAGTAAGAAAGCTTCCCTTCGAAAGGTGGTCAGCTATTATTCTATTCCCTTCAAAGGCCAACAGCCAGTTTTGGTCCATGAGTTCATATGACAGCTACCCTACTCTACACGCTACGGCATCTGAATTCTAGTGGAGTCTGACGTTGAGGGTGAGAGAATGCATTTGCTAACACGAATCTTGGGTCAAATTATCCCTGTGTGCTTTGCTTCCTGTATATGAATGCAAATGTTACAAAGATCCGCTTGAAATGTCAACAAAGTGTGCAGTTGGCATTCCATGGCATGTTCTATCATGTGACACCTGTATGGCGAAACTACTTCAATTACTCTAATAAAAACATCAACACAAGAAACCTTTGGTATGTCATCATTTGACTTGTTTTCACACATGTATTTGCGTATACAATACTGATTTCAGTAGTACCAGAGTTGGACAACCAATTAAGCAAGCTGAACTTAACTTTCAATTTGATGAAGGTATTTTCACGGTATTTTTTTTTTTCCTACTGTGTACTCTAGGGGATAGGATAGGTTTTTTTCTTTTTTTTTCTTTTTGGTTTTTCGAGACAGGGTTTCTCTGTGTAGCCCTGGCTGTCCTGGAACTCACTCTGTAGATCAGGCTGGCCTCGAACTCAGAAATCTGCCTATCTCTGCCTCCCAAGTGCTGGGATTAAAGGCGTGTGCCACCACTGCCTGGCTAGAGCCACCTGCTTTTAAAAGTCAGGTTGAGAAAGTAAAATTGTCATCTTCTCTCCATTGGATGGAAAGGCAGAGCATTCTAAAAGTCAGTAGCAACAGTTTAAAGTGACTACATAATATAATAATTATATTATTTCAGGCATGAATTCGTAATTTTATCATTTGCTAGCACTATATAAAAGTGTCAAAATGAAGAACATTTTGTCTTGTTGCTGCTCATTGTGTTGCTTTTTGAGATGTTTATTACAAATTTGGGATGTTTTTTCCTTCATTTGTTTGATTTGCTGGAGAAGGAACTCAAAGCCCATGTACAGTTGGCAAGGAATTTGCTTTGGGCTGTACCCTTAGATTAGATGTATTTTCTTTAATGAAAGGATCCAGTCAGGTAGTGGGTAATTTAACACGCATGCTTGACTTCTCTTATTGACAACCATATGGTATAGAAATGACTATATGTACATATGTTTACGAATGTGTGTGTCCTTCTGTTTATGTACATGTATATGTGTAAGTATGTATATGTATATGTGCATGTGTATATATATATGTGTGTTTATGCATGTATGTATGTATGAATATATATGTGTGTTTATGTATGTGTGTGTGAGTACGTATGTGTATATATGTGTGTATATGTCTGTGTGTATATAAGTGTATGTGTGTATATGTGTATATATGTGTATGTGTGTATTGTGTGTATATGTGTATATGTGTATTGTGTGTATATGTGTATATGTGTATTGTGTGTATATATGTATGAGTTTGCCCACACTCTTATGCTGCAGATGCTGGAGGAGGTGTTCTCTTTCATTCTTCATCTATTCCCTGAGACAGAGTCTCTCGAACATATCGTTTAGCAGATCACTTTTTTTAGCTAGGCTTCTTGGCCAGCAAGTCTAAGGGGTCATCCTGTCTTCTCCAGCTCTGCTCCCTCCAAAAGGGCTGGGGTTACAGGTACACAGGCCATGCTCAGCTTTTGTGAGTGTGCTACAGACCTGAACTTAGGCTTGTGCAGCAAGTGTTCCTACCCACTGGGCCCTTGTTTCCCCAGCCCACAAAGTTGACTTTCAAAATACATTTAAAAATCAATACTAATTTTATAAAAAAATTTTATAAAATAATTTTTTTTAAGTTTTGGAAAAAGATGATGTTGATGTGTGTGGCTTGTTATCTGCCTGTTTTATCAAAGCATCATGTATCAGACAGTACACATATAATTCACAAATATAATTCAGTTTTATTAAAGGTCATATATCTTTAATTGCAAAATAAAATATCCAAGACTAATTTATGATATTAGAAAACTAAATGCATCATATTCAAAACAACATGAACCTTAACACCTTTTATCAGCAACAGAACAAGTTTAATTTGGAGAGAGTTTTTAATGATTATTCCTCATACATGCACAGAGGGTGGTGGCAATAGTGCTGATCACTGTGGTGTGGCAGAACTGGAGAAGAAAACAGTGCAAAAGTTGAATGTATTGTAAGACTGTCTTGACCTAAAATGATTGAAAGGGGGCTCTAAGAGTGTAGGTCAGAGGTGCAGTGCTCGCCTCACACTGGCGAGCTCTTGTGTGCAATCTGCCTCTGCGAAAACAAACCAGACAAGTCCCAGGAATTGGGGGGTTGGGGGGAAGAGCCTAGAATATGTGCTGGTTCCTATACCAAGCTCACCATGGTATCTTGTGTGCCATGTGTTTTCTAAAACTAGTTTTCTTAAGAAGACTTTGACAAGAGAAAACTAAACCAACCTATGCATTAGCAAGTAATCAAGACAAGTGTATTCCAGTAAACAATGGTGTTATGTTTACAGGCGTGGAGGGCCAGACCTGGTGCAGGAAATTTACTAGGCCTTGTCCCTTGAGATTTGGTCATTTACAGAGACCATTTAAACCTGATTTTCAAGAGCAGTGGCTTGAATCCAGCAAGCCTGGCCAGAAATAAAATAAGCTTAATGGTACACAAGAATCAGGCAAGACATTTGTAACCTAACTGTGATGTGTGAAGTAGGGTAAAATACTTTAAGAATCCTGTCAGGATGCCATTGGAATGGCTAATGGAGAGACATTCAACATCTTTTGGGTCATATATGGTGAAGGCTTTTGTCTTTAATGAGATTCCAACATTACTCATTGGCAGCCAAGAGCTTCACATGCTATCTTGGTGTGTATCTAAAAGCACTTGATGGCCACATGAAATGACATTCCCAAACAAAAGGCCTGCTGCTCATGGAGGAAAATGGAATTTATCCAAAGCTTGTCACATTATTTGTGAGAGACAATATTTATCATGTCAGATGTTTTCCTATGCCTGTTTTATTTAGAGAAACACAGTGGCATTTTCTTCAGTAAATCCTGTCACACTTGTCTTATGCTGTGCAAAAATACTGTGGAATTATCTTTAACAATATGACAAAGCCACCCTTGGTTGTATTTAAGGAGTATAACCCAAAATGTGGTATTATGGCCTAAACTGAAAAATTAAGCATTCTTTGTTAGGTTTTAAATTTTAATTATGTGTATGTATGTGTGGGTGTATGTGGGTATGTCCACCCAGAGAAGCCAGAAGAAGGCATCAGATCCCCTGGAGATGTGTGGGTGTATGTGGGTATGTGTACATGAGTGCAGGTACCCAGAGAAACCAAAAGAGGGCATCAGATCCCCTGGAGCTGGAGTGACAGGTGATTTTGAGCTGCCTTACATGGGTTTTGGGAACTGAATTCAGGTCCTCTGCAACAGCAGAAGGACTCTTCCCTGTTGAGCCATCTCTCCAGTCTCCCATACTGAAGTATTTCATGCAGTTACCAAAATTATTGTCATTAGTGTCAGCTGGGTAGCAAATATCTTGGGGAACACTCACCTTCTTTGAACTATCATTTCATGACTATCTTCAATATTTGAGTCAATAATAGAAACTCAGAAGGATGGGTAAATGAAGCAGCCCTAAGATGAGTGCAATGGAGACATGTCCTTTGCATATTCCATCAATTCTGCAGTAACACAACGTTCAAGGGTAACCACAAAGCAAATGCATTTAGTCAAGCTCTGTTGTAGTATGGCTGTTGTGTTCCTGGCATTAGAACAAGATCCTCTCAAAGATCGAGAATGGAATTAGTTTTGAAACCTGCAGAATGCTGTTAGCAGTAAAAATGTTAATCTGTGTGTTTATAATGCATCTGACTTAGAGGAAAAGTATATGACACAGTATATCTGAAAAATCGAGAATATATAAACCTTAATACATTCTAAGAAAATACCATTTCAGCATATTACCTCATTTTCATTAAAATGATGAAAATGTGAATACAGAGAATCACTTAGTCCTTGGGCTAAAAATAGGTAGATCATCAAAATCTAATATCATTTTAACTCAAATTGGTATTTGTTCAGTAAATGTTCTACTTCATAATGTGAAAAGTACAAAGGGAAAATTCAAATTTGGGCAAGAAATAGGGCTTTAAAAACCAAACAGCTAATTCTATTGTTTTGCCTTCTGAAGCTGAAGCTATCGGCTTGCCATGAAATGTTTATTGCAAAAAAGAACAAACAGACCTCTCCGAAGCGATCTTGAGTTCATCCAGTACTGCATTGTCTTAGCCTCGGGTTCTTCAGCCAACTCTTGCTTATATTTGATCTTCGAATTATGTCATCTTTGAGTTTCATTCCACTCACTTCCACCATTTCTCAGTGAAGCACAACTACATTATCTCAAGAAAGAAAGGAAGGAAGAAAGGAAGGAAGGAAGAGAAAAAATTGAAACCAGTCTTGCCAACTTGGATTGTCTTAACAAGAACAGTGAGACTTCACAGGTATCTGAGAGAGCAGAGTGGGAATGTCGTGCTGGCTACCTTAATTGTCACCTTAAGACAACCTAACACTACCTGGAAGCCGGTCTCATGAGGAACTGTCTACATTGAGTAAGGCTATGGGCCAGCCTGTGGGAAATTGTCATAATTGTTGTGGAAGCATTCACTCCTACATGGGCAGCACTGTATTCTAGGGAGGGAGTCCCGAGCTGTGTGAAGAGGAGAAACAAACCTACATATCTCTCTGCTCTTGACTGTAGGTACAATGTTACTTCTACTGCCACCATTGATCCTCTTGTAGTGATGGACTGTCACCTGGGATTGTGAGCTAAAATAAGCTCCCTCTCTTCCAGGTTGTTTGTGGTTAGGGTGTCTTCTCATAGCAACAGAAATCAAGCTAGAATAAGGTGGTTCCACTTCTGCATCATTACCTCTTAGGTACTGAGCCTCCAAGCCCTGAGAAGTGGTGAAGGATTCAACCTGTTTAGGTGTGGTGTTCCTCAGACTCCCTTGTGTTCTGGTAGACCGGAAGGAACCCATTTTAAGATCCAGCACTTTCTGATGTAGATCTTCTAAGTGGGAGCTATTTCCACAGGAGTCTGCTGAAAATAAGGGGCAGCTTAAGTGAGAAGAGTTTTTTTTTCTGGCTCATGGTTTAGGAAGAGATGAAGAAGGGCTATAGTCAAAGTCAATCCTTGGCTTTCCATGCCTTTGCTTTGACTTTGTCTGTGCGAAGGGCAGGCACTCCTCTTCCTTCTCCACTGTGGCAAAACAGACTATGGAGACTTTGAGAGGTGGAACCCCATGGAGGAAGTGAATTATCTCAGGGCTTTAGGTTTTTTTATAGCCTAGCCCATTTCTTGTCCACTCTGCTTCCTGACTGAAAAAGTGACATTTGTGCTCCTTGTAGCAATTCTCTCCTGCCATGGTGCTGAAAGACATCTACAGCCACAGGACCAGAATCCCCACCCACCCCCACTATTCCAGGAGAAACAGACTTACTTGAACATGAGTTGGAATGTGTTCTCCTCAGACGTGGCTATTTTCCCAAGGGTTCATCTATTGTAGCCGTGACCTCAGCATGCAAAAGGTAGGAATAGTAGAAGACCATTCAGGGTACTGCCTCCTGAAAGCGTTTAGGCGGTGCTCATAAGAGTTGGTTAATTCTCCCAAGAGGAGTGAACCCGGTTGTCTTAGTTAGGGTTTCTATTGCTGGGAAGAGACACAAATACCATGGCAACTCATTGAAAGGAAAACATTGAACAAGCTAGTCCATTGTCATCATGGCAGGTAGACATGGTGCAGAAAGGTAGTTGAAAGTCCTACATCTGGATGGGCAGGCAGCAGGAAGAGACTGTGAGCCAGTAGGCCTGGTTTTGAGCTTCTGAGACTTCTAAACCCACCCCCTTGTGACACTCTTCCTCCAACAAAGCCACACTTACTCCAACAAGGTCATACCTCCTAATAGTGCCACTCCCTCTGGAGCTATGGGAACCATTTTTATTTAAACCACCACACTGATCTCACTGTCTGATAGCTTGACCTCTGTTGGTTTAATACTGCCAGCACAAGGCCCTGCATGATACTGTCATAAAGTCTTTCCCAGAGCTGTGCAGATACCACTAATATGCATTGGACTTTGAGAACCATAAAACTCTTCTCTTCACAGAGATATTCAGTCTCAGGCATTTTACTACAGTACTGAAAAGTAGAATAACAGGGTATGTGCACAAAGACGTCTTACTGGGGTAAATCCCCGATACCTAGGTGCCATGTTTCATAGTTGGATTTTGTCCTTACTGGGCTATTTTCAATTATATTTCAAAATTATTCTAAAAACTTTTCATACCGTGTGTTGACCATACGCACCCCAAATCCTCCCAGATACTCCCCATTTCCCTATTCACCCAACATATATTTTTTTCTTCCTCTTACAAAAGAATAAGCAAAATCAAACCAAGTCAAAACAACTCATGGAGTCCATTTTGTGTGGGTCAACTCTTCCTGAATATGAGGCTTTCCTTGAAGTGGGGTTGGAATTCTCAGTGACATTTCATTGGAGAAAATTGATCTACTTCTCAGCAAATTCATTGCTCCTTGATCAGGGGTGGGACTTTGTGACCATTTCCTTTTGTTCACGCTGGGATTTTATCAGTTTGGACATTTGCAGGTCTCTGGCTAGCACTCTGAGTTCATATTACATCAGTCTTTTATTTATTTATTTTTTTTAAGGACTGAAGATGTAGAACCTACATTTGAAGGATCTTCCTATATTTCAAAATTATTCTAAAACTATTATATTTCAAAATTATTCTAAAAAACTTAGCTCCATGGGAGAGAGGAAAGTAGATATTGGGAATAGCCATATGAAGTAGTGGTGACACTATTGCTGAAGCAGAGAAGATAAGGATGACAGTCTAAAATGTCCTCTCCTCTTCTCCTGTCCCCTCCCCTCCTGTCCCCTCCCTTCCCTTCCTCTCCCTTCCTCTTCCTTCATTTCCCCTTCCTTCCCCTGCCCTTCTCTCCCCCCTCTCCTCTCCCCCTTTTCCATCCCCTCTCCTGCCCTCCCCTGCCCTCCCCTGCTCTCCTCTCCTCTCCACTCCCTTCCCCCCTCTCCTCCCCTTCCCCCTTTGCCCTCTCCTTCCTTTCCCTTCCAACCGTGTTGTATGTAGCTCCTGCTGGCCTTGAACTGACTGCGAACTGTGTGGTATGACCCTGACTTTCTGCTGCTTCTGCCTCTACTTTCTGGAGTGTTGGCATTATAGATACCACTACACACAGGATGCATGCACTGCTGGGGCGGGACCCAGGGCTTCCTGTAAGCCAGGCAGGCACTCTGCCAACCGAGCTACATCCCAACTCCCAGGAGACATTTCTAAGAAAGATTCCATCAGACGAAGAATAAAAGAGAGAAGCTGGAACCTTCCTAAAAAATTATCAATTACTTGCTTCCTAAGGAGCCTCTGCCTTTGCCTCACCCTGCCACGTGCCCTACATACAGTGTACAGTAGTGGACGTTATCACTTTAAAAAGCCTTCTTTTAATATATAAATTAATGTTATTTCCTTTAAGTCAGCTTTTATTGGCTATTACATCTAGTTTCATTCTAACAAACACATGTTTCGTATCTGCTAGCTAGAATCACACTAGCTAGTAAAGAAAGATATTATTAATAGTCTCATTTTCCAAGGCATTAAATTCTAGTACACAAAAAGCCATCTAAAAAAAGTATAATGAACTTAAATATAATAACAGTTGTGTTTATTTCTAGCATAGAATACCTCTCCTCGAGGGGAGGGCTTGACTCTGATTCCCAGGCAATCTGGCTCTGTAAGCACTGTGGGTCCTAGGCAACTGATTTAGCACAGTGCAAAACTTCATGTCCACTACTGTAGACTAAATCGGGGCATGCAGCAGAATGAGGCCAAAAGCGGCTGCTCCTTAGCAAGGATTCCTGGGTTTTGTAGCTTTATCTTTTACATGGATAAGAAGTGTGTAATGCAATTGCTACAAGGCTGGATTCAAATCGTACTATATCACTTATCCAGAGCAGCCCCTAGGTACTTATTTGGTGCCTTGCCTCTATTTTCCTTATCTGTAAAATGGGGAGATGGTAAGAGTGCCCATAGGGGTCCTGGTAAGATCTATTTGTACAACTGTGTAGTCAGTAAGTTATAGTTTTGTTTTTATTCTCTCTGAGGAGGAGCCTCCACAAGAACTCTATCCCAGGCTCAGGCTTTTTATTTTATTAAATCAACACCTTTATTGAGTTGGTGCAGTTTTTAGAAAGTTATTTTTATTATGTGGCTTCACAGTAGATTCTGATTATATGTTGTATTTAAAGCTGATTCTCACACATCTTCAACTTAATGACTTGTGACGCTGAGAACTGCGTTCTCATTGACCGTGCTCTGCCTGGTGTTGATTCTTTCTGTCTCTGTTACCGATATGATTGCTCTGTCCTCCCATCAATAACCTCAGGAATGGCGCTTTATCACCACCCACCTTTTCATTTTGAGGTTCAAGTGCCAAGTGGGCAACTCTCCGTGTTCAGTGATCATCTTTTCTAACATCTTTTCATGTCAAACATGGTTTTGCTATTGGTTTTCATTATGTGGAAATGAAGAGTAATTAAAAAGGCCTCATTTTTGCATTCAGTGTCCGGCACTGTTGGTCAGCTGCTCAGTTGTGTTACCACTGATGGTGACATTGATGGAATTGCTTAGCTGAACTTGCACTCAGTAAGTCCGTTTACATTATTTTTATATAAAATCATCTATTAATAGTTTTTTTCAACAGAACAGTAACCTTGATGTATAGCATCTTCAAATGGGTCCTGGGAACAAAGACAGAGCTGAAACTGAAGCAATAATTAATCCAAATCTTCCTGATAATCTTCCTCACACAGTAAGTCATACTGGACTCAGGAAGAGTTTCCTGGATGTGCACTGTGAATACAATAAGCAAGCCTTTGACATGTGTTAGACACCGAAAAATTATATATATATATAATTATCTCAGAAGTTAAGTTTGTGTGCCTTTGAGACAGGAGGCCCCACTTCACTTGTTTTTTTTTTTTTTTCTCATTTATTTCTTTTTTTTTCCTCCTTTTTTATTTTTGATACTTTATATACATTTCCAATGTTTCCCCTTTTCTGAGTCTCCTCTTGTTTTTGAATTGGTCTGTGTAAACTTACAGGTGAGTTTCTCAGTTGAAAGGAGAATTTCACAAGGCTCTGGGATTTCCTCTTCTCTTGGTGCGTGAAATTCATACAGTAATGGAGACTTACAAAACACCATTGTTGGATAAAAATGAAGTTTTACCCTCATATTGTCATCATGAAACATATACTACCTGTCTCCCATGAAGCACAAAAACATGCTCAAGCATTCTGCCATGGTCATGGGTTTGAGTATGTGATATTTCGGTAGGATAATATTTCCTAGTTTCCCAGCCTCTATTATTTTAGAGAGCTGGCATAAGATACACACACACACACACACACACACACACACACACACACACACACACACACACACACACACACACGTGACCCATATATATAAGCATGCACACACATGAGGGAGGGGGGAAGGAGGGAGGGACAGAAGGAGGGAGAGGAATGGAAAAATACAACATAGTGGGCGTGGATTTTGACTTAGGGAGAGAGCATGCTCATTGGGAACAGTTTCTGTCCTGACAATAGAGCGTGTAGACCTATTTGGTTTGTCTATGTCTAAAATCAAGGGGCCTCTGTGTGTCAAACCACTAAACACTTATACAATGTTTCATCTGGAATGGTGTCCTCTAAGAAAGCTTTTCTTCAGAGTTTACATTCATTGTGATTAATGAGAATTTGTTAATTACAAGTTTTCTGTGGTAAAAAGAAACTGTCTTCATTTCAGTCCTTTTAATATATGTACAGATATGTTACTAGATGCTTAATAATCATTCCTGTGTGTGATATTCATGTTCTCTCTCTCTCTCTCTCTCTCTCTCTCTCTCTCTCTCTCTCACAAAATCCGTATTTAAGTGTTTGTCGATTTATACAGTGTTTATTCGACTCCTACCATGACAGATTTCATCTGTCAGATTTATGGCATTGAACATAGAGTTGGTGGATAATGTACACAGTTAATTCTTGCAAGCTGGTCCCAGCTGGTTCCAGCTCGGCACTGCTTCTGAAATTAAAACTGATTATCTCAAAAGGTTTTGGGCTTCTACTTATTCTCATCAAGTAACATTTCTTGCTCTGTAATGGATCAGGTTTTTTTCCCTATCAAATGAGAAAGTGGACGAAGCACATAGGAATTGTGCTAAGGTCTCACCATTCAGTGAGTGTTTCTCCAAAGCCGTGCAGTTAGGGCCTCTCCTGCTTTTCACTTTATTTGGTACTCAGTTTATTACAAAATGGAATTTCCTGCAGTCTATAAATAAAAACATCGGAGTGTGTACTCCCATCAACTTAGAAACTCAGAATTAGTTCAAGCACTCCTAGCTGTTCTAAGGCTAGCAATTAGCATTTTAATTTGTGCAAATGGCACCGAAAATGCTGTATCCAAACAGACTATTTCTCTTAACAAGAAAACCTTTTTTGAAAAAGTTTAAAAAAAAAAAAAAGAATTCACCGGCAGTCAAGGTGAACAGTGCTCCGCCTCTGCCAAGAGAGGGCAGCATAAGCATACTTTACAGAAATGCCTGCCCGTGGCGGGTCCCTCAGAAAAGCCTCATGGATATGCCTATAAGAACCTGTCTCTTAACCTGCTCTGAACTTGATGGACAAGGCGCTGTGATTAATTAGGGGTACACTACGGCGGTTGATGAGGCATCCTATAGCCATCGTATTTTGTCTTTAGATATTTTTTGTGCACAGTACGTTTCTCCATTAGGCTTTCACTTCTGGTTTGCATTTATGAGTTTCTAAAAATTGACATTGTTTTTCCTGTCAGAAATGTCTTTCAACAGGACACATTTTCTCCATCTGGTATAACGAAGTTTCGGGGGGGGGGGTAAAAAAAGGAAGAGTTTTAAACGTGTGAATGATCGCTTTTAACTTTTTATCTTGTTTTATAACAATGACTGTCTATAATATCCCATTTTTGGAGAACAATGTTACTGGAAATTTTAGGATGATTTCAGTACTGTATTAATTTCTTTTCTGTTATTGGGGTAAAATACCCTAATGGAAACTACTTATGGGAGAAAGGGTTTATTTGGGCTTACAGTTCCATAATCATGTTCCTTGGAAGACATGGCAACCAGCCGGAAAGACCAGGCTGTGGGAACCCGGAACAGGAAGCTGCCCAATCACATTGTGCAGGACTCAGGAAGCAGGGTGACAATAGCCAATGAGAGAGGCACTGAAATCTTGACCCTGCTTCTGCAGATGATATCGTTTCTCCAGCAAGTTTCTATTACCTCTCCAAATAGAATGCTGGCTGGGGCCCAAGTGTGCAAACACGAACCTGTGGGACATTTCCTCTTCAGACCAGAGAGAGTGCTGCTAAATGTCAGGCTGATTTTGAATATAAACAACGGACACTGGAATAAAATGGCAACGTTGAGACTTTGCGTGGATTTTGAACTTTTGAACAATTAATTATAATTAACTTTAATTAGCAATTTGGCTAGATTTTGTACATGAATGTTAGGGAAGGCATTTCCACCTAAGGGTTTCATGTTCTAATAAAATGCAGTGTCTTCAGGTTGTAGGGACGAAATATTAAACTCATATTGTTTCTATACAGCAGCAGGAAGGAGTTGCTTGCAATGCATCAGTTAAAACTGGGTAAGGTCAGATCTTAAAAAAGTCAGTAACGAATGACTTCCCACACTTACTATGGATTTGTAAATTCATCAGTTTGGAATGGGAGGAGATCATGAGGAAAGGAAAAGAAAAAAAAAACTCACTCCTGATTAAAAATATACGTAATAGTTCTTCATTTAGAAGAACTATTGTTGTATGATTTTTAAATGTAGAAAGGCCAGAAAGTAGCTGAAATACTTATAACTAAATTATATCAATGAAGATGTATTTTTAAAGGCATCAGTAGGACTTCAAATCTTTTGTGCAAACTTTAGTCTACTTTCTAGAATTTATGCTGAAAGATATGCATTAAGAATGTCAATCCAGATTGGCGAGGTAGCTCAGTGGGCAAAGTCCTGACTGCACAAGCCTGATAAACTTGGTTCGAATCTCCAGACATATCATTTAAGAAACCAGGGTCAGAAATGTTGAAATGTGTAAAGGAGTAGGTGGGAGCTGAAGAGTAGGAAATCCCTAGAGGCCTAAGACAGCTTGCCTGGCAAATGTAGCAAACAATGGACACCTTGTTTCAATAAAGCCTAGACAGGGGCTATGCATCCTCTCATATTTACCTTTTCTTTCTTTCTTTCTTTCTTTCTTTCTTTCTTTCTTTCTTTCTTTCTTTCTTTCTTTCTTTCTTTCTTTCTTTCTTTCTTTCTTTCTTTCTTTCTTTCTTTCTTTCTTTCTTTTTTTCTGAGACAGAGTTTCTCTATGTAGCCCTGGCTGTCCTGGAACTCACTCTGTAGAGCAGGCTGGCCTCAAACTCAGAAATCCGCTTGCCTCTGCCTTCCAAGTGCTACCTTTTCAAACATAAAAATGATAACTAGGACCCTAAGCTATATTCCATTTTTAATATAGTGATCTCAGACTATAACAAATTTCATGTCTTCAGTGATTCTCCTACCTACTCTAATCCACCACTAATCAGTCCATCAAGTATTTGTGGAGCAGCAGATGTGAGGTGTTTCTGTGAAATCTAAAAGTCCAGGCGAAGAACCATAGAGGTGCTGGGGTGGTTCAAGATGACCTGTCATGGAGTATAGGCAGGCCAGGGAAGCTAGCATGAGGGGTGGAGAAAGATGGCTCCTATGAGGATGAGGGGGAAAGGCGATACTTACCTAGAACTTTCAAAGCCATGCTCTGGGCCCTAGACATTGTTGAGGAAATGCAAGCGGATGGTATTTATCACTTGGTTCTTCGAGGCAAGGCTAAGGCTTAGTAATTAGAATGGATCAAGTGAACTGTCTGATTTAGAATATTCATGGCTTCATTAAACATGGTATGACTAAGATGCCCGTAAGACTCAATTCCATTTGATACTGAGGAGTTGACTGCAAAAGTTCAAGAAATAAAGAAAAGTGGTGATTGAGCCAGATGGCTGACATTTTTTCCCCCTAGATGTTCACACATTATAAAAATAATTTGATCATTTCAAAGAATATTTCCCATGAAGAAAACGAAATCAGGCCATTGCTGCAGAAAATGAACCACGCATTGAAGCTGTCCCTTACGCATCCCGACTGACAGATAAGGTAAACAACAGAAAAGCAGAACATTTTCCTGATCTGAGGTTCGGGGTGAGACTGCCATGAACAGGTTCTGAAACACTAGATGCAAAACATTTCTAAAGTTCTAACAAAAAACATAGTGAGATTTCTGATATCAGGAAATGAGTTAAGGGGCTGGAGAGACAACTCAGTGGTTAAGAGAAACTACTGAACGTGGAGAGAACCCAGATTCTGTTCCCATCCCTTACTGTGGTTCCATGGGCTCTTATGCCCTCTTCTGACCTAAATGAATACTGCACACATGTGGTGCACACGTGTAATGCAGACAAACACCTATACACATAAAATAAAATAAAATAAAATAAAATACAAAATCTATTTTTAAGAGAATAAGTCAAAAGAATAGATAAAAATATAGTCATCCCATCATTTTAAACTTTTAAAATTATTACCACTGTATTTCATAAGAAACTGTTTTAGTACAAAAATTCAAGGTATATGTGTATGTTACGTTTAAAGTGTCTGTGATTTTACCTGAGACTTATTGTCTCAGGAGATTGAGAACTTGTTTCTCAGTTATGTTATGTTGTATAAACATAAAATTATCCCCCATACACTACATAAATAAATATATAGAATTAAATATTTTAGCCTGTTCTATAAGAAATTTAAACATGTGTAGACTGTATTTTGATCTTACCCACCCTTCACCCCTCCACCATGCCTCCCTCTTGATTTCAAACCCTCTGTTTTTCATAAAACTCTGAGACCAACTAGTGCTGCATGTAAGCACCTGGCTGATGGCCATCCACTGGGACATGGGAAAACTGTGACAGGCCACCCTCTTGAAGAAACTGACTCTCATTCCGACTAGCAGCCATGTTTTTAAATGTAAAATTAAAGTTTAAAATCAGAGATGATAAGAATCGAACACCCCTAACGAAATATACTTTACTAAATTTACAAAGGCTAAGCAATGGAATATGAGATTAGAGGTAGACAGGGGAAAGAATGAGGAAACAAACAGAATTCTGACAATCCTAGGGACCTGTGAAGCTACAGGGAAAAGAAGACCTTTCCTCAAACACATTAAGGCTGACTGTGAATGTAAGAATTAAACACATGTACAGCGTGTGTAGAGAAACTGAACGGAGAACGTTAGAGACAGCCACATACATGTACCAAATAAGGGATTATAAAGTTCTCTGGCTCAAGAATAACTCCCATTCATCTTGGTTGCCTCTTAACACACCAGAGTTTCTTCTTAGCAAACGTTACCGAAAATATTGAAAATCAATTTCCATTGGGCCATATCTGCTCTCAAATCTTATAAGATACCTTGAAAACCGGTCATGAATAGAAACAGAAATGTTTTCTACTTGCTCTTCCAAGCTCTGTAAGAAATTAATTGAATATTGAAGGTTTTCTACCTGATGGATCCACAAGGCATTAGAAGGGTAAAGCCCTGCTTTGAATGGTTGAGGTCAGTGCTGATAGATCCTGGAATATTTCTCAGAGGTTGAATGAAGTGCCTGCGACTATCTTGGGAAATGTGGAATGCACTGTGAATCCTGTGTGGCCTGGCAAATGTTAAATGCAGGCATATGTCACTTATCAGCAGAGATCGAAGTCCGGAGAAACACGCACTTAGTGCTTTCATGGTAGACTGCTCATCAGAGACTGCATATCCTCAAACTGGACGGAATAGCCTGTTACACACCTGGGCTATATGGTGCAGCTACATCACACATGTGGTCCATTGCTGAATGAATCATTATGGAGAGCATAACTCATTCTATTTGAAAACAACAATACCAAATTTAATGCACAGGCACTTGTGCTGCTTTGCCTTTGGAGTTTCTCATCCCAACACTTCCAGACCGTCTTCCTTTTGCGTTTCTTTTAACAAGGCTGGAATTCCATTGGACCTGAGTTCCCCGAAGAGAATGAAACATTGTTGCACTTCTCTTAAAACAACAAACTTGTTTGAAGTCCAGTTACTCGGAAAGTCTATTTCCCTCATGTTCAAATTAAGCTAGAGTTTAGATAGCCGGAGGGGAGCAGATGCAGGGAGTTGAGTGGAAACTTAACCTTGATTTACTGTCTTAGTCACTGTTTATTGCTGTGACAAGACGCCATGACAGGGTACTTATAAAACATAACACTTAATAGGGGGCTGCAGTTTTAGAGGGTGAGTCCATGATCGGGTTGGGAACATGGCAGTAGGCAAGCAGGCATAGTGCTGAAGCCATAGTTGAGAGTTTACATCTGATCCACAAGCCCAAGGCAGAGAGAGGTGGGGGAGAATGTGTGTCTATATGTACATATGTGCATTTGTGTGCACACGTGTGCATTTGTGTGTTTGTGTGTGTAGGCTCTGGTGTGCATGTACATTTATGTTTATTTGAATGTACGTCTATGAATGAGTATATATTTGTGTGAGTGCATACTGAGAGTGAAGAAGTGAGTCCGTGTTTGTAAATGTGAGTGTGTATGAGTATCTGAGTGTGTAAGTTTGTATGTGTGGGATGCACGTGTTTATGAGCATGTGTGATTGTGTGACTGAATATGTGAGCTTGAATGTATGTGTGAGTGTGCATGTGAAGGTGTGTGTGTGTGATTGTGTGTATTTGTGTGTATGAGTGAGTGTGTATGCAAGATTGAGTGTTGTTTACATATTAGTATATATTGTATTTTTAATGTGTATGTGAACATGTGTGTGCATGTGTGAGTGTGGAATTGTGAATGCATATGAGTGTGTCTGTATCTGAGAGAATGGGTGTGTCTGAGTGTGAATGTCTCTGATTGTGTTTGCGTGAGTGTATGCGTGAATCTATGAGTGTGTGAGTGTGTGTATTCATGTACATGTGTGTATACTTGCATGTTTATGTTTGTGTGTGAATATAAAGGCTATCCAGGGCATGCCCATATGAAGAAATTGGTAAAGCAAAACAGTCTTTGCTAGAAGTTAACATTAGGACATTTAGATGTGTTCGAGTGGAACTGTAAGCAACATTATCTGAACCAGTCTTTTGTTATTTGCTCTCGGCCTTTGCTCCTTGTTCTAGTTTTGAACATATTAGAACTGGCTGGGGTGAGAAGAGGGAGTGCAGGTAGCTCACCTCCCTTCCAAGGGGCTGAGCCCATGACGAGAGGGAGAGGGGCTTTGAAGGAGACCTGGGAGTCAGACATTTACAGTTAACAGAGCCCCTTACTACCTGGAAGTTTTTTGTAGTTGTAGATATAAGAGCGAATTCTGTTTTGTTATTGAAAATGACTGGATGCCTATGGATTGCCACTTGAGATGTCATGACGGTGTGGGGTAGAGGACTCTGACACAGTGAAAGGCAGGAGGAGGAGGAGGAAATACAGCTGCTTCCTGTTTGAACTCATTATGCTCAGCCCTTTCAATAAACTGGTTACACAGCTATTGATTCTTATGTAGTCATACAGTGACTAATAGCTACTCACCCTGCATCTCAATAGCAGGGCACCTAAAGTAAGAAGAGGCACAGGCAGAGCTCAAAAACACCCAGATTCCCAGTCTAAAGAGAGGATGAGCGAGCCCACCTACATGTCTGAAGCATTGGGACCTAGAACCCACTTTCTTTTTGTCCCATTCAGAGTCACAGTCTGAGTTTGTCTTCCTTCTCTTTTCAGCCTGTTACTCATCTTTCATTCTCTGATTTCTTTGGTCAAGGCTGTCGTCACCCTCACTGGTGCATGGCGCTGTGCTCTCCATCACCCACACATGGCACTGTCCTTAACAGTTGGTTTATCTTCATTTTTCATGTTAATAATTATGCTATCAGGTTCTACGTCAGCAACAGCCTTCAAAGTGTTCCTGGTGTGAGCTTTCATTAGTTCTCATTTGAACCACTCACTGCCACAGTCACAGATGTTAGACATCTCTATGCTGATGACGAAGCCATAGCACACAAGAAATGCATGTCCTGTGAGATCCTTGGGGTTTCAAATGAGATGGGCTTGAAAGCCCATGCATTATATAATTCACCGTATTTTTATGTCTACAGTGACAGAGATGGGTTTGAAGTCTAGTGGAATAGAATTGCTAATTGCTTAGCAGAAGGTAAAGGCTTCTGTGAGAGATACATCAGAAATGGTCATTTAAGGGTAAAATACAGACAAGCAGAGAGCAAGATGGGGGCAGGGAATCACCCCGCAGGCAGCAGGCAAGCAGAGGAGATACCATGCGATGACACACAGAGGCAATGGGGACCACGGGAATGAGGTGAGAAATGGCAGAAGAGGAGAAAGAGAAAGGCATGTGTGTGTGTGTGTGTGTGTGTGAGAGAGAGAGAGAGAGAGAGAGAGAGAGAGAGAGAGAGAGAGAGAGAGAGAAAGGAGAGAGAGAAGAGAGAGAGAAGAGAGAGAGAGAGAAGAGAGAGAGAGAAGAGAGAGAGAGAAGAGAGAGGAGAGAGAGAGAAGAGAAACCGAAGAGAGAGAAGAGAGAGAAGAGAGAGAGAAGAGAGAGAAGAGAGAGGAGAGAGAGGAGAGAGAGAAGAGAAAGAAGAGAGAGAGAAGGAAGGAGAGATAGAGATGGATAGGTAGATACATAGATGATGGATAGATAGATATTGACAGACAGACGAAGATTGACATTTGAGGTCATCCTGTAGAATAGCTTCCAAGACATGAAGTAGTACACATCATTAATATTTCCTCTTGGAGAGAAGGGAAGTGCAGGACATTCCCACAGACCCTTGACAGGTCTTAGGAAACCTTAAGTTCATGTGTTTGTGTGCTTCTGTCTTGGGGACTGGGATGGATGAGGCAGAAAAGGTAAGCTTCATCAGAATTCATTGTCCGCTGTGTCCATTGTTAGATGATGTGAAGCCCACAAAGGTCCTAACATAGGACATCACAACATGTCCATCTATGCATTCAGAAATTGTCCTAGTAGTAATGAGAAAGCAAAAGGCCATCGCATACAAAAGTTAAGAAGAACCTGAGGTACAGATACGGCAGTTGATATGAAATGGAGAGGTGAATTGAGTAAGAGAAAGTCTAAGAAGGTATCTCCCAAAGCAGCTGAGCATTTGTCCACCTGTGGATAGTCACAGCTATGTACCTCAAGGGCTGTCAACCCTTGAATCAGAACCCGCTGAAGCAGTGTTGGTGGCCTCAGTGCCATTGCACTGGCTAGGCTGGCTTTTCCTTCTCAGAAGAGAATCCTCTATTAATAATACTTCTGACCCAACCAGAGAAAATGAAGAGCTACAACCAACAGCCCTTTGCATTTCTCTATGCTCCCATTCAGCCTACCTATGCACAACCTTGGAGAAGCATTTCAGCTGGATTCCACTGTGGACACTTCTTCATATTCCTCCTCCTTCCTCCCATGAGTGAGATAATGGTCCTCCCCTTCACTGAGCTTTTCGTCAAGCTCCTGAGTAACAAACCTATGTGAAGACATTTTCATCAGCCTGTGAGCATATTGGGAAAGACACTGCCTAGTACATGGTAGGTTATCACCACATAATGAATAAGTATTGAAATTTATTTGTATCAAGGTATAATAAAGAGCATTATGGAACCTTGGGGCTGGAGTGATATCTCAGTTGGAAAAGTGTCTGTTGTGTCAGCATTAGGAGCTGGGTTTGGATTCCAAGAACCTACGTAAAGGCTGAATGCAGGAGCCTGTAACCACCAGGGTGACACAGGGGTGGAGGAGCATGGGACGTGACAGTCAGATCCTTGAAGCTCATTGCCTAACTTAGCCTAGACAAATCAACGAGTTCTAGATTCAGTGAGATATCCTGCTTCAAAATATAACGTAGAGACTGATCAAGGACTCATAGGAGGTCACTTTCTGGTCTCTATAAGCACATACACAGATATACATACACAATCAAGTATACACACCACACACACACACACACACACAGGGATATTAAAAACACTTGTTTTTTTCTTAAAAGGGTGTTAAGACATTAATTTTAAATGATATAAACATAGCCTTTTAAGTAAGTCACCCACATTAATCATTATATTTTAACAGTTGTCTGCATCAGAGACATATTACTCCTACCTTTAAGGCCTAAATACAAACAGGTTATTTGTTCTTTATTTTAATTTAGGTTTAATTTTATCTAAAATGAAAACTGTAGCTGCTTCAATAGTAATACTCACAAAAATTAACCTCATACTTCTGTTCTGAGCATGGAAGATCTCATAAAAACAAACAAACACAAAACACTGTCAGATTAGATTCCCCTCCCCCCCCCCCCAGGCCACTATGCAATGCACTGGTCCTTTCCCAGAACCTGTGGCAGACAGCCTTGCTGGGACACAGTGGGCACCTGCACTTTTGACCCTGTACTTAAGGTTGTATGCTTAGGATTTACTGGAAAGCTGAATTAATTCCTAGAAAATTACAAGCAATATGGATGACTGGGCACGTAGTATTTCATTTTTGCCTAATTATGCATTAGAGTTGGGATCTCTCGTTGTGTACACGATAGCTGACTACATCAGTCTGTCGCTGCACTCTCTCACGTGTGACTGCTTTCTGCTCCCCCTCCCATATGGAGCTGTGTCAATCATGGTGTACTACGGTTATTAAGATGCATACAGTGTCTGCAGAAAATAACCCTTAGGTGTTCGTTATGGAACCGTGTGTAAGATTGCAGGGAAACCCAAGGAAATTGGCCTTGGCTTTACCACGCACATGCGTACACCCACCTCGGCGCGCGGTCCCTCAGCCCACACCCTTGGGATGTCTTGAAAAGGGAAACTTTATTTTTCTTTTCAAGGCTCTAAGTTCCTGCTGTAAATGAGACATTTGTCACCATCTTCCAGTACCTCAGTTTGGTTTCTCCATTTGTAGATGATTCTTAGAGGTGGCAGAGTTTCATGAAGAACAACAAAGATGCTTTGAAAGCGCTCCAGCCGCCTATAGAACTCTGTAAATGCTTAATGACAATAATATACAGTAGGGCATCTTCTCTTGAAAACAGCAGGGGTGCTTCCTCCTGTAATGACCTGACAGATGGGTTATGGTATCTAATCCCCTTAAACCCCCAAAGCTCTTTGATAGTGGATGTTGTAAAAGGCCAGATTAGAGCACACGCTGCTCTTTTATTGAGCCCTTTCTCTCAGTATCTATGCTATATTCAATTGCTTCCTTCTCTAAGTGTGGTCCATGTTAACCTGCTACTTGCAGGAACAATTAGGAGCAAAAATAGAGACTAAAGGACAGTGCACTCCGGCAGGAGAAATTAGTTAATGCTTGTTGTCCCCAATATTAAAAATCCACTCTGGCCTTCACATGCGGCTTTTATCGAAGGTTCCTGCCCTCCTAATTCCTGACTATTAATCTCAAGCTGTGGGTATTTGTCGGTGTTGAACACAGGCTCTTTGTGTGCCTGTGATAGTCTTGTATGTGGTGAGAATGGAGCTTTCCTGATATTAATTCTGCATCAGCGAGGTTTAGGAAAATCACAGGCAGTTTAGGGCGTTTGTGGCATTTATGTAAGAGTTGAGCTTACAACCAACTCCAGATGATGAAGGGATGGCTAACAACCGCTCTGCTCTGGCCTTAATTCTGTTCTTGAACCCAGGCTGACCAAGGTTCCACTTCTTGCTATATGCCTGTCTTCTGAGCATAGTTGTTAAAGTTATCAAATCCTACAACCTTTTGTGACAGTCCCTGAATCCAAATTCAGCACACATCCTTAATTACCATTTATACTTCCTCTGCATGCTTAGAGATGCAGGTTGTTCAGACACCCTTCAATGTGTGTAATCCACAGAACCAGACAGAGGACGGAGGAAGAGCTGCAGACAGTAATTGTCTTGAAACTGAGTGTATTCCAGTGCTGCAATCAGTATTTAGCTCACTGTCTCTCTGAATCTGGGATACATAATACCTCTGAAGATTCTTCAAAGACATTTCTGAGAAGTTCCTACCTTTATGCCGGACCCTCCTCTTCTCACCTTCTCGGAAACACTACTGTGGCATTTGTGTGCTTGCCTTCACTGCATCTTCATAAGCCCCTCTTTCTGAGTTACCCCCTTGATGCAAAGTGCTGCAATATATCACAACCTAACAAGGACTCTTATTTTGGCTCTGTATTACCTCCACGTTTTTATGAGTCTCTGAACAGCAGAACCTTCCAAAAAGAGTTATCACCACATCCTGGCTCCATGTTTTAGTTCTGTTTGTGTTGCTAGAACACAAGACAAAGTCTGAGTCATTTGTAAAAATAGAGAAATTATCCCTCGTCATTCTGAAAGTCTGGAAGTCCCACATCAAGGTGCCTGCAGGTTTGTCTCAGCTTCAAGGTGGCAGAGGGACAGGAGGTAGACAGGGAGGAGTAAGAAAGATTCCTCTACTCATTGTATAAGGCACAAATCCATTCCTGAGACCAGGACCCTCGAGATTTAATGACTTTGCCAAGATTCCAACCAGTAATAGCACTCTAATGCGGACTGAGTCCAACATAAATCTTGGAGGGGGCAGATGAGAATCATGGACTTCACTTTGTATTTTTTCATTATGTGCTCTCCCTTAGTGAGTCGTGTGTGTGTGTGTGTGTGTGTGTGTGTGTGTGTGTGTGTGTGTGTGTACTTGTGTGTTCAACCACAAATACCCAGGGAGCCCTTATTAAATTGATGTTCATTTGTAAATAAAAACTTCTGTGCATTCTTCACGCCATTGTTTTACTGCTTCATGTAAGTATCCAGTGTGCAATGCAGACAAATAGCTTATGCCCTATATAGACTCCCCCCAAACTCTAGAGTCTCCTTGTGTCCTGCTTTGGGCAAACCTGTACTCCAGACAATCACTGTTTTGATTCTAAGTCCTGACTTTTTTCATGGCTGTTTTAAAATTCATGTAACTGACCACTGGGCTGACTGGTATTGGTTTTGTTTGTTTGTTTGTGTGTTTTTGTCTATGATGGAGAAGTTTCCTTAAGAACTTTTCCCATGTGTGTTTTATTGGCATGTGTTTTTATTTCTCTTGGGTCACTTTCTGGGAACAGAGCTGCCGGGCAGTAGAGTAGACATGTGTTTAACATCATAAGAAACGGTCAGTGTCCAAACGTCACACCATGTCTGTGTTTCACAGTCTCCCCCATATATGGTGGCATCAGCGTCTTAAGTTTTGGCAGTCCTAGGACGTGTGAAATACTACTGGATTTGGGGTTGAGTTTGCATTTACTAATGAAAAGTATCTGAGTATTTACTGGCCATTTTTGTACTTTGTAAAAATTGCTTGTTCAGGCCTGTTGAGAACTTAAAAATTGGGGATCATGTTGGTCAGTGGGTACAGCGCTTACTATAGAAGCATGAATACATGAGCTTCCTCTCTAGCTGAGGGACAGAGACTCTCAGATCCCAGGTGCTTCTATTTCAGGCTCAGTCAAGACTCTGTCTCAAACAATAAGGAGGAGAAGCAATGTGGGGAAAAACATCCTTCGGCCTCCACGTGGTTTGGTATGAATGTGTGCTGCTGTGTTTACACAAGCATGCAGCACATATAGGCCTGCATATGAACAATTTTCACAAGATTTATTTATTTTTATTTGTGTGTATGAATGTATATATGTATATATGTGTGTGTATGTGTGTGTGTGTGAGCCATATGCATGCCTGGTGCCCATGGAGTCCAGAGGGGAGCATCAGATCTGTTGGAACTATAATAAAGTTAGGGATAGGTGTGAACCCCCATGTGGGTGCAGAAACTGAGCCTGGACCCTCTACAAGAATAAAAAGTGCATTTCTGTGATTCTTTAAGTGCTTCTCAACCATTCAAGATTCCTCTGTTGAGAATTCTCTATTTAGCTCTGTACTCCATTTTTTAATTGGGTTATTTGGATTTTTGGAGTCTAACTTCTTGAATTCTTCATATAGTTTGGATATTAGCCCTCTTATCAGATGGATGGTTAGTGAAGATCTTTTCCCAATCTTTAGGTTGCCATTTTGTCCCATTGACTCTATCTTTTGCCTTACAGAAGCTTTTCAGTTTCTTGAGGTCCCAGTTATTAATCTTAGAGCCTGAGCCCTTGGTGTTCTCTGTTTAGGAAATTTTCCTGTGTGCCAATGAGTTCAAGGCTATATCCCACTTTCTTTTCTATTAGATTCAGTATATCTGGTTTTATGTTGAGTCCTTGATCCCCTTGGACTTGAGCTTTGTGCAAGGTGATAAATACGGATCAATGTGCATTCTTCTACATGCAGACTGCCAGTTAGACCAGCGCCATTTGTTGAACATGCTGTCTTTTTTCCACTGTATGATTTTGGCTCTTTTGTCAAAGATCAAATGTCCATAGGTACGTGGGCTTATTTCTGGATCTTTGATTCTATTCCGTTGATTGACCTGTACGTCTCTGTACCAATACCACATGGGTTTTTTTTATCACTATTGAGGTCAGGGATGCTGATTCCCCCAGAAGTTCTTTTATTGTTGAGAATTGTTTTCACTATCCTGGAACTTTTGTTTTTCCATATGAAGTTGAGAATTGCTCTTTCCACCTCTGTGAAGAATTATGTAAAAGAGCATACAGGGGCTGGCTAAGGTCCCTAGCACATAGGAAGCAGAGAACTGACTTATCTAGCCTCAGTGGGAGAGGATGCACCTAATCCTATAGAGAATTGATGTCCCAGGGAAGGGACTGCCTGGGGGTGGGGGAGCACCCTCTCAGAGGTGAAGGGGACAGGGGATGGGCGAAGAACTCGGGGAGGGGGACATGGACGGAGGGCAAAATTTGCTATGTAAATAAATAAAATAATTAGTCAAAAAAGAACAAAAGGTGCTCTTAATCGCCCAGCTCTCTCTCCAGCTCCAGACATTCAAATTTTAAAAGTTAAAAATGAGGAGGTTTTATGGATATAGTAATTATACAAAATGTATTTTGTATGCAAATTCTTTGTTAGACTTGTATCTCCAGGAGTTTTTCTGTTTGTTTAAATGATGTGTATTGCTAAAGACACTTTAATACTGACAGTGATTTTTGTCCCTGCGCATTTTAGAGTCTTGACTTTTGTGTGTGTTTCATGTAAAAAGTCTTTGCACGTCACAAAGTGATGAAAGTGTTCATTTATATTTTTGTCTCCAGGTTTTGTATATATGGCTCTTACATTTAATTCTGTAATCCATACTAAATTAGATTTTCTCTGCTGAGTGAGGCAGGTGTCAGAGATCCTTTACTTTTCCAGAAGGGTGTTCTGTTGCTACAGCATCAAGTGTTGAAAGGAATTTTCTTCCGCTACTGAATTATCTTAGCACTTGGATAAAGATTCCCATGCATTTTCATGCAACACATTGCATTTACCTACTTACTTTGCACATGTGTGCCTACAAAGCTGTCTGTGTGCTGGCACGCAGGGGCCTCTACAGGTCAGAGCAGGGAGTCAGATCTCTTGGAGGAGGAGCTGCAGGCAGTTGTCAGACGCCTGTTCTGGATGCTGGCAGTGGGGCCTTGTTCTCTGTAAGAGCAGCAAGTGCTCTGAATTGTTAAATTCAGCCCTTCCTTACATGTTCTGTTTCATAGAATATTTTGGCTTTATCTTTATGCTGATTCTTATCAATTGTCCTGAACTTACATTTATCTATATGTATATATATATGTATATATATATATATCTCAATGTTATATATTTATTTATATTTATGTAGGTGTCTCTGTGAGCTTACCCATTTCTCTGGATTTATATTAAGTATTATTAACCACTTAGCTTTCCTTGGGTTTCTAGTGGAGGCTGTTTTAGCCAGCTTTAAGCCCTTTATTTTATCATGTAAATTTAAGAACGCAAGTGTCAAATTTTATGAAATTCTTATGAGTTTTGACTGACATCACTTTGGTTAAATTATACACCAGTTTGAGTAAACGGGCCACTTGAACATCATCATATCTTCTGACAATGGATGTGAGTTATCTTCCATCGCCTTAACCTCGTTAGTACTTCTCAGAAATATATATATATACATATACATATATATATATGTATATATATAATATTTTTTGTTGATGGTATAGCCACTTATTACCTGGTCCTGGTACAACTATAAAATGTATTTGAAGATAGGATATTGAAACACAATGGCCTCCACCACCTGATTTTTAGTTCCAGCTGTGGGAGAGTCTCTGTCCCTCCTGTGTGAGGCAAGAGAGTATGTCAGACTTCCACCGCTCCTCGGTGTCTGGTGTTTAGTTAACCTGAGCTCTATTTTGATTTGGTAGTCTGATATATTTTAGGAGCTTATGATTTTGTTTTTTGATGACCTGCCTCATTCAGCTGTTGGGGCAAGACCTGTGGTCTCAGGCAGTTCTGTTTACTTAAAGCAAGACTAGGGCAGCTTCTCTGCTATTTGCACTGACTGATTTTATGTGTCAACTTGACACAAGCTGGAGTCATCACAGAGAAAGGAGCCTTCCTTGAGGAAATGCCTCCATGAGATCCAGCTGTAAGGCATTTTCTCAATTAGTGATCAGGATGGGAGGGCCCCTTGTGGGTGGTGCTATCCCTGGGCTGATAGTCTTGGGTTCTATAAGAAAACAGGCTGAGCAAGTCAGGAGAAGCAAGCCAGTAAGCACCATCCCTCCATGGCCTCTGCATCAGCTCCTGCTTCCTACCCTGCATGAGTTCCAGTCCTGACTTCCTTTGGTGATGAACAGCAGTGTGGAAGTGTAAGCTGAATAAACCCTTTCCTCCCCAACTTGCTTCTTGGTCACGTGATGTTTGTGAAGGAATAGAAACCCTGACTAAGACACTAGTTTAGCAGCTGCTGATTCCACCCTTACTACCCCTACCTCTGTGTACTTTACTCTGAAATTTCACTTCTTTCCCTAGTTTTTAGCAGTCCCACTTAAGAATCTATCTCAATATGGTTAAAATGGTATTTTTATGATATGTATAATATGTGATAATAGAGAGATTACTGTATGTACCAGATATGTTTATTATTTGATATTATAAAGCATCTACCTTTTTCCGTGTTATCATCTCTGTTCTTGGATTAGTTAAATGCCAACACAGTCACATCAGTTTACCTATGGTTAGTGATGAATGTGTCTTTTGCTGTCTTTTTATTTAGAATTCTGAGTCTTTGCATTTAAAGTCTGGATTTTTATGTTTGAAGTCTGTTTCTTATAGACATCTTATTCCACTTTCTTAATTTGATGATAATCTCTGATTTTTCTTTCCTCTCTCCTGTTTCTCTTCCTCCATTACTCTTTCCCTCTTTCTTTCTGCAGTGCACACTATTGAACCAAGGACTTTCCTGTGCTCAGCAGGTGCCGTATTGTGGTCCTACCTCCCTACCCTGCAGCAGTCTCTGATTATAATTTATTGTGGCGATATTTATTTTACACAGTGACTGAAATGGTTGTCTTACATCTACCATCTTGCTACTTATTTTTGACCTGTTCCATGTGTTTGCTTTTTCTGTATTTTTCCCCGTTTTTCTCTTCTGTTTCTCAGTGGTCCATGGCATTTCACATGCCACCGTCCCTTAGTGACCGTGTTTTATCTACAACAGTGAAGAGCCAAACACACTCTCACTGCATGCTTCGTCTTTACATGGTTTGTACGCATTGTGTTCTTCCCTCAGGCCACCTTGCAAGCTACAGCCTCTCCTCCTGCTGCTGGTGCGTGGTGTGGTGTTCCAAGCCTTCTGCTGATCCCTTAATCTCCGTCAGGTTTTCACGACCCACCTTACTTTTCTTTTACAATAGCACACGTTGTCACTTGAGACCTGTGTGTCTTTGTTCTTATTTTCTTTTACTAAGACTAGAATGCAAACTATGGAGAGCCGACCTTTATCTTATTCATGGCTGTGACACCTGCACTTGGAATAAAACCCAATGATTGTCAGGTCTTCATAATTGCTTTTGGAATAAATGAATGGAACTGATGTGTAAAAAGGAGGTAAGAAGCATGTTAATATCATTACATGAACTTTAAAAAAAAACAGAACATGGAGGGTTTTATTTTATTTCATCACTTTATTATTTATTTATTTATTTATTTATTTATTTATTTATTTATTTATTTATTTATTTTCACAGTTAGGGATAGTTGTATAATATGAATAGAAAAGAAATAAACCAGATTTCAGTTCCATATGTTACCTGACAAGAAAACCAAGCTTCAATCTCCAATCTATACATTAGAGAAATGAAACTGCATTGTGAGAATAGAGTTTAAGACCTGTCCGTTCTAGATCAGTGGTTCTCAACCTTCCCGGTGGTATGACTCTTTAATACAATACTCTCATGCTGTAGTGACCCCGACCACAGTTATTTTTGTTGCCACTTCATTACTGCAATTTTGCTGCTGTTATGAATTGTAATATAAGTATCTGATGTGCAGATGGTCTTAGACAATCCCTATGGAAGGGTCGTTCAATCCTGAAAGGGGTTGAGACCCACAGGTTGAGAACCACTGATCTAGACAGCACCTATGGCCACTAGTTTGGAGAACTGCTGTGCTAGTGACAACCTGAGAAGAGGGAACCTCAGTTCAGAAAATGCCCCTGTAGGAAAGCTCGTGGAGCATTTTCTTGATTGACAACTGATACCGCAGGGCTTAGCCTGCTGTGTGCCATCCTTGAGAAGGTGGTGGAATTTAAACTGAGCAATACAGAAGCATCCAAGAAGCAGCATTTTCCCATGGTCTCTGCTTCTACTCCCTCCTCCAGATTCCTACAACACAGTATAATTAGTAGGTCAAAGAGTTACATAAAATTAATCATAGATGCATCAAAACCAGTGTGTGTTCTCTGGTCGGCAATAAAAAGTTAAATTCAGGATAGCCTGGGATAAATATCAATCTAGGCTCCACTTAAAAAATAAATTTAAGGGTGATCAAGCTTGTATGAAATCATAGTCTAATAAATATTCTCAGAATTACAATATGGTACTAAAGATTAGGGTTCCTTTCATTAGTCTAGATTTATTAAAGAATCATAAGAGGTTGGCATTGCAGATAAAATCGCTTTTTGGGAACGATACAGCTTAGCTGTGATTGCTTCAGGATCTGTTGAAAGTTGGTCTTGGCTATGCTTGGGTATTATTAGACCACATATGAGATCAAAAACTTGACAAACGGTGGAAGAAGATGAGAAACCAACAAAACTCATTTAGATATTTTAAACCTTGGGAAAATGGGCCTGGAGGGTGGTCTCTGTGTAAGCATAAGGACCCAGGTCCTTTAGTGCAAGATCCCAATCACGAAAAGAGAGCGTGACTTCATATGTAACCCCAGCACTGGGCATGGGGGGATGGGCAGAGTCTGGCAGCTCTTTGACCAGTCGGTCTAGTCAACTGCTGAGCTGTAAGCGTGATAAGAGACCTCTCCTACAAATAAGTCTGGAGAGTAACTATTGAGGACAAGTAATAGTGACTTCTGGCTTTCACACCCCAGTGTACATGCACCTGCATATCCATATGCACACACTGAAACACACACACACACACACACATACACACACACACACACACACACGCACAGTATCACAATACACAAATGTAAGAAAGCAATTTAACATTTGCTGAATGTATGCTGGCTGCTGAACACTGTGAAGGGTTCTCAGGACACTAGGATGCTAAGGCCGTCTGATGTCAGGGAGTCTTCAGGGAGATAAACTCGAGGAACTGATGTCAGCTCCAAGCAGAAGAACAGGACAACCATTGAACTGATGCTAGTCAAAATCGACATTAACTTAATACTTAATATAATACTAAAATCAAAATGTATCAAAATAATGTTTTTACTGTCAGAGTCATTTTTGGGAAGATGTTAGAAATGTATTATTTTATTTTGACTTTTTTTCAGCTGTGTTATATAGTAAGCTTGAATTGAGACATGAGATTTCTTTGAAGTAAAATTGGGTAATGTCATAACAAGTTGAGGGAATATATTTTTGACAAATTAATCAATATTAATCTGGTAGCAAGCTTATAATATTTCTATATTCAAACATGTTCTGTGTAACATTCTGTTAGTAGTTGACTTGAGAATATGAAAGGTGTGATTTTTAGACATGCTAAGAAGGTGGGCCTGGGAGGCTGTCAAATACTTGATACATGGAACATCGAGAAAGAAACCAGAAGGCTGGTCTCTCACATCTCATTGGCTTCAGTCAGGCATATATATGTATGTCAGTGCTGTGTGATGTTCAGCAAATGCCTCTTTAAACCCTCCAGGATATTTCCCATCGAACCTTCAAAGAGCCTCTTGTGAAGAAATTCTGTAGCCACTTTAATCTAGAGGACAAACTTGGCAGTATGGATATTAGGGCTTCCTAAACACCAGAGTCATGGTACAGAATGTGGAGGTCTCAAAATACTTGCTAACCGCAAACATTTTCTGAATGTGTGATGACCAAAAATCAATTTAAAAATCAACCCCATAATGAATCTGAGGGGTTTCTGTCAGCTCTCACCCACGTTGAGTCCCACAACCACACTGCAGCCTTGGTTCTGAACACACAACATGCTTGCTTTGCTCTGAGCATTCACACCATCCTACCATCCAACATAGTAAGTGCTGTCTGAGCCCTCTACCTTAGACCATTGTGTGCTATGAGCTGCAGTGCTTTGGCTGTTCTTACTGAGAGGCTTAAATTTGAAAGCAAAGACATTAAATGTTTTCCTCTCATAAGTCTTCAGCATGTAAGTATCTTTGCATTGTGTTGTATTAGAATGTTTCAGTTCAAAGATCGCTGTTTGGATTGAGAGCTTGACTTTGTAAAAAGAAATATCAAATGAATTTTGGCTTGCAATTAGGGCAGACAGTTTCTAACCATTTCTGAAATGGCCATAAATACACTTCTGCCATTTAGTTAGTGACATGTGTTTACGATAATTGGTGTTCTCAACATGGATTATTATAAAATAAAAATGTCAGTCAGTTCTAAAAAGTGTTGATAATGGTCCATGACCTATGATATCAAATATTCATTTAGGATTTAATTCTTCACATAAAGCACACAAGCACATCTATGACATTAATGTATAAATCTGCTTTCATCTTTAATAAGTGGTACAATTACATGAATATCAAAGAATTGTTTTAAAATAAATTTCTCCATGATTTATGAACAGTGACTGTTTGATCTATAAGCTTATGTCTATATACCCAGAATCATGCACAATTTCTGAGGCAGAAAGTGGTCACTAAGTGGAAAAGGCTTAAGGAGCTCTGGTATAGATGCAGATGTTGATAAACTGAAAGGATTAGCAGAGTGTAACCTGTGCTACACCAGAGTTTAACTCTGAGGATGTGCACCTGGGCCTGAACCAAAAGGAAACCAGATAGGGTGACATAGGCTAGAGGGAGAGGCCCGGGCAGGAGGCAGAACTTTGCATCAGCTTCAGGTTTTTGGGTTTTTTTTTTTTTTTTTTTTTTTTTTTTTTTCGGTTTTTTGAGACAGGGTTTCTCTGTGTAGCCCTGGCTGTCCTGGAACTCACTCTGTAGACCAGGCTGGCCTCCAATTCAGAAATCCACCTGCCTCCGTCCCCCAAGTGCTGAGATTAAAGGCGTGCACCACCACTGCCCAGCCAGATTCAACTTTTAAATCAAGCGAGCTCAATCCATGTGCTGCATGAGACACAGCCACTCACAAGCTCACATGATCTTAGATTGTAAATTTGGAATAGTAGAGTACAAGCAGACTGGAGATTGTCTAGAATACTTCAGAAAATAGCCTCAGAAGAGCAGGGCAACTATGAGGGTTAAGAGGCTTACAGTCTTGGTACGTGGACTGGGGAGATGGCTTGGCTTGGTTGGTAAGTGCTTTCTGTACAAATATATGGATGAGTCTGATGCCCAGAGCCTGTGTCTAAAGCTGCGTGTGGTGGCATGGCCGGCGCTGGAAGTGTAGAGACAGGAAAGTCGCTGGGGCTCATTGGACAGCTAGCTGAATCAGCAGACTTCAATCCCACTGAGAGTCTTAGTCACAAAATAAGGTGGTCTGTTCCTGAGGGCATCTAAGGTTGTCCTGTAGTCTCCACATGCACTCATGTGCACATGCAAACACATGTATCCTCAACATATGATATATTTATACACATACATATCTATATCTATCTATCTATGAGGAAAATTTGAAAAAATCTGGGAATAACTTGGAAATTGTTTAAAGGTAGAAGATGTAACAGGAAAGAAGAGAGTCTGTGCACTGTTGGAAAGAGAGAATAATAATCACTCATTGTAACCTCAAGAATTAGATCATTGTTAATGACTATTAATCTACAGTGTAGTATGTTTGGAGTCCATAAAAGAGAAATGTTCTAATTCTGAATGGTCTTAACATGGAATGGCCAATATCAGAGTGATCCACAGAGGTAAAGAGAATTCCTCCCACAGCCGTGAGTCTGCAGCTTGCACTGATTCTTCCTTCTTAGGTGGCGCAATTAGGAAACTGAGCTTGGAAAGGACCAGGTCAGCCAACCTTTTCCAGGCGTGACGTGTACTGGCAGTCGATGAGAAGGCTACGGAGGAGTTAGGCTCTGTGACCTATCCAGTTTCTTCTCCCAAAATTCATAAAGTGATATTTACCCCTGTGAGTTCACCTTAGTTCACACTCCAGCCTTTATCCTGGCAATCCTAAGAACTTAAATTGGATTTTGTCTCAAATTCAAGCAGACTTTGGCCTTCTGGGTCACATGAAAAATAATGTTGATATCTGTCATTGCTGTGTTGATTTAGGTGATCAAATCTCTCTTCCTTCTTTCTCTAATCACATGTTCTTTTGAAGGGGGATAATACTTGTGTTTTATTGCGTGTTATCTTAGTACAGTGAACCCAGTACCTGCTCTCCATCTGTAATAAACGAACAGGCTCCTGGTACCTTACCATCACCCCTCCTTCTGCTATGACTCAGAACAGTCTTCTGGGTGAACATGGCCAGTCCTTCCAGGACTCAGATTCCCAGCATATCACACGAAAGCAGGAAGACAGAAGGAAGTTAAGTATGCGACTATGTTTTCTGTGTGGATCTCCCCAACCCAGGACCATGGCACCACCTTGGTTTCTGGTTTATGAAGCTGTCCTGGTTCTTAACTGTTTCTAAGATTACACTCTAGTTTTTCAATAATGTATGCTTCTCATGAATTCTCCTTTGATTACAGTAGCTGAAGTCAATTTGTAATGATTTCATCCAGAGGATCCCAAGTGATGTAAGACTTATGCATAAAATTCAAAAGTTTAATTTATCAATTTACAAAAATACTGAACACCTGTTGGACAGGTAAAGCATCTTCCTGAAGAAAAGATCCATACAGAGCTGGGATATCAAAAAATATTTCCTGATGATCAGAGAATTGGAACACGTACATATGGATCTAAGGGGTTTGTATCAGGACCTTGTGTCTGTGGTGTTTTCTGCAGTAAATCAAAATTACTATGAGCATAATACCTCCAGCACTCATGAACGCCCCCATGGATTCCTTCTTTGGTTTGAAATGATCAATTCGATTTAAAATTTCTAAAACTCTCAGTCAGGTTACTGGTAATCCATACAGGTCTCAGATTCCTCTCTTTAAGAAAAATGTTCATCCTCTTGGTAGTACTTGGAGCCTGAAGCAGGAACATCATGAAGGTGAAACCTATTTGGACTGTACTGTTATTCTCCTCACCTCTATGTCTCTGTCTCTCTGTCTCTCTGACTCTGTCTCTCTGTCTCTGTCTCTCTTCTTACAAAGATACGGAAAAGGAAGAAACAACTGAAATAATGAATAAATGCTGCAGCATTAAAATATTTTTTACATCACAAACTCCACACTAAATATATAAAGTACAACAAAAGAGTAATAACTGTGTTCATTCCTCTGATTCATAATGAGTAGCTTCATTTTCATCCTTAAGTGCTCTCATGATGTTTTTGACTCTGTCTTTTGTTTACCACCTATTCCTAAATTTCCAGGTCATTTTAGGACAGACATTTAAACACAGAATTGAAAGATTTGGGCACTTTTGACCAGAATATAGTTCTCAGTGCTTTTGATCCATCTGAAATGTTTATTGAGGAACATAAGATGTTTTGTGGGCACAGATATTGGCATTTGACATTGAACTGAATTATGGTCAGGACAAAATTGAAAGTTATCTATCCTATGAAAAGATGATTGTATTGTTGCACCATTAGCCAGGGATATTCCTGGACAGAATGCTTAGATTTACCTGTATCGGGGTGCTATGTTATCTTGGATGTAGTACAATGAATAAATGGGGTTACAATTTCTTCAGGGTCAAGATAGGTCAGATTGGTTACTCCCCTTTGTAGATGTTTGCCTCAAAAACCAGATGTGCTAGGTTTAGCTTACTAATTATTTTCCACATTATCTAATAAGCCTGTAATAGTGCTACCTGTTTGTTAAGGGTTAGATAATATGAACCTCATGTTGTATGTATTTGGATGGGAGATTTTCACACTAACTGACTGTGGGCCCTCCTCATATAGCAAGAGAATGGATTCTTCATTCTACCAAATCAATCAGAGAATTACAGTGTGAAGAATCAGCTTACAGATGATTGATCATTTATGCATACAGTTATCTATACATTTACACTGATGATCCAGTAACACTAATGTGAGAAGCCAACATTGTGATTTCTATTTATTGGCAACATAAAATCTGTGAGGTACAAGTTTAGTGAAAGATTTTGTCCTGAAAGTATGTAGAGATTGAAGAAAACATATCCAGTGTTGATCTCTGATCTCTCTCTCTCTCTCTCTCTCTCTCTCTCTCTCTCACACACACACACACACACACACACACACCCACACACAGACACAGACACACACAGACACACAGACACACACAGAGACAGACACACCTGCACAAAACAGGCGCATGCACAGTTAACACATTATAAGCATATACATAGAAATACTCAGTCATGCCAACATGAGGATATTGATTTAATCAGGCAGTAGATTAACCTAAGGTAGTGGGGGATATGAGCTACTAGCTACATCATGTGAAACAGGAAGCCACATTTCAAAGCTGTGTTTGAGAAAGAACTGGATTAGAATTTTGTCTTCATCCCTCGTTAGTTCTGTGATCTTGAACAAGCTGTTTGACCTTTCTAAATTCCATCTTCATTGCTACAGAATAGGTATAAAATAATATTACTACCATATTTTGTGTCAACTAATGGCCATAAAAATGTCTTGAGAATGATTCTCCTTTTGATGGGAAGTATACATAGTGTGTCTGGAGTGCTTGTGTGCATGGATGTGGACACATGTCATGGTGATCAGAGGACAACTAGTAGCAATCAGTTCTCTCTTCTTACTATTTGGATGCTAGCATCAAAGTCAGATTATTGTGCTTGGTGGAAGCACCTTTGTGTTTTGGGCATCTTACCAGGTCAGAAGGAGAGGTAGTTTTGACTGTCTCATTTGACGTCCCTTTACTAAAATGTGCTGGCTACAACAGGATACTGAATTGAGCTCTATGTCTAGATTTGCAGTGAGATCCCCCATATGAAAAATATAACTTTCCTCTTCTAAATACTGCCTATTAAAGTCCTTGAGGAGCCCACTGAGTAGAAAGTAGGACTAGTGATGACCTTACCTTCTCCAGTGTATAAAGGTCAGAGTTGTTCACTCATAGACAATACAGTCTAGGGACACTTATATCCTCCTACATAGTCCCAAGTGATGGGAAGTCGGTGTCCGCCCTTTCCAATTCCAAGATTAGCTGAATGAAATGGATTCCTCCACAGATGGAGTTCTACATATTGGGCTGGTTTGGTGAGGGACAAAATGTTACACTTTGCATAGGAAGACTTCCTGAGTGTGTCTTCTGGACCTTCAGGCATCTGATGAGCTCACTGAGCTCGAGCCATGTGGCCGGGATGCTGATCAGGTGCTGCATAAAGGACTAAGGTACACCCTGTCAGGAGCAGATGGTAGTGCTAGATGTCATGTCAGAGGACACCTGCACTGAGAAGAGAGCAAGCAGCAGAGTGACATCCTCGCAAACCTCACATCGTCAAGGACACCAGTTAAATCTGTGCTCTTTTGAGATACTTGATTGCAACCAAATAGGAGGCCAATAATGATGAAGAATAAAATTCTCCGAGTCAGCACCCACCAGTGAGACCAGTGGGCACAGATGCCCCCAAGCGCTTCCCAGCAGGAAAAGGTGCATCCTGCCCCTTTTGTTAAGTCTTTTATGAAGTAGGTCTCCACAAGCCTTCCATATTCCTCCTGCCACTGCCAGCAAAGGCCTTGATGTAGCTATCCTTCCTTGCAAGTAGCATAGTCCCAAGTTTTTGTCTAATGGTTTGACTCTTCCCTGGACTTAGCTGGTGTGTGTGTGTGTGTGTGTGTGTGTGTGTGTGTGTGTGTGTGTGTGTGTGTGTATGTATGTATTTTGAATGCACGTGTATTTGGATGCATGGATGTATGCTTGCCCATTGACTCCCTAGGTTTATGTGGGTTTTCCTGGTTACTCTCCACCTCAGTCATTGAAATAGAATCTCTCAAATGAAACCAATGCTTACCTGACACAGCTAGGAAAGCTATGAGGCTTACCTGAGGGAACCCTTTTCTAGACTTCTCAGGGCTGGAATTACAGGTGAACTTCCAAGTCTACCCAGCATTTGATTCTGGGATTCAAGACTTCAGTCCTCATCTTACGTGACAAGTGTTGTATTTGGAACCTTCTGCCCAGTGCCTGGACTTATTATGTGTTATAAGCATTTTTTTAAAAAAGGTAGTTTTAGTGTCGTCCAACTAAGTAATCAAGGTTATTTGACTGCTAGCAACCCACACGCGTCAGGTGTTGGGCCACCATCTTTCTTCCTAAAGGACTTTATGTTCCCCATTGGACCATCAGCATCCTACCACTGTGTCCTTGTCCTTCAGTCTTTCTTCCTTTCCTGGCACCTGCACCATTGCCTCTTTGGGAGCCATTGAGAGGCTTAACATTGGCAACCCAAGTCTCAGAGACTCCAAGGATTTTCTGATGTGTTTGTGCATTTTCCAAGTAAGACCTGACTAGCCTTTATTACCAGACCCGGAATAAATGAAACCCATTGAATTTTGCATTATATATTTAGTTTTAAAACTTGATTCTGGCACTCACTCATAGAGCAACTGATTCTTGTAGGTGATGCCAACACAATTTAAACAATTTCAGAAGGGGGACTTGCTCATAGTATCAAAAGTTTCTCTTTTCTTCGATGAATTCTATCTTCATAATCCATCTTAAACATGTTGGCAACTCTTGGGGCTTTGCTCTGTAACTGCTTTCAGAACTTCCAGTAGCTACAGGTGATGGTGGTACATGTTTTCCTATAACGTGATAAAATACTAAGTTTTATAAAAAGGGAAAAGGCCAAGTTTTTTTTTAAAAAAATTGATAAGAAGAGGGAAATGGGGCATTTATTAAGATTTGTTTTAAAGCTGTTATTTTGGAGATTGAAGTAAATCCTCTTAAGTACTCCAAATTTTGAGTCATAAGATTTTGCCTTAAGAATTGTTTTCCCCAACAGTGTAAATAACACAAAACCAACCCTTTCATTTCTGAGCATGGTAATGTCTTTTTTCCTCTCAGGGTCATGCTATGAGATCCATGATGGGTGTGGTCACACTGATTATGATATTTAAAAGGTGTTTCCACTCTTTAAAAAATGACAATGAAATTATTTTCAGGACTTGACTATTTTAAAATAGAACCATCCTTCTGGTTCAGGTTAATTTAGGCAGACATATTTTAGTGTTTAATTTCAGAGTGCATTCCTCACCTGTAAATTTCAGTTTCCTGTCATAGAAACTCCAAAGGGATACCTGTCAAGGCAGAAATATTTAGATTAATTGGAGTCTCTGTTATGCTTCCCGGCCCAGGATGACCTCATCACCTGAGAGATGACTGGATTGTCCCAAGGCTAGAGGTTGCATACTCTCCTGCCATCCTTCGCACTATCTTGAAATGTCTTCTGTCTTTGTGAGGGTTTCCCTTCCTGATTTTATTTTCTTTCTTCCCTGTGATGGTAAGGCACAGCTGGTCCATATTAGTATACAGTTATTTTATTTATGATAATCCTTTCTCCTTGCTCTGATTAAAAAAGGAGACACTAATTCCAAATTTAAAATATTCTTTCATTAATTAAAACCCCCAAATCTTAGTTCCACCTGAGCTTGAGAGGTCTGGCTAATCCATAGGGAACACACAGTTTTGGGAAAATATCATTGCTGCTCTGTAAAATGTCAAGTGTCTTTGCAACAAACATTTATTTAGATGAATAGTTTGCTTACAAAGAAAATGCTTTCCTGGAAACTTAAATAGGTAGACATAAACTATGCAGCATTTTCCCAAAAGGCTTAGTGTCACAAGATGGCCTCCAAAGTGTTACAGGACCTTGATCCCTGCAGACTTTAGGCTCCTAAATACGTCCAATGATATACAAGGTGTGGCCATGGTTATTGTCTTAATGCTTTGACCTGGTTGAATGTGCCCAATTGGTGAGAAATAATTTAAATACTAGAGAAGTGCTGAAAAATCTACCAGAACAACAAATTCATGTCAAATCTCCCCAAATTCTTACATATCTTGAACAATTTCCCAGTTGCTTCATCTGAGAGTGGAATTTTTAAAGTCAAATTTGTGTTTGCTACAGTTAAGATACTCACAGCTGGGAAGCTGGCTCCCTTCATACTTCTCAATTTATGACCATTCAATGAGAAGAATGTTATTTCATATGTAGAGACATTTTAATAAAAAGCCTCCAGCCTTCGTGTCCTTTCTTCAGATTTTTAACAGATGGCACTGTATCGTTTTTGATTCTTAAAGAGACAACTTGCCTTAAGCGGCATGAAAACATGACCTTAATGTAAAACAGGGATGTGTATTTCTCAGCCAGTGACTGAAGACAGAAAAAAAAAAGCAGCTATGCTAAGGGAGGTTTCGTGTTCTTTCCGGAAATCTCTCACTTAGCAAATGTAATTAATTGTTGTTAGTTACCAGGTGGCTCCTCTGCGTTGATCATGACACTGAGCTCTTTATGCTTCACAACCCTCAAAGGCACTTCCTGGCTTCTGTAAGAGCTCTACTAAATACCTGAACCTTCTGCAAGAGGGCAGGTGACTTGTCCGTCGTCATTGCTTTTTTGGCAGCTGAGCTAAGATTTGAACCCAACCTACCTGACTAAACTCGTGCTTTTAAGCCATCTGATGGCTTTATTTTCCACTAGAGAAATATGTCATTTGTTCACTCTTGAGGTCTTTAAAACTCTCAAACATTTTCCATTTTAAAACCACAAAGTCGTATGCAAGCAGCTTGAAAGGATGCTGGGCTCAGCATCCTGAATGCCACGACCTTGTCTTTCCTCAGAGGTTTAGCCTGGTCCCTAGCGTTTTGGAGAAATACACTGGCTGCAGCACTTATGCGTGTGCACTAGCAGAGCTCAGGGAAGTTTTTTCTTCTAAAGCTATTTTCTTTCTCTTTTTTAATTGCCTGGAGAGAGACTGCCTTTTCTACTTATTAGAAAATCACATGAAGTCTTTACGTAATTTATGTGGGATTGCCTCCACACGTCCTGTCTTCTGTTGATCTTTGCTCACTCATTTCATTTCTCTTTTACAAAGACTACTTGACTGGAAAACTTGAATGGGCTTGGTGACATGGTGGGACCTCACGTAACTCCAGTGTGTATGGAACATGATTACAACAGGGCGTGGGTTATTTAAACATATTATCTTTCCGTGGGTTCTGGCCAGTTCTCTTCCTGTGGCATTCTTTTTTGTGTTTTCATGACTGAAATCCTATCATTTCACTAACAAATAAAAACAAGGGCTGGAACTGTTTTCATACCTGTAGTTAGTTGGGCAGAGAGTTCTATCTAAATAACGTAATCAAAACAAAAAATAGATTAATGCAATGCTATTTCTTAATATTCGTTAGTCTGATTCTTCGAGATTCTGCATGTTGGAAATGGCTTTCATTCCATATGAAATGTCAAATCTCAGGAGATTATACGATCAGAGGTACCTAGACATTTAAATTAATATTAGATTTTAAAAGTTAAAGACTATGTAGCTTTTTCCATATCTTAAAGTTCAAGTATTGGTGTTGCTAAAAAAAATTCTACATTTTCTTTGCCCATGTGCAAGTGTATGCACATATGTGAGTGCCTGACTGCATATGTGGGGATCATGTGGATATTTGGAGGGCTGGACCTGATGTTGGGAGCATTCTTCAACCACCCTTCGCTTGGTTTATTGAGGCAGGGTCTCTCAGCTGAACACACAGCTGTGACTTGGTGGGGCTGGCTCGTTCCCTTGGCTTATTGTAGACATACCCTGTCTGAACCCTCTGAACACTGCAGTTATAGTAGAGTATCCATGCCCACCTGGTACATATGGCAGTTCAGATGATTCCAACTCTGGTCCTCATGCTTGACAGCAGGTGTTTGAACCCCCAAACAATCTCTCTGAATTTATGCTTTTAATAATTAAGATCTGTAAATTTTTAGAAGGTTAATTGGTTAAATGATTGATCAACCTAACAAGCTATTTTTTTCTTTAAACAACGAGTCTCATTTACAAATGTGGGCATCGGACGCTGAAATTATAAATGTCGTAAATTCAGTTTTCTTTTAAGCCCTTCAAGGACTTGGCCAGACAAGTTCATGTCTCTAATGAGCATAGCTGCCTTGAGAATTTAAATAAGCCTTCTAAATCTAATAAATTATTGAGCTTATAAATATAGTCAATCTAGTTCTCTGAGATGTTCTAATTCTGTTTACAAGCTCAGTCAAAAATCTTGTACCTTTGACTTGAAATCACTAGTCAATTACATATTTTAAATTGGAATTCTAAGGTTAATCTGTCAGACTCTAATGTGCCAACTCCACATCATTACAAACACTTTAAGCACTGAATATACACAGATTGTCCCAACGATTAAAAACCTATTCCTGAACTTGACACAAAAGTCCTAATACTTCATCATCTTTATAAGTAATTCTAAACCATCCTGGATTTGGAAAGGCAGTCACTAAGGGATTACTTTATCATCTCAGATGTGGACTCCGGAGGCTTTGGGCTGCAGAGTGATTCTTTTCTCTTCTCTGTGGACACCTGCTGTGAAAACAAGGTTCTAAACTTTGTCCTCTGCTGTGGTTTGGTTCATCACCCCTCCCACCTGGTAATTGCTTCAGCTGACAGAGGCAGAGAGGAGCCAGTCTGAGACACCCCAACAAGTATATACCTAATTCTTAACACCCTGGATTCGATTTATATATTTCCAGATTAAATGTGAATATCCCTCACATTCTTCTTCCTCTTTGGACTGTAATACTTACATAATACTTATTTGAATGGCCTATTTTCTGGTTATCAGTATTTCTCATAGTTATAAATATCAACTAATGAGATAAATATGCTGTAAAATCACAAAATACTTGAATAAATGCTTTTTAAAGTTTTTAAAAGATTTATTTTTATACATTTGAATGTTTGCCTGCATATGTGTGTGTGTGTCATGTATACATGCCTAGTGTCCCCAGAGGTCAGAAGAGAGTGTTCGATTGTCTTCGACTGGAGTGGTTGTGAGCCACCATGTACGTCCTCTGCAAGAGCAACAAATGTTAACCCCTTAGCCAGCTCTCCATCCCCATGGTTTAACAAATAAATTAACCAAGGCTGAGTAGAGAAGATTATGGCTTCCTTACTGTTTCAGTGTACTGATTAAGAATTTAATTTTTCTTTTCAATTAGCTCATCACTAAAATAGTCAAACTTTAAGGAACAGAATTTCCTCTTCCTTCCTTCCTTCCTTCCTTCCTTCCTTCCTTCCTTCCTTCCTTCCTTCCTTCCTTCCTTTCTTTCTTTCTATCTTTCTTTCTTTTTCTTAAAAGGGCCTCTCTATGTAACCCAGGCTGGCCTTAAAAATTGATGATGCTCTCACATTAATCTTCTGGAGTGTTGGGACTGTAGGACTGTGCCATCATGCCTGGGTCCACACAAATGTCTTTCAAATGACTGTTTAATGATGTGATAACCAAAACTGCAGCAAGAAAAAGCAAGTCATTAGACTTCATCAAAATAGAACCCTTTGTGGAAAGACTACCAAACAGCTGTTTCCAGGTGCCCAAGGATGGCTTTCAGTAAGGAAGAACCACAACAACAAATATGTAGTAACATTTTCAGGCACAGTGGAGAACCCTGGCATCCAGCAAGGCAGAGATGGCAAACATTTAAGGCACACAGGGTTGAGATTGTCAGGGTATCAGCTGCAATCCTGCTTCCCTAGTTACAGGGAATGCCATCCCCATGCTGATGACCCTCACTCCTAAAAGAATTTCACAGTCATAGCAGGTTCAGAACCCCCTTAGGAAGCTACCTGCCCTCTGTACCACAGCTTTGCCTCACAGAAGAAACTTACATTGCCTTCCAACTCCCACAGCTCTGGTTGTTGCAGCAAGAAACCATCTTGGGGGTAGGCTTATGTTGCAGGCAGGCCTTTAGCATCATTCTACCACTTAGCCTGATCAGTCATGTGGTCCAGCTCTGCTATTTCATCTGTACATTTGAAGGAGGTGACATCAGTATGCCAAATAAGTGCCCAAGTCCTGTTCCTAATGTAGTGTTTCCATAATAGCTGATACACACAATCTACTTAGGTGCCCTTCCCAATGTCAGGGTGGATAAATAAAATGTGGTGTACAGAGTATTTAGTCCCAATAAAGAAGATAATACTGCCACATGTGATACCAGGAATGAAGGTGGTCTGTTATGTGCCATGAGACACACACAGTGAGACAAATCTAGCATGCTCAAACTCATATGTTGAAACAAACAAATAACAACAACAACAACAACAACAATAACAAACCTCAGCAGATCAATTTGTGTGTGTTGATTACTAGAGGCTGGAAGGGTTGATAGAAGGGGTAGGTACATAAAGGTAAAAAAAAAAATACAGTTAGATAGAAGGTAGATCTACGGTTCAGTAGCACAGAGGGGTGACTATAGTTTTTAAAAGCATATAAACTACTTTAAGTTTTTGTATTGAAAACTGATTCGTCTTTTATACAATACATCCTGACCACAGTGTCCCTTCCCTCTAGTCCTCCCAGATGCCTCCCACCTGCCCTGTTCCCCGGATCTATGCCCCCTCCATTTTTCTCTTCAGAAAGGATTAGGCCTCCAAGGGACAACAACCAAATAGAACAAAACAAGATACAATAAGACAAGACAAAATGTCTCATACTGAGGCTAGACAAGACAGCCTAACAGGGGGAAAAGAGTCCCAAGAGCAGGCAAAAGAGTCAGAGATACATCTGCTCCCACTGTTAAGAGTTCCACAAAACCACCAAGCTAAAAGATATAGCATGTATGCAGAGGACCTGGTGCAGAGGCATGCAGGTCCAGTGCTTGCTGCTTCAGTCTCTGTGAGCCCCTATGAGCTCTGCTGAGTTGATTCAGTGGGCCATTTACTCTTGGTGTCCTGCATTCCCTCTGACTCCTACAATCTTTCCTCTCCCTCTTCAGTGGTGTTCTCTGAACTCTGATGGGGGGGATCCAATGGAGACCTCCAATATAAACTTTCTTTCTGGTGGCTGAGGGTTTCTGCTCCCGTTCCCATCTGCTGCCTGAAGAAGCCTCTCCAGTGATAACTGCGCAAGGCACCAATCTGTGAATATAGCAAAATATCATCAGGAATCATTTCATTTTTTAATCAGTCAGTTTGACTCTACCCTAGGTGTCTGGCTATCCAGTCTCTGGTTCTTGGCCATCCAAACAGTATGGAGCATGGGCTCCCTATTGGAGCATGGGCCTCAAGTTAAATCAAACATTAGCTGGCCACTCCCTCAAGTTCTACACCGCCATTCCCCCAGCATATTTTGCAGGCAGGAAAGATTGTAGGTTGATGGGTTTATGTCTTGGTTAGTGTCCAGATTTCTCTTTTGGTAGCCTGCAAGGTATCTTCCCACATCAAAGTGATTAGAATGCAGGATTGAAGGCGCCAGGTAGGTACCAGCTGGACCTCCTTAGATTCCATGAGCTGTGTGGATATTGTCCTTGACAAGGAGGTCCCACTGTCAGTTTTCAGAGAGCAATCCTCTATCCTAGCACCAGCTAGCAAAGGTTGTTTGAGGTTCTTCACAGGACACCCTTGGCAAGCAACTTGACCAAATGCAACCTGTAGAAGCCTTTCTTGGTGACAAAAGATGGCTAGTTCAGACTCCATATCCTCCATTTCTAGGAGTCCTCACTAAGGTCACCCTCATAGTCTCCAGGAAGTTCCCACTGCACTAGGTTTCCACACTGCCCTCCCAGTGTCCCCCAAATCTCTCCCTGAACTCTCAACCCCTATACCCTAACACTGGCTCCCATCCTTCCCCATCTCTAGTCCATCTGCAAAGGCGATTCTATTTCCCCTTCCCAGGGAGATCTGTGTGCCCAGGCCCCAAGGCACCCTCTCTACCTAACCTATCTGAGTCTGTGGATTATAATTGGATTATCATTTACCGAAAAGGTAATATCCACTTGTAAGTGAGTACATACCACGTTAGTCTTTGTAAGCCTTTTAAAGAACTTTAAAAGAGGAATTTGAAGTCTTCCACCATGAAACAATGATAAAGAAATGACTGATAATCACTGTGTTTTTATCTGCACACTGACTGAAATAGGCTTCTATACCTCATGCACATTTCTATTGTTATTATTTTTTGTGAATCATAGAACATTACCAAGAAACTGAAATAAAAATTACAGAATAGAAGGGATATTTGCAAATTGTTTATCTGATAAGATCATAGTATCAAACATGCTTTAGTAATAATCTCTTACAATTCTACAACAAAGACAAAAATCTAAATAAATACAGAGAAAATTTGAATAGATATTCCTCCAAAGAACATACATTGATATCCAACAAGAAACAAGAACATGGAAAGGCTCTCAGCTTTACCAACCACTGGGGAGCTATGAAATTAAAACCCCAATGAGCTACCAACTCACATCAACTAGGATAGTTATTAAATAAAGGAAATTAACTAGTATTAGCAAGGAGGTAGAGAAATTAGAATATCTGTACATTGCCAGTGGGAATAAAAAAAATGATGTAGCTACTGTGGAAAATAACTGGGCAGCACCCACAAAAGAACTAAATTCATAATTATCATATGACCCTGATTCTGTTTCCATCCCAAAGAACTGAAAGCAGATGTTCAAACAAAATGCTGTTCATGAATATTCATGGCAGTACAACTCACAGTAGACAAGAAATGAAAACAACGTTGTCTCTCTACTGAGGAATAGCTTAAAGTAAAAAACAGTATGCCCCTATACTGAAGTATTACTCAACTATCAAAAGGAAGGATCCATGCTACAATATTAATTTAGAGCATGTCAAGTGACAGAATCCAGACACAATGGGACTGGGGAGATGATTTGGTGGTTACGAGTGTTCGATGCTTTGGAAGAGGCTCTGAGCACTAGTCCCAGAATACATGTTGGGTAGCTCACAACCACCTATAACTCCACAGCCATGAATCTGATGGCTTCTTCTGGCCTCAAAGGGTAATGTATGCTTTGAGGGGCACACACACACAGGCACACACAGACACACACAGACACACACAGACACACACACACACACACACACACACACACACACACACACACACAGAAGGTCATGTAGGGTATGATTCCTGCTTATAAAACACTAAATCTTGTAGAAGAGAGAGTGGGAATAGCCTTGACTCATTGGAAAAGGAAACAACTTCCTCAACAGAACACCAGTGACTCAGGGTCTAAGATGAACAATTGATAAATGGAACCTCATGAAACTGAGAAGCTTCTGTAAGGTAAAGGACACTGTCAATAGGACAAAACAGCAGCTTACAGATTGGGAAAAGATCTTCACCAACCTCACATCCAGCAATGGGCTAATATCTAAAATGTATAAAAATCTCAAGAAGCTAGATTCCCAAAAAAACCAAATAACCCAATTAAAAATGGGGTATAGAGCGAAACATAGAATTCTCGACAGAGGAATCTCAAATGGTCAAGAAACACTTAAAGAAATGCTCAACATCCTTAGTCATAAGATGCAATCAAAACAACTGTCAGATTTTACTTTATACAAATCAGTAGGGCTAAGATCAAACACTCAAGTGACACCATGCGTTGGTAAGGATGTAGAGAAAGGGGAACGCTCCTTCATCGCTGGTGGGATTGTAAGCTTGCACAACCTCTCTGTAAATCAATATTTACAGAGAGTTTCTCAGAAATTTGGAAGTAATTCTACCTGAGGACCCAGATATACTGCTCTTGAGCATTTACCCAAAAGATGCTCCACCATACCCCAAGGACTTCATAGCTGCTTTATGAAGAGAAGGGGTAGGACATGGAGGAGGGTCTCTGTGAGGGTGGAAAGGGAGAGGGCAGCATTTGATGTAAATAAATTAATTAAAACATATACATAATAGGTAAATTTATAGGTTCATTTTTAAAAGTTTTGCTTTTCAGGAGTTTGGGAAGCAGAATAATGACTTCATGATAGATACGGGGCTTCTTTTAGACTTTGAAGTATTTTCAGAGAAGAGTGAAATGATGCATACATATAATTTGGCTGTATTTAATGCTTTATGTACTTTATTGGTATTATGTGAGCTTCCCCTCAATTAATCAAGGGTTTATTTATTTTTATTTGCTGTGTGTGAGTGTTGGCCTACATGTATGTCTGTGCATCCTGTGTATGTCTGGTACCCAAGGAAGTTAAAAGAGAGTTGGGTTCCTTGGGACTGGAGTTCAGATGTGAGTCAACATGTCTCCAAGAGCAGCCAGCGCTTTTAATATCTATATAATCTCTCAAAAAAAAAATTAACTGAAAAGGAAAAGAATTTCAGAAAGTCCTGTATTTTTTATTTCTTCTTAATTTTTTTCTGATCCCACTCAGGATGATAGTAAGGAGTTAATGCCATCTATGCCCTCCCTACTTTTGTGGGCATGTTTTGTCGCTCCGTGAAGATATTCTCACTTGGTAAGTGGTGAATGAAGCTGTCTTTATAGAGACAAGCTGACCCCAGTCCTGAGAAATGAGATGATTGGCAAGGACGCACGAATGGTGACTTTTCATTCATCCGTTATCTTTTGTGCCACCAGGATCCTTTCTTCCATACAAGGAATTTACTGATACTCAGGACCAAGATGGTAAAGTCAGAACATTTCCACTATTTACTTCACCCTCACTTTCCCAAGTGATCAAAAGATAATAGCAGTTTGTCTGCTATTATGCCCTAGAAGCATTTACAACAAAGCAGTATCAGGGCTAGCTCGTGGAACAAGCTCAAAAGGCAGAAAGACTGAGGAACGATAAACCCAGAAAGACTCACTAGATATACATAACTAGGAAATGGAGGAGCTAGCCTTCCCACCAGAAAGTCTTAATCCCGAGTTAAGAGTTGTAAACTCATGGTTTTCTATTTTGCCTTTACTATAAACAATTTGTCAAGAGAAAGGAAGACCGGAAATATTTCATGGTCCCCAAACCTCCACAGGATTCTATGCACCACCTAGCTTTCTCCACAGCTGAGGTCATGTGACAGATTCTGACGAATGAGCTGTAGAGGGATGTTTGTCATTGTTCATTTACAGAACTTAAAAGAAGTTCTCCAGGCTTTCTCTCCCACCGGCAAACAAGGAGGAAACTGTAAGAGAGTCAAGATTCAGGGGAGCCCTACATAGATCCCCGGGTGCATACTGGAGGAACATTGCTTCGCCCTCAATCAAATGATGGCTACAAGACTCACCTCAGACACGAATGAGAAACATTTACTATGTTAAGTCATGGGTTGACTTGATACTAAAACATATGCTAGTGTCTTGTGGCTAAGATCGTCTTGCTATAGATGTCAGAAAACCCTGACATGATGTACCTGGGGTGGGGTTGGTGTCTCCTTAGTGATTTTTTGGTAGAGCTGTGCCCTCGTGGAGGGATGTATAAGAGGTAAGTAGTTCACGTCGAGTCACTAGTGTGGTTGCAAATCCAAAAGGAATTTTTTTATTGGATATTTTGCATATTTACATTTTAAATGTTGTCCCCTTTCTCGGTTTCCCCTCCGGAAAACACCCTAGCCCATCTCCCCTCCCCCACTTCTATGAGGGTGTTCCTCCACCCACCCACCCACCCACTCCCACCTCCCCGCCCTGGCATTCCCCTACACTGGGGCATCGAGCCTTCACAGGACCAAGGGTCTCACCTCCCATTGATGCCAGACAAGGCCATCCTCTGCTACATATATGGCTGAAGCCTTGGGTCCCTCCATGTGTATTCTTTGGTTGGTGGTTTAGTCCCTGGGAGCTTTGGAGGGGTCTGATTGGTTCATATTGTTGTTCTTCCTATGGGGTTGTAAACCCCTTCAGCTCCTTCAGTCCTTTCTCTAAATCCTCCATTGGGGACTCCAGGCTCAGTCCAATGGTTGGCTGCGAGCCAAAAGGAATTTTTATTCTATAAGGAAATTGGACACAGAAATGGATACACAGGGAGACTGCTTCTTCAGAACAAGGCAACGTTTATCAGCAGTGGTGTGCTTGACTGATCGACAGTGCACCAGTACCCAGGGAGCAGCTGGCAGAGAGACTGGACAGAGTTATTCTCATTCCTTCTGAAGAATCCAGACCCACAAGCACCATGATTTGTACTTCCAGCTTCCAGATTCCTGGGGGAATACATTTCTGTGCTTTAGCCTCTGAATTGTCATGGCAACGCTAGCTGACCAACAAACACAGTGACCCCTGTGGGCAGCATCTGAGTAGAAAGGCAGTTGAGATGCACTCCTTCCTGGGGTAATTTCTTTGCAGATGGGCTTTTTGCAGGGATGGTTCAATTCTCGGAAATCCATCAATGTAATCCACTACATAAACAAACTCAAAGAAAAAAAACATATGGTCATTTCATTAGATGCTGAAAAAGTATTTGACAAAATTCAGCATCCCTTCATGATAAAAGTCTTGGAAAGATCAGGAATTCAAGGCCCATACCTAAACATAGTAAAAGCAATATATAGCAAACCAGTAGCATCAGAGAAACTCAAAGCAATCCCACTAAAATCAGGAACTAGACAAGGCTGCCCTCTCTCTCCCTATCTATTCAATATAGTAATTGAAGTTCTAGCTAGAGCAATTAGACAACAAAAGGAGGACAAAGGGATACAAATTGGAAAGGAAGAAATAAAGATATCACTATTTGCAGACGATATGATCGTATACTTAAGTGACCCAAAAAACTCCACCAGAGAACTGCTGCAGCTGATAACAACTTCAGCAAAGTGGCTGGATATAAAATTAACTCAAACAAATCAGTAGCCTTCCTATACTCAAAGGATAAACAGGCTGAGAAAGAAATTAGGGAAATGACAACCTTCATAATTGTCACAAGCAATATAAAGTATCTCGGTGTGACTCTAACCAAGCAAGTGAAAGATCTGTATGACAAGAACTTCAAGTCACTGAAGAAAGAAATCGAAGAAGACCTCAGAAGGTGGAAAGTTC
>CM052704.1:115876236-115951133 GCA_028551405.1 Uromys caudimaculatus
ATTTATAATAGCCAGAAGCTGGAAACAACCCAGATGTCCCTCATCAGAGGAATGGATACAGAAAATGTGGTACATTTACACAATGGAGTACTACTCAGCTATTAAAAACAATGACTTAATGAAATTTGCAGGCAAATGGATGGAACTTGAAAATATCATCCTGAGTAAGGTAACTCAGTCACAAAAGAACATGGTATGTACTCACTGATAAGCAGATATTAGCCCAAAAGTTCAGAATACCCAAGTTTCACTTTACAGTAACCGCTGGACTGAGAGTAAGGTCCCAGATGGAGGAGCTGGAGAAGGGACTAAAGGAGCGGAGGGAGTTTGCAGTCCCATGGAGGGAGCAACAGTGTCAACTGACCTGTCCCCCTGGTCCTCCTGGAGGCTGGACCATCAACCAAAGAATATACATGGAGGGATCCATGGTTAGGATCACATATGTGGCAGAGGAGGGCCTTGTTGGCCATCAGGGGGAGGAGAGGCCCTTGGGCCTGAGGGTGTTAGAGGCCCCAGTAAAGAGGAATGTCAAGGTGGGAATATGGGAGTGGGTGGGCGGGTGGGTGGGAGGGGAAATACCCTCATAGAGGCGGGGGAGGAGGAGGGGATAGAGGGTTTCCAAAGTGGAGACCTAGAAAAGGGGAAACATAAGAAATGTAAATAAAGTATCAAAAAAAAAAAAAAAAAAAAAAAGGTTGGGACAGCAAGGACCTCATTGCATAAAATAGCTCCACTAGAGCAACAATCCTTTGTCAGAAAGAAAATCCCTTTACAGACAAACCTGGGAAGGGGGGAGTTGGGGGGTGAAGGAATGTTCAAACCGTGATAGGGTGTGCTCCAATACATGCTCCTGAAGATCTTGAGGTCAAGCGAGACAATTTTAAGGTCTGAAATTGAAATTTCTCACTAATAAATTCTTTACCCTGAGAGAAAGAGGAGCCTCGGACAAGAGAACCTGCTAACCCCTGGGAGCTCATTCCCACACTGAGAGCAAACTCAATCTTCCTGGGCCAGACAGAGGTCTAGCCCAAGTGGAAGTCTCTTTCTCTTTCTGTCCGTGGGTTCTGGTTACTTCCCTGCTTGCTTGAGCTACTCAGTCTGCATCTGTAAGGGAACTCCCTGAAGGAGGGGGAGAAAGTGGGAGGTATCCTTCACTTTGGCAACAGGAGCTCAAATGTTTGTCAGGCTCCCAAAGGGAGGAGTCAGCTGCAGAAAAAATCCTATGGAAAGACAGTGCAGGACCAGAAAAGCCCCACTGTAGGCATCTGCAGCTCCCTTCCAGCAGACATGATAAAAATACAAAACAAAACAAAACAAAAAACCCCACAGCACTATAAAAAATCACCCAGGACAACCCCAAATGACATGCCTTAAATCTGAGAGGAGCTTAGCAGACTCCTGCATAATTTGCAATCTCTTTCATTTTTTCCTGCACATACTTTACTTGAGTAGAAGTAGATTAATAACTATGAATCATGACTAGGCCAACTATTTATTTACTCAGATGGTTTTAATTCCTAGAGCAGAGACCTTGGGAGAGTGGCTTTGATTCCAGTGTCTATTCCTTTGATGCCCCGGCTATGCCTTTCTTCACATACCTCTAGAAAAGTCTATTTGATGACCATTGTAAGATATCCAGTGCCAGGGCATTTTACAAACCGACGACTCAGCCTCTGTGAGGACTTTCAAGAAAATTAAACACAGTTGGTGGCTGCGGTTGGACAGAACTTCGGGGCCCCCTTTAGGAAGTTGAAGACTGCTATACCAATCCCCTGGTGTGTAGACCCTTGTTCGTATCCGAGAATGGGAGTCGGTAACTCTGTGGCAACACAGAAAGTCCCCAAGCGTGGGATCTACGTGCCAACATAACAGTCTGTCAGTTCGTACTTAATAGGCAGGGCTATTCCATTTAGTTCCATTATTTATTGTTCTTTTACGCTGTTCAAAGTAGTAGGAGGCACCAAGGAGAAAGAAATGTGAGGCAGAGTCCTGACCTCTATAAGTTCATAAGGAAGGAAAAACTGACAAGTGTGTGATGAACCAAAGCCATAATGCAGCAAGCATCCTAGGCCAGACTGGATTCATTCTCAAACATCAAGGTTGTTCTTAAAAGACCACAGAAAGACAATTACGTGAGAAAAATCTGGCACATTAATTGGATCGATTTTATGGAGAAGCTGAAGTTTAGGCAAAGGCTGCCAAGTTAGGAAACACGCTCAGTTGAAAGAGAATGAAGAGGCCTCATACTCTCACACAAGCCTGTGGAGTTTGGCAGAAAGGAATGCACTGGAATGTCCCAGAACAAAAAGGAGACCAAGAAGGGCAGTGTACATTGATCTCTGCAATGGCACCTGATGTTTACGTAGTTGGGGGGATTAAATCTGCGCATGTGAAAGTATGTATATACATAGAAAATATTTCAGATGAAAACAAGCAGCTTACCAAATTCAAGCAGATTTTTATAATCTGATATATCACTGAAAAATTTATCATAAATGGTGAGGTAGAGATCCTCTATTGTTGAAGCCTAGCTGTTCTCTTTTACCAATCCAACCAGAAACCACAAATCCCAGAATGCCCATTCTTCCCAGAGGCCTGAAGTATGATGGCTAATTTTAACTGTCATTTACATAACCTAGAATCACCTGGGAAGAAAGTCTCAGTGAGGGTTAGTCTACGACAGATTGGTCTGTGGGTATACGTTAATTGGTGTGGGAAGACCCAGCCCACCATGGGTGGCAATATTCTTTGGCAGGAGTTCCAGGCTGTATAGAGTCGAGAAGTGGGTGAGCAAAACTAAGCATGCAGCCGTTGTCCATCGCTTTGGCTGTGGCTGTGATGTGAACATTTGTCTCAAGCTCCTGCCTGGATTTTATTCTGTGATTTCTTCACAGTGATGGATGATATAACCAGAGATGGGGAGCTAAATCCTGCCTCTTTTAATTTTTTTGTTCCCAAGGCATTTTATTACAGCACAGAAAATAAACAAGAATATGAGATGGGATCTTGAAGGTTAAATCTCTTTAGCAACAGGGCAAATCTATATTTGAATGATTATTAGTAAAGTTTGCAGCTAGGAGACTGGAGTGTCAGGATTGATCCTTTCAAGACAAAGCACTTGCTCATCCACTTAGGAGGGGATGAGTAAGACAGGAAGCATCTTACCACGAACTCCAAACACGGTTGGCATAGGGAAGGAGTTCTTCCCTGGGAGAATGATGATGGACAGAAGTCTAGGACACTAAAAAGCACGTAAGAAGATGAATATACTAAGGAGGTAAGGTGGGAACTGGAAAGTGGGGCTTTAGGCAGGAAGTTGAGGCAGGAGAGTGGCCTAGTCTTGGCTGAAATGGATAGCAACAGGTGAAGAAGTGAAGGACTAACCACTGTCCTATAAAGAGATTAGAACTGTGACTCTTTCAGCTAACCTGAGCCCCTAACCAAAGAGCACACATAGGCTGGACCGAGGCCCCTGGCACATAGATAGCAGATGTGCAGCTTGGTCTCCATGTGGATCCCCCACCAACAGGAGTGGGTGTTGTCCCTAAATCTGTTAACCTGCTTGTGGAATCCATTCCCCAGATGGACTGCCTTGTCTGGCCTCAGTGAAAAAGAGGCTTGATGCTACAGGGTGCAGGGGGTACCCTCTCAGAGGAGAAGGGGAGGGAGATGGAGTAGGGACTTTGTGAGGAGGGTCAGGGGGCAGTGATCAGAATGTAAAACGAATAAATGAATGAATGAAAAGAAAAATATCATGACCCTTAGGCTTTTCACCTCAGTTCACAAATCCATAAAAGCCCTCCAAACAGTCAGACTACAGGCATTGTTTTAGAATAGGTCAAGCCGCATTGAGGGATATTTTATATCCACTTACTACTCTGAATATGCACTATGGATTCTATCCTTGTAAATACATGAGCACTTTTCAAGTCTCAAGGCAGAAGGTTTTGCTCCTTTTCATTGACAGAGGTCCCAACATATGTTGTCTCTGCACATAGATGTGGCAGGTTACTTCTGATTATTTAAAATGATCTCTTCGGACCATTCTAGTCTACGTCTTGTGGTGGTAGCATCATTATTTCATAAATGCCTGTCTGTAGCCTTCTTATGAGTAGCATTGGGTCAGCTTCTGCATATAACGACTCCCACCACACCATAAAGCTTTGCTGTGTTTAAACTCATCTTCCACCAAAAGCTAGCAGTGAGGAACTGGCCTATAAAGCTTTCTAAGAGGCGAGAGAATGCCTACTCTGTTGCTACAATTATTACTTCTCTCTTTATGCTGACCCTCAAGGAATAGAGTTACAAAGTAGAGGTATCGCTTTCCTATTTTATCCCATCTGTTTATTTTGCACAGTAAATTACCAGCTCTGTTTGACCTAGGAGTCAAACACTGCTGTGCCTCTTATCTGCAATTTCTGAAAATGCAGCAAAGCATATACCCTTTAATTCCAACATAATCAAGAATTTACTTTTCTAAACTACATTTCATCTCTTTACCTCTCATGTGGTTGGCGGAATTTGGAGCGGTTTCAAGTTGTTGGAGAATATGCTTACATCAACAAAATTGGCAACTTTATTTCTGCACAGGGGAAAAATCAGGGGGGAAAATGGGAATTCCCGCGGGGTTAATAGGATTCTACCTGTGGCTAACTTGTTCTTGTGGTCTGTAATGCTATGATTTAAAGGATGCTTAATTAGGCAGTGCACCCATAGCAACAGATGCAGTGATTCTAAACTGGGAGTCTCCTGTCATTTCATGGACCCTAAAACCTTCACAGCTGAAGGATGTGGAACTCTTCTCTGTGACTCTGCCTGGCAAAGTCAGGGAAGCCATCGTGCCTCAGGATGGCACTCAGTGGGTCAAGCTTCTCTACCTGGGGAGTTGAAGAAATGGAGAAATTGTACTCTGAATAGATTGTGAGGGCTGCTAATTAATCCACACATCAACAAACATGGACTCTCAGTTTTATTCAATCTGTACTTATGTGGGTTGTGCTCTCTGGTGGGTACCAATGTTACAGCTGGGTGCTCAGAGCTAAGTCATATTTAATCTACCTTAGTTAGGGGTGCTTGTGATGTAGTAAATACCATGATCAAAAGCAACTTGGGGAGGAAAGGATTTATTTCAGCTTATAACTCTCAGATCACACCCATGACTGAGGGAAGTCAGGGCAGGAACTCACTCCAGGAACCTGGAGGCATGAACTGAAGCAGAGGCCATGGAGGAATACTGCTTACTGGCTTACAGGTCATGGAATCCTCAGCCTGCTTTCTTATACAGCTCATGACTACTTACAGGGATAGCCCACCCATGGGAGAGGCCCCTCATATCAATCAACAACCATGAAAAATCACCACAGATTTGTTTGCAAAGCTAATCTTAAGGGGGCATTTTACCAATTAAAATTCATTCTTCCTAGTTATGTCTAAGTTTGTGTCAAGTTGAAAAAACTAACAAGTACATGATCTATTTTTTTTCTCACAGCAGATTCTGTGGGAGAAGGAATTGTTAACAGGCTATGTCACTGAACACAATGGCAAACCAAGTGGTAAAAATGCATCCCCTGGAGCTGTATGGGATAAGGGGGTCTGACCCAGGCTATAGAAGGAGACCGGGAATTTTCCCATCTGAGTAGCTACTGGAACTGAATCTTTAAAGAAGGAATGAGACATAAGAAAAGACCGAAAGTGTAGAAAATACAATGATATATGGGACATGTATCCCTGAGAAATTTGAATTTCTGGTGCTTAAAAAGGAGACAAGGTACAGGCAGATTGATAAAGGAACTATTTACATGCGTCATGTCGTGAAAAGGAATAACTTGATCTACAGGCAGTGGTGGCGGAAAAGGAAAATTAAAGGTCTGAAAGGTCTAAAGTCCATACCGTTGTGTTGGGGTTTGGTAGCCCAGGAAGAAAACATTTGAGCAAGGCAAAACGGGTGGTGGAGGATAATGGGCTTTGGGGCAGTCCAGGAGAGAATGGCTAAGACCCTGGGAACCAAATAGATGAGATGTTTGGACTCAGGTAATGTTCTGGAGTTTATGTTCAAGGGTAGGAGTCTGGCAAGAGATAGAGATCCACATAGCATTACCATACAGGCTTGTGTTTGAGGATACCTGCTTGTGGCCAGATTACACGTGTTCTATTTAGTCCTTTGTGGGACACAGCATGCTGGAGGAAGAGAACAGCAATGAGAGTGAATACATCCAGAGAAAGAGAAGGCTCAGCAAACAGTGGTATAGCTATGCCAGGAGAGCGAAGGGTTGAAGGCATTTTACCAATGATACACAGTCTTCATGTGTGCACTGGGCTGGATTGACTTGTGCAATAAGCATGTAAGGAGCACCAAGGACCTATCACTTTCTGCTCGGTAAGTGTGATGGCAGCTTCACAGGGTCTAGCATCATCTTGGAAACAAATCTCTGGGTGTGTCTGTAAGGGATGTTCTAGATTAGGTTTCCTGAGGTTGGAAGAGTCACCTCAAGTGTGGTGGCCCAATGGATGGGCTAGTATCCTAGACCGTACAAAAGAGGACGCTGAAGAGGATCAGTCACTGCTTTTTGCTTCCTGACTGTGGATGTTGAGTGACCACACCCAAAGCATCTCACACTGTGGCTTCCCCGAAATGATGGATAGTACCTTCACACTGTGCCAGAACAAACCCTTTCTTCCTTAGGATGCTTTTTAAAAGGTATTTTCTCAAGGCAATAAAAAGTAACCATGACGATAAATTACAGTATTTTTAGTTTACAACTTTGTCACGATTGACTTGCAAACTGGCTAGCAAAATGCAAACTGCAAAGTAGATTTGTTGGCTTCTAGTCCGTCCAATATTTCTATACCCAACATAGTCTTTAGTACATTTGTGCATCTAAAAACTTAAGAGTTTTTAAAAAGCTTTGTAGTGTCAACATTGACTTCAGTTCCTTTCTGTTTCTATCTTAAAGAGCTGAGAAAAAACATTTGATAAAAGGCAGACTTCCACATGCACATGCCATTCAGAAGGACAGTGGCAGACATAACCGCAGGTCAAGTATCGCAATAGCGTAGGGACCTTTCTTCCCCTGTTCCTCACAGTATGTAGAATGGGCAGAGTGGGGGACTGAGTGCTTCTCAAGGATTGCTTTTCCTGTACATCTGGAGGGTTTTACCTCTTTGTGCATCTAGTTCACGTATGTAAAAACGTCACCACACGCAAACACATTCTCACTTCAACTTGATATATAGGGTGTGAAACCAAAACCTCATTTACTTAGGTCGACGTGCATGCCAGACCAGTGACACTGCTTGAAAGAATCATCTCCTAATACGTGAGGAAAAGCCCTCTTGCCTCTGTGAGGGAGTTAAAGGTGATTTATTATCATATTCATTGATCCTTATCTCTTCGAGTGTCTGAGCTATCCCCCAAAGTAAGAGTCATCACAGCTGTGTTGATCAACTAGAGCAGTTATTCTTTGATCACTAGACATTGGTTAAGCAACTCCTTAGGCCTCACACTGGGACCTAGGGTAACAAAGATGGATTAGGTCTACTTAAAAGTCGTTGACTTATTCACAGTCTTGTAAGATAATTCATGTAGCTGGAGTCCTTTGTTAACTCCTATAGTCTTCCTCTTTAGTACCCCATGCTTGACAGCCCGTATACCCCAGTGTATGAATAAAAAGCAAGATGGCTTATTTGAACACCAAAGTGTCTTGTGCAACTAGCTAGGTATTTCTATGGGGGCTTATATGTGCATATGTGTGCACACACATGTAGAGGCCACAGGTCAGCTCAGGTATCATTTTACAAGTTTGGGGCAGGGTATCTCGCTACCACCTGGAGCTCACCAGTTCATGTGGAATGGCTGGCCAGGGCACACCAGGGCCTTTCTATTCTTGGCCATAGAATGACAACTGTGTTCCACCATGCATAGCTTTTTATATGGCATATTGGAATCAAACTTAGATCCTCATGTTTATGCTTCAAATACTTTACTGACCAAGTCATCTCTCTAGGCCCAAGGCAGTTGTTGACTTTCACAATGGAAATTTTGTTTGGAAGACTGACATTCAGCACCATTAAGGTTCCCCATTTAGTGCATAGCTTCTGGGCTCTGCTCTCTAGGTTCACGAGTTTTAGACAGTATCAGAGGAGGTATTTCTTGTTGCTTCCTGAACCCCAGGAATTCTCCTTCTAGAAAGAGTGAACACAAAATCTCTCTTTCCATATAAATCTACAGCAGTAAATAATACATCAAATCCCAATAGAATCACTACTGGCTACTTATCATTTTAGGATGACCAACATGTTATTAATTAGCAAAAGACATGTTTGATATAATATTCCCAGCAATGTGCCCTTTTCTCCTTCTAGTTAAGTGTTTATGTAAAATGCTTTGTTTTTATGGTTAAAAATCTTATAATCACATTCTCTTCACGCTCACAAAATACCATTTGGCTTTAAAAAACTGATGTTTTCTCTGGTAACTTCCACAAGGCATCTGCTCAAGCTACTGCATTAATTTGCTAAATGATTATGTCTTTGCACTTGCCTTGTGGAAACCTGTCTTTTGCTAATTCCAATTCCTAAAACTTCAGCAAGCTACTGCAAAACTCCAGCCTGTTCCATCTGGCGGGGGCTTGTTTCCCAAGTTGGCTGTGTGCTCCTGTGGTGGCTGTTGTGGCTGTGTGCTCCTGTGGTGGCTGTTGTGGCTGTGTGTTCCTGTGGTGGTGGTTGTGGCTGTGTGTTCCTGTGGTGGCTGTTGTGGCTGTGTGCTCCTGTGGTGGCTGTTGTGGCTGTGTGCTCCTGTGGTGGTTGTGGCTGTGTGCTCCTGTGGTGGCTGTTGTGGCTGTGTGCTCCTGTGGTGGTGGTTGTGGCTGTGTGCTCTTGTGGTGGTGGTTGTGGCTGTGTGTTCCTGTGGTGGTGGTTGTGGCTGTGTGTTCCTGTGGTGGCTGTTGGGGGTGGGGGGAGTCTTTAGGACATTTGTTTCTGCCAAAGTTTTAAAACATGATAGATGTGATTTTGAATAACTTATATCAACTTCTTCCCAGATTTTCCAGTCTGGAAAAATGGGTAAGCTGAGGTTAACCTTTTTATATTATTAATGTGGTGTTCAGAGTACAGTGTCCAGTATGGAAAGATTTCTTAGTCTTTACTTACTTTTTTTTTTTCATGATGAGTATTTCCGTTAATTATTTTGTATATATTTTACATAGCTTTCAGCATGGCTTTGAGCTACGAATACCCACACATGTCCGTTTCACATTTTGACCATGTTCACCAGTGGGCTGGATAACTGAGCATGCTTAGGAATCTTTGGAAATGATTCCTATGCTCTCTTGGCTTGCTCCAGTTAAGAAGTCTTTCTCAGCTCCTCTATGGAAACACCCTCTCCCCCTCCCCCGCCTCTATGAGGGAATTCCCCCTCCCACCCACCCGCCGACCCACTCCCTTATTCCCACCTTGACATTCCCCTTTACTAGGGCCTCTAACACCCTCAGGCCCAAGGGCCTCTCCTCCCCCTGATGGCCAACAAGGCCCTCCTCTGCCACATATGTGGTCCGAACCATGGGTCCCTCCATGTGTATTCTTTGGTTGGGGGTCCAGCCTCCAGGAGCACTGGGGGGGGGGGGTCAGGCCAGTTTGACACTGTTGCTCCCTAGAACAGATACAAGTCTTTGAAATCAGACACATTGCTAACCATGTTACGAGGTAAGCTTGTTGCTTGAAGTGCATTTCCTAATTTGCTAAATAGAATATTTATTAAATAACAGTATGTTATGGTTCTGACATGCTATTATAATGACTGCTTTAGACAACATATGCAATAAATGTATTGTGGTCTATCATATCATGTCATGACCTTGAAGTCCATACCTACAGCATCCTTTTTAGTCACCCATCTCTTGCTCAACATGCAGGTGTTTTCAGTACTAAAGAAGGGTTTTTTTTTTTTTGTTGTTGTTGTTGTTGTTGTTTTTTGTTTTTTTGGGTTTTTTTTGGGCTGAAACTTCATTGAGAATATCTGCTATTTACTAGTCACAGAAACTCTTTCATAATTATTTCTCTGCAGGTGTATGTGTAAATGTTTTAGTTGAGAATATTTTATCCCTGGGTACTTGAGAGTGTCTCTATTTTATGTCATGTGTGTCACCTTCCTGGAAGTATGCCTGGGAGCATGCCAATGTACGCATGTGCTTACTCACTCTCTCGGCAGTGCCTGTTGTGTGTTGACTATGTGGAAGACAGTGCTGCAGGTATTTCATATAATTATTGAATAAACCAAACACACATGTCTTTTCTTGTGATGCTCACATTCCCATGAAGGGAAGACAGACAGCAAACAATTATATAAATATACTCTGTAGGATGTTATAAATTATGATAGGTTTATTTTGTAGATGAACATACATGCAAAATCTAGATGAAGGGGATTGGTATATGGAGTTGAAATGCTATATGGGGCGATTCACAATGTCTCATTGAGAAGGTGACATTTACACACACATTTAGATTAAAGTTACTATGAGTCCAGTTTTTTTTTTTTAAAAAAGTACATTTTCTATGTTCATAAAACTGTGATACTTTGAACTTGCTTGTTTCTCAAAATGCAAGAATCCTCCCAAGGCCCTGATCTGCTTTTGCTTTACTTGGCATTCGTACGGTTTAAGCTTTCACCTGTTTTGTGCATGTTGTCCTGACTGCTCTGAGTTCATATGTGCAAATGCCCTGCTGCATCTGAAAAACAACTTCCTTGAAGTCATTCACAGCCTCTGTCTCTCAAAAATCATTCTGCCTTGCCTTCCTCAGTGATCTTTGCGCCTTGAAATGGGGGAATGTGGTAAAGATGAAGAAGGCATATGATATAGATGTCCCATTTAGCTAAGCATTCAGCAGTGTCGTATTGTGTGCACCTTGAGCGGTTGTAGGTCTCTATGCTAATCAACATGTTCTGCCAATAAAAGCTTTTCAGATGAAGTCTGACAGGTGCATTGGCCAATGGGTACAAGGATAAGCCATTAGGAGTTCATCTTATGCCTGTTTACCAGAATAAGAGTAGCAGGTTCTTCCCCAGAGCCTCTGAGCTGTCTATCCACAAATTGTTGGCCCTAATCACAGTGCCAGATATGGGTTTCGAACTGAGAAACAGGCCTTGATCTGATTAGAAATAGTTACACTCATGACATTCATGCCACTATTGGACTAGCAGGCATATCTTGTCAGGTTGGTTGTTATTGTAACTTGGGGAATTCACAGCTGGGTAAGACTGTTGTTTATTTTTCTCTCCTTTTAGTGTGTCCAGCATCTTCCTACACTGTGAACGCTTGCCTGTGGGTAGGAAGCTTCCCGATGAGTACCAGTTTGATTTCTCCATGTCTTATGACTCAAGTATGTGCTATCTTAGCAATAGGGTCTTACTGTGGAGTCACATTTGTTACAACTGATAAGGTGCCATTGTCTATCAAAGCCATAGTCTACAGTAGAGTCATGTATTCTACGCATTGTTTATTCTATGTACACTGTATAAGTGTCTTGTCCCCCATGAGTTTTGACAAATGTTTAATTCTATGGTGCATTATATATATTGTGGACTGTACAGCCTGTGAATTTCAGCAACCCTCTGGCATGCATCCATCTTTATTGTACTACATAGAAGAGTTAGACTGCTCTGTGTACTGCATACTTATCTCCCTCCCAGTCCCAGATAACCACAAATATTTCTCTTTTCCCATAGTCTCACCCTTTTAAGAGCATCATGACTCATGCAATACAGTCTTTTCAGACGAGCTTCCTAAACTTACCAATACGCATTTAAGACTTCTCCATGTTTAGTGTAGTTTAACAGCTCATTATGTTTTCATAATAAATCAAGTTCCACTATGTAGTGGTTTGTGAGACTGCCTTACCCAGCTTGAGCCTTGGCCAGAGGTGAATTTGTGATTCTTGATTAGCAGAATGTTATAGATTCCTACCTGGTCTGTTTTCAGGGCCATTTCTAAGCCACCACAATCAACCCGGCTGTAGGGGCAGAGAACCAAGAACAGACCCTGCTGCAGGACCCTTTGGAATTATTTAAACCATTCAGTCCTAAGCGGGCTGATCCCACCTTCCATCTTCTCTTTGGAAAGCATAGGTACACATCCACCTTTGATTTCTCCTGCCTTGTGAATGACTTCATTGTTTCTCTTGTTGCTGCCTTGTGTGTGGTTTCTCTCCTGAGGACTCTAATTATAACTCATTTCCAAGTTTTATAACACTACTCTCTCTGTCACTTTGTGTATGGTTTCAGCAGAGCTCACCCAGGATAACAGGCAGAGCACATTTTAATAACACAGCTTGTGTTGACTTCCATTTACTGGAAACTCCATCAGATGCCTTTAGCTCTCAGCAACCATGAATAAAGCTACTAAATACATCTTCATTCAAAATTTGTGTGTGCACATTCATGTTCAACTCTTTTAGGTAAATACCAAAGAAAGCAATTGTTAAATATGAAAAAAAAGTTTTGCTTTGTAAGAAACCACTAAGCTGTTTTCTCCAGTGTTTGTCACTTTCCATTGCTATCACCGATGAATGAGAGTCCACATAGCCCTACAACCTTGTCAGAGCTTGGGACTGTCGGTGTTTGGGAGTTAGCTATACTAGCAAAAGTGTAGTGTTTGTCACAGTTTGGATGTTATAAGTGCCCCCAAAGACCCACTTGCTCAAAGCTAAGCTAGGCTATCAGAGTAGCCATGGTAAGAGGTGATGGAATCATTATGCTACGGAGTCTAGAGAGGGAGGCCCTTAGCTCATTGAGGGTACGTCCTGGAGGTCGTTCTTACAGGATTCTTTGTTATTTCTCCCAAGAACACTGCTGTAATAGTCTGAGCATAAAAACCCAAGCGAGCACCTAGCAGGTGGATATACGTGAAGCCAAACCCAACAACTCCAGTTGGATCCCGTATCTCAAGGTGAAAGAAAAGAATTGACTTCATCAAGATGTCACCTCACACCCATACCTGCTTTGTGGTGTAGGCATGGGCTCAGGCTTTCCAGCTCCCTTCCACCACCCCTCTCTCTCTCACACACAGGGGCACACACGTGTGCACATATGCACAAGTGTGCACCCACATGCTCAGTTCACCCTGTAAAATATGGAAATCAGAGTTTGGCATTTGTTCCTGGTTTTGAATCCAATGCTTGTTTACTCCTGGTGTGCATTTCTGCAATCGTCATCTGTCATAGCCCATGCAATAACACACCAAGGAGCAATGTCTGCTGGGCCTGCTCTATGCTATCTATACTTCCAACCGCCACACCTGTGAGAAAACTTACCTTTCCTTCTATAAGCAAACAGTCTGATTTATGTGGTAATGAAAAGCTGACTGTTACATGACTGTCACACCACTGTCTACTGTTGTTTAAACTTCCAACTCACACCCAACAGGACAATGCTCATCTTTTAGTGCTTGCTTTCTATTTCTGTGTCATTTTGGGTGAGTAACTGTTTATCTCATTTGCTTGTTTTTCTTAAAGTTGTATTGTTAATTTTCATATTGTTGCGTTTTAAGAGATAATTGAATAAATGTAAAATATGTCTTTTCTGTGTCTTCTCTTTTCAGACTGCTGTCTGGTTCTCTGAGCTTTGTAGCTGTGTCCTTATAACTGGTGGCCTTCTGTAGCAATTTTAATTTATTTAAAGTTTATTTTTTGTAAGTATTTCTTGACATAACGAATTGAGACTAACTACTAATTTCTATTACTGTAATACTTTAATACTCACCAGATGCCAAATGATCAATGAATCAATTAAATACTTAGATTTATCATATTTTTTATACTCAGGGAAGATATAATGACAATAAAAAGCCTTGGTCTTCTCCAAGAGAATCATAGTTTATTCTGAATGATAACTAATAAAGATTTGTGGTACTCAGTATTGGTCTGGATTTGTGGTACTCAGTATTGGTAGAAATTCAGAGATCTGACACCTGTGTGAATACAGTTACTGAGAAAAATTTTATGATGTCATGAAGGCTGGCCTTGACCTCCAGGATCAGGTACTTTGTAGACAAGTGGCAAAGAATAAACATAAAGTTTCTTACTGTTGAGTGCTTCATGCACCATAAACACTGTATTATATGACTAGTCCCTAAGAAGGCAGAGCATCTGGCTTCCTGATAAGTCAGTTACATGAAAAGAAAGACCAGAAAGATCCTGATTTCGTGTATAAAACATCACCTTTATTTTATATTTACTCATATTAGATATTATGTACTTGATGCTAGGAAGAATTTTATGTTTTAAGAAGCAGTAAGGCAATGTACCTACTGGGTGAGTATAATATAATATATACTATAATGTAAGTGTTCACTCATTCATTTTGGAGCTCTTTCATTTTCTTGTTGAATAAATATATATATTGTACTCTTCTCCATGGTAATAATTATGTAAGATCCCAGGCTTAGATGATGAATAGGCTATAATGTGTTTGAAGTATGTCAGAGCCAGTGACTCTGGGCACATCAATGCCCTCAATTCAACGATATTCATGCCATTTCTTATGTGAGAAGAGAGTGATGGCAAACCATGGAGGCTGTGGGGGCACTGGCTGTGTGGGTAGAAGAGGTTTCTTCCTCTTTAACTTGTCTTCATCTTTGTCATTCCCTCCTGAATTTTACACAGCAGTTTTAGGAGGACAGAACTGATTGGTGTCCTCAGGGCATAGTAATGGGGAACCTGTATGGTTCTTCCAAGGAGGAGTCATTGTAGGTGAGATGTGTTTCTGTGTGGAGTGTTTAGGCCTAAGCAGGGTGATAAGATCTGTCCTACAGGAAAGCATTGCAAAGTAGGGGAATCAAGGTTCAAACATGGTAGGAGTGTGTCTAGGACTTATGCAGAGACAGCAATTGTGCCATGGAGGCGGAGAAAATAAAGCAAACATAAGAAGAATAAAGTGAGGAAGATTTCTGTGGTTTTGTTTTTATACCTTTTTCTGTCAAAGAAGGTAGTCCCACATATTGAAATGAGAAAATAAGAATGGACTTTGTATTGCATTAAAACTGAAATTACCAAAGTAAGCTCATGAATGAATTTCACTTTCCATGTATGCAGAGAAATAAAGCTCTCTCTCCTCCCCTGCCCCATGTGTGTATGTGTGTGTGTGTGTGTGTTAGTTCTGCACACTGTGCACACTGATGATTCTTAAGTGCAGTGACAAATCAGTTGTAATGAACATAGCAAGTATCCAAAACTTTTGCCGGATTCTTCACAGGCAGAGCTGTTCAGAGATGAACATGGGCTTTTGGTAGTCATAGATGGACTCCATATAGTTGTATTTTGATGAGAAATGCTGTTATGCATGGTAATCATAGAATATCATTGGATCATGTGTTGCTGATGTGTAGAGTTGTTAATGATAGGGTTAGGAAGTTGAGTGTTCTGTTGAGTTTTGGACTGAGATGAGAGCAATTAAAAGTGGAATTGAACCAATTAATGTGTAAAATAAAAAATATAACCCTGCATTTAGTTGTTCTGTTTGATGACCCCATCGTAATCACGATCTTATTCCAGAAAGCAGTGTAATACTCAGTGATGAAAGTATGCTAAGCACACAGACTCCATCTGGAAGGAGCTTCCATCACTTTTGGGGTGAATTGGGGTACTCAGGTAATCAGCAAGAGCAATAAGATTCTTACTTCTTCGGTAAAGCAAGTCAAGACCCACACCAAGGCAAATAGATGAATAGAAATGAATGGCCACATGAGGAACAGGAGTATTTAGGTTCTGGTAAGCCTCTTTCTGTGTTTACCTCACAGCAGGAAATACTAAAAGTTATGTGAGATACATGTTCAAGGGCAGAGGAAATGTGACTCTTGCTTAGCAAAACCCACTTATATAGAAATTAAGCCAATCCTATGAAAGGAAGATGTCAGTCTTTCGAAAACAACAAAAACGAAACACTCACCTATCTTTCTTAATGTGCCAGTATCTTTTAGTACTATTGCCTTAGGAATCAAATATTTTCATGAGGAAAAATATTCCTAAACTCTGGCAATGCCATATGAGGAAGGTTTATCCTCTAGGTACTTATTAATTGAAAACTGAAAAAGCAAACATTCAATGGAGATATCAGAGAGAAATAGTCTTGTCAAGTATTCATTTTAGCAATATTTGAAATGGGCTAAGCCATGTATGCACAAAGAGATGCAATGAATCACACACAGTGGCACTTCTGCAAGGTTGTTGAAGACATAAGGACCTTACTCTGAGCATGGAGGAAGATTAGATAGAACCTCAAATAAAGAACACTGGGTAAAATTTTTCCTGTGATCTTCAAAACCACCAAGGTCATGGAAGTCAAGAAAACATGGATCCAGTCACATGGAATGGTACTGAGGTAACAAAAAGCATTGTGTGATTCTGGACTGGAGCCTTCCTCTATGAACAAAATATTTGTGAAACTGAGGAAATAAATGAGATTTATAAATTAGATGGGAGCACTGTATCAGTGCCAATTTCCCCATGTCAATTTTATCAGATAATATGGGAGAATACATTTTTGTAATACATAAAGTCATTGTCTTTATTTATGAGGGACATACTCTGTGGTGGTTGATCTTGACTGTGAACTTGACAACTTAGAATCACCTAGAAGACATACTTCTAGCGTGTTGTGAGGGTGTTTCCAGAGAAGGTAAACGAAGGAGGATGACCCAATTCCAAGATGGGCACCATCCAAGGGCAGCATCAGTACAAAGACTTTTGGAAGTGCGAGTGTCTGGTCACCTCTGCTTCTTCCTGAGAGGGTGTGTCCGTTGTTGGTGCTGCCACCCTCCACTAACACAGGATTTCTTTAGCTTTCCAAAGAGGACTCAGTGCTAGCATCTTCCAGGTTTTCAATGCTCGATCAGGACGACTGATGCATCTAGCCTCATGAACGGTGAAGCTACAGGGTTTTGCAGATGGCCCTTGTCGGACTATCCAGACTTTTGATTACACGTATATGTACACACACACACACACACACACACACACACACACACACACACACACACACACACACTGGTTCTCTACCTTCCTAAGATTGTGGCCCTTTATACAGTTTCTCATGTTTTGATAACCCCGGCCATAAAATCATTTCATTGGTACTTCATAACTGCAATTTTGCTACTATTATGAATCACATTGTAAATATCTGATATGCATGATATCTGATATATGTCCCTGAGGCTATAGTACATATTCTGTTGATTCTGCTTCTTAAGAGAACTTTGACCAATATGTGTTTAGACTGTGAGATATCATTAGTAGCATACTACCAATCTATTTAAATATAAGTGCAGCAGGAGGCCTGTGATTGGACAGAGAAAAGGGAGGCAGAGCTAAGAGTTGCAGAGAGGAGAGAGAGAGAGAGAGAGAGAGAGAGAGAGAGAGAGAGAGAGAGAGAGAGAAGAGACAGAGGGATAGGGAAAGAAAGCAAGATGGATGAAGAACAGGATGATTCAGATTCAGCGTGGCTTTAAATAGCCACAGGTAGATATAATTTCATACAGGGATAGAATAATTGGGGTAACTTGTCTAATCTAAGTGGGCAGCTTGTATCATTATCAATTGGCCCTGAAATTATTGTGTGGGCATCTTGTGAATTGAGAATTTATTGATATATAAATCTGACTGATTAATTATAAGCATCTGGAGTTTTGATTTGCTGGGTTAAGGGGAATTGTGACTGCCGACCACAGAGGATGGATGGCTGAGAAGGAACTAGCGGCACCAGAGACAAGTGAACCGGAGCTGGGAAGACCACAATCGGTCTCTGTGTGGGGTTAGCTGTACAGGCAGTGGAGTTGGCAGGCAGAGAGTAGCTGGATCAAGTGCAGGAACAAGCCACACTTTTTTTTTTATTATTTCCCACAACACCTCAAGTCCACCATGTTAAAGTCTTTGTAACCAGCTTGCAGCCCTGGTCAAATGTAGGTGAACTGCATAAAGTTAGATCATTGTGCATTCTCTTAAAGGGGAAACCGGGCTCCTCTGTGCTCTCCATTTCTCCTCCCCACCTCTTGTTCTAGTAATCACTTTGTAAACAATCCTCTTCCATCACATGCTGCATCCCTGACATACCATGCTGATAAACGCCTGATAAAAAGGGCCAAGAAACCATGAGCTGAAACCATGAAACAGCGAGCCCACATTAGCTACCCCTTGTTTGAGGTTGACTTACAGGAGGTGTTCTTTACAGTAATGTAAACCAGACTAACACAAATCATCTGTAATCATGACAGAGAATGCAGTTGTAGAAAACACAACACTAGAAGATTGCCTAAAATAGCTGTCAGTGAACAGCTGCTTCTGGGGTTTTAGATGTGAGGTCTAGGCCTGGTTTTGTACTTTCACAGTGAAATGCCCTCAACTGAAGCACCTACTTTCCCTGGGTAGCTATTTCTTCATCAGCAGAGTATAAATTGAAATAGTTATCTTCCTGCTTTAAAATTCAACCCTGCAGTTTCATCTTAATATATTATAGCTCAACCCCAGCTCTGAGGGGTGTTGTTGTTTGTTACAAAGTTCTTTGCATCTATCAGCCCCAGGGAGGTATTTGACTAATGTATCCCATAGTTTGGCAGCTAGGCCACTGTGTCTCCATTTAATCCACCTCAGGCAGCCAGGATTAGTGTTTCTGATGCACTGAGCTCTGGAAAGGGAGCACACCCTGGCTTAACAGTTAGAGATAAATCCATGTTCTCTTCTGCCCTGTATAATTTCAGCAGCATGAGTTGATGCTCACTTGGGAACTTGCCACAGAGAACATTCCCTTGGAGGGCCTCCAAATGTTAATTCTGGGGATGATGGCAGTTCCAGGAGGGGCTGAGCCAGATGGGCAAGACTGGACATTCATAGGAGTCTCATCTCTCCACACTAAGGCCTGTCTGAATTTTAGAACACACCAAGAAACACCAAGCAAATTCCACAAAAACATGAACCAACCACACATAAAAATAGTCACTGCAATTGACATTTAGCCAATGGAAATTTATGTACCATGGCGTGCTGAAAATCTCTCTGTTTAATAATAACCAGATACAAAAGAATGAAAACTGGATGCAAGGCTACTGAAAAGTAAAGACAGGGCCCTGCATGTTGTGTATGTTATGTAGTGTCAGCTTTTAGTATCAAATGCAGCCGATTTTATGCATCATTTAATTGAGGTATTTTCTACCAGTATGTTATAAGAATTGGTGGTCATATTATATGATTAGAAAGAACACCAACAGTAATTAGGGATTCCTTTGCCCAATTACTGTAGAACATGTCACATAATTTATGCTCAATAAATACTTGTAGAATGATGTCGTGAAAGATTATCTTCTCCTGTGACTATTATTTTCACGGAGGTAGATTTAGGCATCTATTTTTAAAAATGTAAAATTTGTGTTTTTTATAGAATTCTAAACTAGATGCAGATCCAGTAAGAATTTATTAAACCTAATAATAAATATCCCAAGTGAAATAAAACACACATTGAGAGATCTTTTTTTTTTTCAGTGAGAATTCCGTTTCTCTTTTTATTATTTTAGCTATAAGTAAGACAGAAATGCATTCATGTGTGTGTGTGTGTGTGTGTTTGTGTGTGCATGTGTGTGTATTGCATTTGTGTGAATGTGTGTGCATGTGTGTGTGCATATGTGTGTGTATGCATGTGTGTGCATGTGCACACGCATGTGCGCATGTGCTTGTGTGTATGTGGGTGTGCATGTGTGCATGTGTGTGTTTGTATGTGTGTGTGGGTCTTCCTTACCCCTTCATAGCCACTCCTCCAATCCAGCAGGTACGAGTGCCATAAACTGGAATGATGTCTCCTTATGTGTATAGTGAGATTTCTCCACCACAACTCAATGCTGCTATGGGAATGATGGCTTCCTTATAAAGCTTGGGTAATGAATAGTCCAAGATTTATTTCACATTTATTTAGGACAATCTCCTCACTGTCACTGTGCCAACATCACTAGCACAACTTGATGTGGGCATATAAAAAGCACAAGATTTGGAGAAAGAAGAAAATGTCTGGCCTTCAATATCTGTTCTGCCACTCATCAACCTTATGCCTAGGACAGTTATTGAGCAGATTTGAACCTCCTTTTCTAGTCTTGGTGGTTGTCCTAGTGAAAAAAAAAAAGCAGGTATTTGTCATACTAATTATCTGACACTTAGTAGGTCTAAAAGTTGTTTCTGTGTGTCTTTTAACTTTCATTTATTTTAATGCTCTTGCTTGTCCCAACTCTTTCCTGGTTTCTCATTGCTTCTCACTCTCACCTCCAGCAAATCAAACCCCTAAATCTCTGTACAGATGAACTATTCCCACAGATCTGCAACTCTTTGCTGATCATATAAGGAAGGCAAGAGTTTGGGATTCTTTGATTAACCCTAGGCTATCTTCTGACAGAAGTCTCCATTTGTTTGATGATGACATGAGTAGAAGCATGTCTAATGTTTAAGCTTACTTTTAATATCAACTTGCCACAAATTAGAATCACCTGAGCAGGTGGGGAGATCCACCTCAAATGTGAACAGTATGTGTTCTGTCAGCCCAGATACAGGGTCATGACAGCCCAGATGCAGGGTTATGTCAGTCCAGATGCAGGGGTCATAGCAGCCCAGCTGGAGGGTCATGGCAGCCCAGATGCAGGGTCACACAGCCCAGATGCAGGATCACGCAGCCCAGATGCAAGGTCATGACAGCCCAGATGCAAGGTCATGACAGCCCAGATGCAGGGTCATGCAGCCCAGATGCAGGGTCATGCAGCCCAGATGCAGGGTCATGACAGCCCAGATGCAAGGTCATGACAGCCCAGATGCAGGGTCATGCAGCCCAGATGCAGGGTCATGCAGCCCAGATGCAGGGTCATGCAGCCCAGATGCAGGATCATGCAGCCCAGATTCAGGATCATGCAGCCCAGATTCAGGGTCATGACAGCCCAGATGCAGGGTTATGTCAGTCCAGATGCAGGGTGATAGCAGCCCAGCTGGAGGGTCATGGCAGCCCAGATGCAGGGTCATGCAGCCCAGATTCAGGGTCATGACAGCCTGGTGCAGGGTCATGACAGGCCAGATGTGGGGGTCATGACAGCTCAGATGCAGGGTTATGGCACTGCAGATGCCTGGGCAAGGCAGCCCAGATACAGGTGTTCGCCTTTTGCTGGCTTGGCCTCCCCTGTCATTGCCAAGGTACTCTATCCTCCCCTGCTGGGAATGACTCCTTTGCTAGCATCAGAACAAGCATCTGCAGGCTTTCATTGCTGACTAAGAAGGAGCAATATCTCTCCAGGAACTTCTATGTTTCAGAATCACACTAGGACTGCGGAAGCACCCAGGCACCACTTCAGAACTTCTGTTCCTGCTTTTTCTGCTGTTAGGAAGCTGGTCTCCAAGACAGCCTCATCACGGCTGACTCCATCTCCGCCTTCTTGAGAAGTCTTCCCAGCTTTGCAACATCCCTTTCTGTCTTTTAATCAGTCTTGCGTCCCTAACACATGCACATTTGAGACAATTTTGTTGTTGTTTGTATAAAATTCGTATCTTCAAATACAGGATTCCTAGAATGAGGGGAGTCTGTTTCCTTCTGAAACATCCCCAGTGAGTGCTAGGAATGGCTCAGAGAAATCTCTCAGAAATGGGGACTGAATGGAGGCGTGCATTTGCTAGGGGATACTCCTGAGGTCATTGTGCAGTTTGGTAAGGAAAAGGCTGGGAAATCACTGTCTCAGGAAGATGCTGAGATACTTTGTCCCTAATTCAAGAGCAAAAACAATGGCGTAATAATTTCAGTTTATTACTGAGCATTATGATGCTTCAGTAGAAACTTACAAATTGTTTGTGATCATGCAGGAATTATCATTTTATCACATTGGTTTATAGGAAAATGGGTAATACTTTGATATGAGGCTATTACATAGGAAATGTGCAGTTTTAAAAAGTACTCTACAGTAATAGCTCCCTCTGAAAAATCACACTTTTAGGAATGGATAGACACAGATCGTGATCCCACTAGAGACACTCAAATATCAGCTTTTTCCCTGAAGCGTGCTCCAACACTCTACTGTGGCTCCAAGCTCCCAGTAAACAGATAGAAACAAAGCTTCCAAAAGTGTAGGATTGAGATTCAGAAACTTGAATGGCAGCATCAAATTGTTCTGCTTATATCTACACCGCTCCCCAAAATATTTAGGTCTGCTCCGATTTTCTTGTCCTTTAAATTGGAATCATCATAGTACCTACATCATAGAATATGGGATCTGAGCAACTAATGAAATAATATATAATGTGATTACCATGACGCCATTGTTAGACAATTAATAACATAAAAATGGGGCTCTGGGTATCAAAAACTGGTAAAAGCAGCCCTCACACACTAAAAATTTGTCTTGCTTCTTTTCTGTTGCTATAATAAAATACTTTGACAAAAGAGACATAAGGGGAAAATGATTTATTTTGGCTCACAGTTCAAGATACAGTTCATCATAGTGGGATGGTTGAGACAGCAAAACTGTGAAGCAGCTGGTCACAGTGAATGCCCAATAGAAAGCAGAGAGTGATAAATGTATCTACTGTGGCTTAAATGAGAAATGTCCTGCATAGGCTCATGTATTTGAAATGTCCTTCCTTGTTAGTGGCTTATATTTTTCAAAACCTTACTTTTATATATGTACTTAAGTGCTTTAATCTCTCTTCTACCCCACCACACACGAGAGGTAGCAGAAAAGAAAGGTTAATAGGACAAAGGAGGATGTGGACCTGTTTAGAAATGGTTCTTTGGAGCAAATCCAATCTGCATTGTCAGGATATCAGCAGTTCAGTTCACACATCAGCAGGGGTAACCTGGTCCACTCTTAAACACCATTCTTGAATCAGCAATGGCAGTTGGACCTAGAAGAAACCCCAAGGCTCTGCCAATTGGCCTGAGTCTGAAGAAGTGGCAAGAAGCTTCGAGAACACTACCAGAAGTTCTTTGGTGGTGTTCCTCTCTATGAAGCCACTACAAATGATGACCAACAAATAGTGGCAAGGTGAACCAATACCACAAAGCATCATCTACTGTCTGTTGGGCTATATTTATACCCTTTCAAAACATCACATGTTCTTTCAAGCATTCACTTTAACAAAATATCATGTGCCCCCTTTCCAGGCTGCTTCTAGAAAAACACCATGTGTCTGTTCTCAGCAAAACATCCTCCACATGTCTGCTTCAGCAAAATCACCTCATAAGACGGTTTCCAGAAAAACATCAGGCCAATTGGCAGAACCTTGCAGTTTCTTCTATATCCAACTTCCGTTGCTGATTCAAGAATGGTGTCTGAGAGCAGATCAAGCTACCCCTGCTGACACAACTGAATCTCCAAAGAAACCAGAAATTTCCTCTTCAGATAGTGTTGTTTGTGCACGTTATGGAACCTTCAAGAGGTAGAGTTTTGTTAAGCAAGTGTGTCACTGGGTGTAGGTTTCTAATTTTGCAGTATCGTACTACCTCATGTTTTTTCTGCTTCCTGCATGTATATGAAAATTAAATTACTAAGATTTCTGCTCCTGTTGCCATGCTTTCTCAGCCACGATTGAGCTGATCTCTCTGGAACCATAGCCTAAATAAATGATTTCTTATTTAAATTGCATTCATCAGAGTGCTTTTACAACAACAGAAAAGCAACTAGAATAGCATCTCTGCTAGTTCTGTTCTCTACTCATATACAGACCAGGATCCTCTTCCTAGGGAATGGTTCTACCCATGGTGGGCAAATCTCAGATCAATTAATGTAATCAAGATAACCCCCCACAGCCATGATAGACAGTCCCTCATACAGACTTCCTTCCCTAATGATTCTAACTTCTGCCAAATTAACAGCAGTAACCATTCCGGTATTCTTTTCTAATATGACATAAAGAAATAAAGAAATAAATTTTCTTTAAGCACTTAATATTAAGGCTCACAGAAAACTTAGCATTTCTATGGTTTATTCAGTATTTCTGATCTCCTCTTCCAAAATGATTTCTAAGCCTTGGATGCAGTAGTTGAATTGTAGTTATATCCCTTGGGACTGGTGTTTTAGGGTTGTATTGCTGTGAAGAGACAACATAACTACAGCAACTCTTATAAAGGAAAAAATTCACTGGGGCTGGTTTACAGTTTCAGAGGTTTAGTCCATTATCATTATGGCAGGAAGCATGGCAGCATCCAGGCAGACGTGGTGCTAGAGATGAAGCTGAGAGTTCTACATCTTGATCCACAGGAAGCAAAGAGAGACTGTGCCACACTGAGCATAGGTTGGGCATAGGAGACCTCAAAGCCCATCCCCCAGTGACACAGCTCTGCCAAAAATGCCACACCTACTCCAACAAGTCCACACCTTCTAATAGTGCCAATCCTTATGGCCAAGCATTCAAACACAGGAGTCTATCTGGTCCACATCTATTCAAACCATCACAACTGGGCTTCATAATTCTGTGTTTTGATTGGTTGTAGTTTTCTGTAATAGGCCCATCTGTTGCAAGGAGAAGTTTTGTGATGAAGGGCAAGGACTACACTCATCTGTGGAAAATATTAAGGAAAAATATTAAGATATAGTTAAGGATTTTGATGGTTTAGTGAAGTGCCGTTTTCCAAGACCCACAACTTCACTGGCCCTACGGCTGTGTCTTCTAGGAATGTCAGAAGTCACACCCATAAAGTCTCACCATGACTGCCTAAACAAGAGCCAAAGGACAATAGTAAGAATGAGCATGTCAAAGTGGATGGAAGAAAGTCCACGAGGCCTTAACATTACACAACAAGCTTAGGCAACTGAGGGATCCCGAGAATGGGGTAAAGAGTGTGCCCTAGAGAGGAGCACACCAATTGATTACCCAATACCGAAAGGCTTGCTCTGAGAATGTACAAGTAACATTGTATAGACTGAGCAGGTTTTACTTAGGGTTGCATTTAGAAATTATCTATTCAACTATCTATCTATCTATCTATCTATCTATCTATCTATCTATCTATCTATCATCTATCATCTATCTATCATCTGTGTATCTATTATCTATGTATGTATGTATGTATGTATGTATGTATGTATGTATGTATGTATGTATCTATCTATCTATCTATCTATCTATCTATCTACAATTAATGGAAAAAGAGGCAATGGATTTGAAAGAGAGTAAGAACAGGTATATGGAAAGGCTCGGATACATGAAAGGGAGGAAGAGATTAATAATACTATAATCTCAAAAATAAAAGAAGTAATTAAAATACATTAAAGATGCTATAAGTCTGTGGCTGTGAACATAGCTTTCCAACATACAGATATGAATGATGTTACATCTCAACTCTATTTTTTCATATAAGGCATCATTTTCCTCATACCTTTTGTTATGTGCGGCTACCTGACATTCTCTCTGCTTCTGGATGAGTCTTGAAGATTTTCTTTGTGCTACAATTACTATGTTTCCTTCCTTCCTTTGGTTTAGATGTTAGGATAGCTTTCATATGCTGCTTAATAAAACAACTGTTGCTATCTCTTAAATCATATGAGGAGAGTGATCTGAGGTCTTGCTTAGGGAGTGGCCGGGTCAGCTGTGAGCTGAACTCCTGTGGAAGTCCCACATATGGAGATGCTAAGAACTCATGTTCCCTTTTTACACTTATCCATTTTATAGCTTGACCCTTCTTTCCTTTAGTTATGATCTCTAGCAGGTGTATGCTGACCTCATCCAATAAGCACAATTATTAGCACTGCTTTTTATGGAGCACTGGATTTTATTTGGAGGAATAAAAAATGGATTAATTCAATTGCGTGTGTACTTGTGTATACTTACATATATGGTAAATATACATATGCAAATCCTACTATTTCACTGAAAGTTCCAGTGTAGAAATAAGAAATATAGTATAACTTGGCTCATCCCTGGCTATGCGGGAGGCCCATGCAGTAGTGTGCCTTGATCCTAGAAGCTCCAGACCATGTGCACATGCGTGAGCAAGTGTTGAAACTGGGGAAGGCCCACAAAGATTTCCAAAAGAGTAACCTCTGAGATAATCTCATATTGGCTATTGGAGGTAAAAATTCCCCAGGAACGACTTGTTTCTGTAGATAAATTGTATAGTTCTACAGGAAATGTCTGCCACAGCTGAGCTCTGCAGTTGCCATGCAGATAAATGTGTGCGGTGAAAGAGAGAGGGGGGCAGGAATGAACGATCAAGAAACTGATATTGGCCCAACAGAAATAATTTCTTATTTCTTGACTATTCCCTCTGCTCAGAGTAAAATACACTTTCCTAGATTGCACATTCGTTGTTTGCAGAGTTGGAGGTGGAATGCCTAGGCTGCAGGTCTTTTTTCTTTTTCCTAGCAGAAAACTAGGAAATGAGTCATAAAACATTAATACTGCCTTAAAATAACCTAGGGGAGGGTGATCCCAAGATGAACTGGAGGACAGCACCAGAGGGAGGCTGCACCTCCAGAGGAGAAATTTCATTAGTGAGGACTTGCCCTTTCCCATGGAGAGTTCCGGGTTGACTTCTTGAGGCTGGGAGGGCGGGGTCATGCTGAGTGGGGATCTTGGCTGCTTTAGACATTTATGCAGCTCTTCTCAGAACTGGAAAGAAGTGAAGCAAGGAGGAAGGGAGGTCCCTACCCTGCACAAAAGCGTTCTGACACATCAGCTGGGGCTGTTCCAAAGCTTTCCTGGGTCCCTGAAACCTCCCCTGATTTAGGACTTCATTAATTCAGACATGTGGAAAGCTAGGTGGAGGGAGGCAGGTAGAAGTGAAGAACAGCGACTACGTACAGCAAGTCTCTGCAATGAGACAGAACAGGAGTATGACACCATCTTCATTAACTGTGACCATGACACTTACTTATCAGCTCCAAGGCTCCCTCCTTGTCTGCAAAACTAGGATGAAGATCATATTATTCTAACATAGGTTTTAAAATTAAATAAGATGAGAGCACAGTAATCCATGACTAAAAATAAAGCCTTCTTTTTTGTTTTTAAATTATCTTAAATTCTCTTCTCACCTACTGTAAGGAGTCTAGTTTTCTGTTGGATTCCTCTTCTCCAGTTATTTTTGAGAAGATCAATAGAAATACTTTCATGTTCTTCTTGTTAACCCTGGTTGTCATTTCTCTGAGTGATTTCTGTTCCAGAAAACTGGTCTAACCTCATGATATCAGACAGTAAAGGCCTGGAATGAGAATGAAGCCACAGCTGGACTATACATTTCCTCTAGAAGGAGCTGCTACTTGAAGAGAAGGCCTTTGAGTAAACTAGAAAACTGTTTTCCAGGTAGACTCAGCCCCCTTATCAAGACCAATGGCTGGTTGAGAATAACAGCACAAGGTAGATTCCATCCTTCGCCCTCTATTTCATCTACATGCTTTGAACAATGAAAACAGCACAACTCTGGCCAATAATTCAGATATTCCCTGAATGTATACAACATAAGACACACTACAGCAACTGTAGCATGAACAAACCAGAATTTCTTTCTGGCTCATATGCAAGAAAATACGCTTTCTGGTTTCAATCTGACCACAGGTCAGATCTGATCCTAGGTTTTTCTGTCCCACAATCTGAAGTGTGTGTGTGTATGTTCTGGTTCTCTGTTGCTGTGATTAGTACTTTGACCAAAACCTATTTGGGGAAGGAAGTGCTTATTTCTATTTCGACATTACACTCTATCACCAAAGGAAGCCAAAGCAAGAACTCAAGGAAGGAACGAAAGCAAAGATTACAGAGAAACAGTGTTGGCTTGCTCAGCTACCTTGTATAACACAAACTTTCCCGCCCAGGAAATGCACCATTCACAGAGGGCTGGTCCTCCTTCACCAATCAGCAATCAAGACAATGTCACATGGACAGGCCCACATGCCAATCTGATGGAGACGTCTCCTCACCTGAGATTCCTCTAGCTTGTGTTAAAATATCAAAAGTTAACAAGCACAGTTAGGTATCCACGGTTGTCCAGACTGGCCTGGGACTCCTGCCTAAGCCTCCCAAGTGGCAGCGATTAGAGGAGTGGTCCACCACACCATGTGCAATATTATTTTGTCTTTTTTTTACTTACTATGAACACTCCCTGTGTCAGCTATAGAGTTCATGCAATCTTGGCTGAAGCACTAAGAAGTGGGAAGCAGGAAGGGATAAAGACAAACCACACTCCCTATGCACATAGGGGTTGTTTTACTTAAGTCTTGCTGACCAACAATTGATTATATGACCACACTTATCTGGGAAGGAAACTGAGAAATGTTCATTTTTTAGCCAGACACGTGGTTAAAGGTGACTATAGTTCTGAGGAGCAGAGGAGATGGATGCTTGGCTAGGAAATTAGCATTTTCTCAAAAGGCTCTTCTGGTTCTTTCTTCTATTGTGTTCTAAGTGTGTACATTTCCTTTCTTTAACTACTGCTCCCTTTGACTCAAAAAAGCTCAGAGTCTGACTTAATAAAGTTGAAGTGAGTGCAGACAAGGATGCAGGGGCCATACTGGAGTGCCCTGGAGGTGTCATGGCATAGCGCTGCTGCTCAGTGTCACACTGTCTGCTCTAGTCACAGGATGTTTGATCATCTCCTAGCTGTAAGACCTTGGAAACCTATTCTCCTAACCTGTCAGAGGTCTTCTTCTCTAGTCTGCAACACGATAGGGCTGTCATAAGCACCGAATGAGATGATAGACACACATGCTATTGTGTGCTTGACGGGTGTATCCTTGCAAACAGCTGCACTAAACCAGAGCACACAGGATCTGAGACACTCTTGGCCTTTAGTCTCCTGTAGGTGTCCTTCATAAGAATAACATCCTGTCCTCACTCTGTAATGACATCTATGGGGTCTTGCCTAATGTCAAAGGTCAACCAGTTCTTACCTACACTCGGCTTGCTCCGCTGCATTTGAGCCGTGACTGTAATTTTTATTCTTGCTGTCAGCATGGACATTTCATTTGCTTATATTGTTCACTGGCAAATCATTTGTTTGCCAGAAACAAATGGCAGAAGTAAAATCTACACAGGAGTAAGGGGTGGAGAAGGGCTCAGCTGTGAACAGCATCTGACTTCTGGGTCGACAGTACATGTGAGCTGCCGGTGCTCACATCTTTAGCCACATGGCTTCACATAACCTAGAAAGGATGGACAAATAGAAATGCTTCTATTTTTTAAATTTTGAGGAAGCAGAGAAAAACATACTGAGTTATTACTATGGTAGATGAAGCATGCATAGTAAATATAATTTATATAAATAATACATATATGATAAGCTAACATATACAAATCCTACGATTTCACTGAAAGCTTTCAGTGTAGAAATAAGAAAAACAATATAGCTTGACTGGTGTCACAGGCTGCCCCCCACACTACCTTGGAGGCTGGTACAGGAGTGTGCCTTGATCCTAGTAGCTCCAGGCCATTTGGGTAACAACTCTAACAGTGTCTCGGAAACTCAAACATAAAGCATGCTACTAATGTCTGTGAACGGTGGTTACTTCTGGTGCTTCTAGGCTCTTACTCTCACTTACAGGAACTTGCTTCCCTCTCTGCAAGCTCCCAAGCAGAGCAGGCTCCTCTCCTGGTGTGAATGTGTCTGCCTCCACACCCTGGGTTCTCACTTTAGGCCCTCACGTGTCTCTGCCCTCAGCATGTGAGAATGGTGGTTTTCCCTCTGGCCCTGTCTTCCTACCTAAGCATGATGGATAACGGAAATGTTCATTGGCTTTGGGGAGGGGGGTGGGAGGAGGGAGAGAGAGATCCTTGCCCATCCTGGAGTACAGTCTGAACTCTGTTGTTCTGACAAGACAATCACAAAGTGCAGAACACACTGCTTGGAATTCACTTTTGTTCTAGCCTAAGTAATATCATGTGTGGGCTCCAAAACCCAGACTAACTCCTCTTCAGATAAAGCATAGCTCCAGCTCCACATCTGCAAGAAGATAACAGCAAAGGCCTGCAGAGTTAGCTGCAGTAGTAATCAAGACACTGACGGTCCTGACCTACAGCGTGAACACTTGTGTGATGTCACAGGATTTTTCACCTCAAATCAAAGCATGGATTGGAACTAGGTTTGCACTAGTAATAGCCAAATATCCTGTTAATAACATCAATCCTCTTGCTCCCAAAGGCGTCTCCAAGGTCTTGATATAAATATATATATAAAAGAATTGAAAATTATCAATCACTTCCAAATTAGATTCCTTTTGCTTAGAGAATAAAAATTCATTCCCAGGATACTAAGTACACACAAAAATACCTTGCCAATGTTTGCCTTTATGATAAATATTAAAACAATGGTTACTGTTTCTACTTGCTTTGCTCTAAAAAACATGAATGTCCAGTGACTTTAAATAAAGAACTTGTGGAAATAAAGACCATGATATTGTGAAAAACCAGGAATAAATAAAAGAAAAGACCTACTTTAACCACTAAAGATAGTCTACATGGTGTTTGCTTGCATTCAGGGCAAAGGAAGAAGCTGTGTTCCACGTGTGAAGTCCAGCACACAGGTGTGCTGGAAGAGCAAAGCTTTTGTGTCAGTGTTGCCTGGGAGGTATTTGCCAATGGAACCTTCCGTGAAGACTCTGGGAGGCCTGGGGATAGATAATGTCCTTAAGAGAAGGCTGAGAGAAATGACACCTACACATTCCATAAGAGCACTTCTAAGAACTGAGAAATTGGAAGGAAACTTTGGCAATTGTAAGAGGAGATGGACTGAAGGAAGTGGGGGAGGGGTGTCTCCCTGGAAGGAATCCTAGTTAGATATTAGAATGTCCTTGAACTTCGGGCTTGCTTCCTGAAATATTTTTCCTATTAGATGTTACAGGGTAACCTGCCATTTTCAGAGGGCAGAATAAAGGTCAGAGGAGTAACCGAGAGCTGAATGTGACCTTTAGAAATATCTTCAGTAAAAAGGGTTTTGTTTTTTACTTTTTTGACTTTTGTCAATTACAGAGTTGTGTATCACTGTCTTCCTTAGGGTTTTATTGCTGTGAAGAGACATGATGGCCATGGAAACTGTTATAAAGGAAAACATTTGATTGGAGGCGGCTTACAGTTCAGAGGTTTAGTCCACTGCCCTTGTGGCAGGAAGCATGGTGGTGTGCAGGCAGACATGGTGTTGGACAGGTAACTGAGAGTTCTACATCCCGACCAGCAGGAAGAGAGACACTGGACCTGCCTTGGGCATATGAAACCCCAAAGCCCCGCCTCCCAGTGACACACTTCCTCCAATAAAGCCACGCCTACTCCAACAGGGTCTCATCTCCTAATGCTACTCTCCATAAGCTCTCAAATAGGCGTCTGTCAGGTCATTCTTACAGAAACTGCTACACTCACTAATTAAATCCTAAAATGTCTTAAGTTTTTAAATATACACACTTAACTATTTATTTGTGTGTGTGTGTGTGTGTGTGTGTGTGTGAGCTTCTACAGGTACCTTCACAGGCTGGAAGAGGGCACTGGATCTGATGAAGCTGGAGCTTCAGGCAGTTGTGAGCCGCCAGACCCAAATGTTAGGAACCGAACGCGGTTCCTCTGAAGAGCAGCAAGCGCTTAGTGCTGAGCTGTCTCTCTAGCTTCTTTCCTCCCCTTCTCAAAAATTTGAAGTAAAAAAGTAAAGGTAATATAAATACAAACTGGATTTTGATTATTAAAAATTACCCATATGTGTTTATACTTCTGTCTTACTAATGCTATGCCGGTGACTGTAAAGCATGTCTGTCATTTTGTTTGTTTCTTCGGTTGGTTCGGTTGGCATCAAACTTAGAGATCTGCTTTCTTTTGCTTTTGGGGTGCTGGATTAAAGGTATGTATCACCACTACCAGCTTATGCTTTCGAGACAGGGTTTCTCTGTGTAGCCCTGGCTGTCCTGGAACTCACTCTGTAGACCAGGCTGGCCTTGAACTCAGAAATCCTCCTGCCTCTGCATGATGAAAGGCTTGCGCCACCACTGCCCGGCAGCTTATGAATTCTTATATAATTCTCCTCTGGAAATGTGGAAACCAATTCTCCTTTCCTTGAGTGAAAGCCATACTTGGGGAATCAGTTTTAACATTAGAATATTCTGGAAATGAAAATACATGAATTCTTAGCTTTGGCCACAGGAAGATTTGTGGCTTTTCCCTGCTCTCAAGCAATCTGGCTGCCATTTTGCAACACGTGGCCTATGTGTCATGGCAGTAATGCTTCTTAGCAAAGGACAAAGAAGAGAGGCTTCCTGCCTCAGCTGTGTACATGAGGCTCTAGCTGTTCCCACAGTCCTGACTGCGGAAACTGACGTAATAAATGATTACTGCTTCAAGCTAAACTTTGGGGACAATGTAGTCACGCAGTGATAGGCAGCTAACATGATCGGCATAACTGTCTTTTTGTTGTTGTTGTTGTTGTTGTTGTTGTTTATCAATCTTTACTGCTTTCCTTTCTCCTCTGCGGCAGAGATGATTTTCGTTGCTCCGTAGATCCAATGAAAAGTGAGTCAATGTGGCTCCCTCCAGTTTTCATGGTGGAGACACTGGATGATATAAGAAAGACTGGCAATGCAAACTGTGGAGCTGAATTATCCCCCCTTGAATCCTCTCTGGGCAGCGGAGGGTGTGCCGTTTTCCCTGTGTTTAGTTTTTCTCCTGTGTCCCAGGAACAGGGTGGCGTTGCATGGGTCACTGTGAAGATTAAATGAGGAATTGTGTACAAGAGGATTGACAGAGTGTTGGCTCCGCAGTGCGTGCTGCAGAGGAGCAAGCTAAATCACTACACCACAGGACTAGTGACAGCCACTTCTAACGATGGCAGATGTGCTATATTCATCTTTCTACTCTTGTAGCAGGTTATCTTGACATCTTCCCATTATAAATAAAACAGTGATAAATATAATTGACCAACTAGTCTTCTTTATTTTTTGGAAATAATCCCAATACTTAGACACGAATTAGCTCAAAGATGCTCTTGAAACTGGTAAAACCAAGCTTTCAAGAATTATAGAATTTACCTTCACACAATCTATGCTTCTGTTAATGAATGGCTTTCCAGCTTTCAAGCATACATGTGTTATGTGTCTCTCTGTGAAATGTTGGATAGCAGTGAGCATTTCACCTGGTTATAGCTCTTCAGTGAGGAGAACTTGGAGGCCTGACACACTGGTTTTCAGGTGACTTTTGTTGCAACATTGAAAAGAGAGAGGGATGCAGATATCAGGCTCTGTAGTGCCAATGACCAGGGATTAGCACACTCAAGCTTAACTGAACTGGAACTGGGACTCATTTTCCTCAACTGCAGACTGCAGGATGGAGATTCTGACCTTTCTAAAGTCCTAAGACTGTGAGCCTCTTGGTATTGTCCTTTCTCTCTTGTAAATGAAGGTCATTGAAGCTTCAAGATAGCATTGCTTTACAGTGCCATGTTTCTACAGATTCTGTCATGTGTCACATAATGGACAGTTTATAGAAGTTACCAGAGGAGAAACATTTGACAGAGATGCCTCAACAGTCCTTTGTTTCAAGCAAGAACTACTGTCATCTCCAGTGTCTACAGCTATTCTAGGAGGGGAGTCTGGGGCTCCTACTGGGACAGTGAAAACCCAAGTAAATGTCTTGTCTTGTCTCAAGGTTTCTTAGTCTGTTTTGTGGCATCTTCCATCTTTCCCTCAGCCATGGTATCTTTTTCCTCCCATCTAGAAAGACAGGCAAACCTTTCAAGTATCAATTTAGGGCTGGAGTCCAATGTCTTCTCTTATCTGAAATTCATGGTACAGTTGCCACAAAGCAGAATCTCAGACAGCTCGGTGGGTGATTTTATAGTCAGCATTAAGAAAAAGCAATTGCCACACAACTAATAAAGTTTTCCTTATTGCTGTGACTGTTGGCAAAGGCGGGTGTCTGGGGACATGGACTGCTTGAAAGGCTTCATTATTCTGTGAGAATATTTTTTTAATATGATTTCAACAGCTCCTGACTGACTGTCAGCCTCACTGGGTGGCTGTGAAAAGTGCCCCCTCGCCCTCCAATAGCAGATCCTCGCACCCACAAAAGCGTTCAGGTCAGTTGTGTGTACCTGAGTCTTTCCTGGTAATTAGCGGGTAGAATTACCAGGTAGCAGGCGGTGTGATCTGTCAATTGGCGCTGAGTGGGGGGTGTTTTCATTTCTAGTGGTCTCCCAACCACATCTAATTTAAAGTGTCAACAGAGTTTATTTCTGTCTTTTGCTCCCACTGCCAGATTGTGAATTTTCCCTTTAGAAAACTTGTCTTAAAGTAAGACAGATATTTGGAACACATGAACTTCAAGGGGAACTATTCCTCAGCCACCACAAACTATGTAAAAAGACTTCGGCCTCATTTCTTTATCCTGTAGTGTGCTTGCAGTCTTTATAACAGCCAGTACAGCCCAGGCATCTTGTCTAAGTCCAAGCAAGATTAGGCAGCTCTCTCCTAAGCAGTAAAGTCACACTGTGTAAGCTGGACCAGAAGTGAGGCTAGGGAGAGTTATGGGAAAGTCTTTGAAGCCTTTTTGCTGTTGTTTGGTGTTGGGTTCCACAGGGCTGTGTGGTTTAGCGAGATGCCTTTCCCCCTACCATCTGAATCCTTCAGGTTGTCTCTAATTTTTAATACTGACAAAAGGCATTCTGAGAAGACATTGATGTCACATGGTGCCCAGTGAATTATTTAGGTCCTGAAATTGATGAAGTTGAATAACGGTTGTGATTGAGAAACAAATACAAGGTTAACTTGGACTTTCTAAAGATCTCTGTCAGGTTGAATCCTAAACAGTTGTGGATGTAACCGCTGCTATCCAGCATTAGTTCAGGATGAACAGATTTTTCTTTCCAGGCAAAAGGCACCTTGGTGTGGGGAATAAGACTGACTGTATTTATAACTAATACATTCTGGTAGCACATTTAAGTTCTGATATTAATCAGCTTTCTCTTGGGGAGTGCACCTATGAGTGAGCAGAACGTTGCCCTGTACTCTCATTCAACATCAATTTGGCTTTATAAGGTTATCCATCACTTGAAAGGAGAATCACGTTTGAGAAGGAAAACCCACAAGAAAGTTCCCTGTATGACACTCAAATTCTAAGACCTGACGCGTGTTCTCTGACTCCATCCTTCGTACTAGACAGTCTTTAGTAAACAGTTGGGTGATCCTTGCAACTTTGAGCACAAAGAATAGACCCTGTGCTGTAAACCTCTCCATGACATTGTGGAGCCCCCACTGTGTCAGTCCCACCCCGATGGGGGATTTTTGACAAATTCTGACTTTTAATCTCTTTAAGTTCCCAAAGCTCCTGGAAAGTGGATGTTCTCAAAGAACAGACTAGAAAGCAAATGGTCCTTCTACTGAACCTTTTCCTTCCATGTCTGGGCAGTTGCTCAGCCCTTCCCTTCTGCACCAGAAAAAGGGTGGGCAAGATGTAAATCTAGGTATTGAAACAGTAATAGAAAAGGAGGCACTAGCTGGCATTCCCCTGCAGCTAAACCAATGAAATGAAAAGAGGTTGATTTACAGGAGCTTGCGTTTCCCCACCCCAAACCTGGAGCACTGCCTACCAACTTCATCAGAACACTGTGCCAGCTGAACTGCTCTGTGGCAACAAGCATTCATGTCTGACTTCGAGAAGTGTGTTCCGGGTCAGAGTCTCAGAAGGTGAGAAGGAAAGGGGGAGATTCTCATAACGGAAGGAAGAAGTAAGTGCTGCCCCTCCCTAACCTGCTCTGGGGTTTTGAGCTCAGGTCTGCATTTCTGAACTGCACAAAACCCACACTTGGTGTGCGGCATGGAGCCAGGCTCAGTGGAGGCCGAAAGGTGATTTCATGGTGTGCTGACACCCTTGGAATTGTACACAGTTGTGAGGCCTGCTTCTCAGACATTTGGACAACAGCCATGATGAAGGGAGGGAGGGGAAAAGGCCAGTTTGCATTCTGTTACAGACCAGCCTTTTGGATGACAGAATTCTTTCCAATCAAAATGCCAAGGATTACTCCCTGCTGTGAGCTAATAGGGTGCTAATTAGCATATTTCATTTATTTATTTAACTGGGATAGAAACCACTGGGCATGTGGCCCACTTAGAATGGTTTCCTGGGGGAAACCATGAGATGCTCTGAGCATCACCTCCCTATGTGCTGCAGGAAGCCAGTCCATAGAAGCATGGTGTCCACTCCTTCTCTCCTTCACACCTCTCTTTCTATTCTGGTCTTGTTTCAATAAGAAGCTAAAATGAAAAGTGAAATGGGCCTGCCATTTCCTGGTGTTTGTGCACGTTGATGCTTTATCGGCAGCTGTCTGGACCCCTCTGGACTTGCCTCTAACTTGTAATAATAACTTTAGGTCACAAGTGGAGGTGCAGACCTTGCTTTCTCCCCATCAGTCACTTTTTTTGCAGACTATGAATGGACTCTCGTGACCATGAGGTGGTTGCTGGGCTCCTTAGCTCTCCCTGGGCTACATTCTGGGGAATATTAAACCGATTTGCCATCATTTCCCCCTCATTTGGGGAAGAAAGCACTTTAAATTTCTCATACTGCCCTGGAGTACTTTTAGATTCTTCGGGATTACTACGGCTGTTAATCTCCCTAATGGTATATTTTCAGCCTGTTCAGAGACAAATCATTAACAGTGTACAGTGAAAAACAAAGCAGCCAGAACACAGTAAGCAGAGAGAAATGGATCCTAGTCCCAAGATGCTTCCTGAAATGCTTAGCCCGTGAGTTAAGCAGCAGCAGGAAAACCAAGGGGCAGAATAACAGGCAGTAGTTGTGCTATGAAGACTCCTGCTGCGTGGCTACTAGATTCACACACACACACACACACACACACACACACACACCCCACACACATGTACACACACATATATAAACACATACCTACGTACTTAACCAAACTCACACAGTAAGAGTATTGTTACAATTTTGTAGAAATAAAAATTGTGTAAGGTTCTCTTATTTTCTGAGGACTCAGTTGATGGCACCATGGTTCTCTTGATTACTCACTCCAAAATCCTTGGAGAAAACATGACAATTTCCTTTTACTCTGGTCGGTCACAGAATCCTGTCATTTTTACTGCTCAATGGTATTGAACCTGGACTTCTGTGCTTTTCACATTGTCTAGTAACTGGTAGCTTAGACCCTGACCCTTCAAAATGAGCTCCATGTTTTTAGTATTGCATAGTTCTTGTTAGAAACTCATGGATTTGGTGACTCCTGGAACTCAGGAGAGATCAGAATATACCTAAATAAACCCCCATGGTGATTTGTCTCTGAAGTGATAACAGCCCCTGCCCCCTAACAAGCTCCCCCCTCTGTTTCTTCTCTATCAGTGTCCTCTACACACCTCTCCTCAGGCCTCAGTATTATTATGTGGCCTGTCTGCTGGAAGTTATGTCCGCTGTAACCTACAACATGGAACATCATAGACGATGTGACATTGTCAGCCTATGTTGTCAGGTAGCCTCAAGCTGCTACTTCATCCCCTGCAGCTTGGGTCCTGGAAAGCTGACTGAGGTAATAAGGGAATGAATAAAGAGCAGACAAACATAGTATACAGAAAACCTGGCGCCAGGTGGGCTGTACACACTCTGAGGGAATAGCGCCACCTATGTAACAAACCAGAGCTCCGCATGTGTATCATGAACTGCACAGGGGTGCAGACTAGCTAGAATAGGTAAGGGTTCTCAGTAGGAGAGCAAGTCTCAGAGGAAGCTGTAGTTGCTAATTTTTGTGTACATGGATCATCCGCTGTACTCGCCCACACTGTCAATATTTACAGAGGAAGGCTTTGCCGGTCCCAAGCCCATCTGTGTGGGAAAGGCTTTGCAATTCTCATGGGTCTGAGGCATCGGTCCTTGTCACGGCTCTACCTGTATCAAACAGTACACCGCAGTGGGACTTCATCCATTCCCTACCCATTCATTCAGGGCTCCCTTAGCGCCTCACAAAACACTTTTAATTTCCGTGCAGGATACTGCTTCTGTGTCCAGGCAAAATATTTCTCTGGTCTATTCTAGGTGACCCAAGTCTCTTCATGGTATCACAGACATTTAGAGTTTGGCTAAGTTGATCATGACTTGCTGTGCTTTGCTTCTTGGTAGCCAGTGGCACTGATATTCTTAAAGTCACTTAGAGTAATTCGTTATACATGGGTATGTTCTCATGGTGGAGCCGGCCTTCAGTACTAACACCCCGCCATACTATATCTTTAGTCCCAATCGTAACTATCTCTGTTACTCTGACATATTGTCCTTTGTGGTAATCCAGAAGTCACTTTTGAGCCAGCTGCTTTGTTCTCTTTATAGTTAATTTATGAAGCCATCTGGATCATATAGAAAGACCTGACTGTTATTTGTAGCTGAGGGAGATGTTGGGACGCTGCCCAAGTCCAGGGTATCCCAGACACCCCCCTCTAGCTACCACCTTCTAGATTTTGTATCTGGGTTCTTGAGAATCATTACCCCGAAGCATCCTTTTCTTCCCAGTTCTTCCAACATTCTTGATTTTGCACTGTGCTTTACCAAATGACACAGACTTCCCTTGTTGCTAAATCGATCTGATCTGACCTTCTCTTGGAAAAACAATTGCCAACTTTTTTTTTTTTTTTTTCTGTTTTCGAGGTCAGATTGGAAGTTCTTGTCATAACAGAAGCAGTAGAGTTTTTTGGTAGCCTACAACAGACCATCTAATAAATATCTAGTAATAATTTGAGTTTTGTTAAATTGAAATATCTAAGCATTCTAAGTGTTCAATGCTCAAATGAACTATTTGCCATTCTAGTTTTATTTCTCAATATAAGATTTGATTTGCTGTGGGGAACGTAATGAGGACTTTCAGTACACTAGTGCAGGCTTCTTCGCCTCTAAAATGTATACTTAACAGTTCGTCCTTCACAAACACCAGTGTGTTATTTGAAGAAAAAAAAAAAAGTCGGAAGAAGAAAAAAAAGCAGATCTAACTGATGATTGGCTGATATATGTTTGTTTGTTTGTGACAGACTGCTGTGGGTTAAAAGTGATGAGGAGAACAACTAAAATTATTGTACCCATACTAATACAATTAGAGTTGGGTCCTGATTTTTTTTGGTTTTAATATTCTGATTGAGGAAGGAGAGAGCTATGTGTGTAAGGAGGGGTTTCAAACAGTTCTCCCTCTAAGGTGAGAGCCTGTTTATGATCTGTAGTTGATTATTGTTTCATGTAAGAGTCCAGGGAAACAGACATAGTTCATTAAAGAAGAATTACTATGAGAGGTCTTTGGAGATAAGGTAGAGGGAGTCCCTTTCATATTCTGATTTCCAAGCACAGGCTCTTTATCTACACTTGCAGGGCACCTGTTATTCATAAACTGAGAAAAGACAAGTGCTATGAACTGTTTTCCTCTCCTCTAACATTTCAGACAATATCCCTTACAGTGAATAAGCTACGAAGCAACAGAGTGTTTACAGGCTCATATTTCCAAAAGGAGAAAACCGTGTTTGGCCAAAATGCTTCCCAGATATGATTTTCTGTGCCTATGTCATCAAGTTGGAGATGCATAACATTTGGAGCAAAGGCAAAGCAATTTTACAAAGCAGGAGTGATGTATCAGCCAAACCAGCAAACATAACACTGTTGGAGAAAACGTACTAAAATTGAAGAGAATAACATGTACGGAAGACAGACCTGGGAACCGTGGAGTGAGTGGTTCATTTGGTTGTTCTGAAACCACATAATCAACAGGTGGTGACACTTAGAGAGAAACCCATCCTAAAACTTTCTGATGGGTAGTATATTCTTTGGAGTGTTTAGGTATTTCTCAGGGTTGGTTTACCTAGAAATGGTGGTGTTGGTCAGGACTTCATCTCATTTGAGTTTGTCTAAGCATAGCATGTCCGCCCATCATCAGGAAGGCCATGGGTCTTTGTTTTGGCTGACCTAAGAGATGTTATTTAGCAGGAGTGGGAAATTCGAAGGTCACCTTTTATGCATCACTAAATACAAATGGCATACAGATGACATTGTACACTGTATACATTCTGGGAATCTCAGTTTGTAAATATAAATCCAGAGAGAACTAGTATGTGATAGGTAACTAGGAGCTAGTGATGTCCCCACGCAGGCAATGCTTACATTGCTAAGTTTGCTTTCTACAAAAATACCCCATTTTTACACTAGGGTATCTCTAGGAGGAAGTTGGAGTTTTTAAAGTTTGAAGTTTGCTGTTTTTAAACTTTTGTAATAGCTTGGCTTTGATTTTTGAAATAGATAAATCCATTAAATTCGTATTACTTGGATGATTGTATTTATAATGGGGGGGCAACTCCTTCTATTATTATTATTATTATTATTGTTGTTGTTGTTATTATTATTATTATTATTACTGAACAAACCTCAAAAGCTGACGTTAGGTCTGGGAGATCTGAGGCTCATCAGGAGAATTAGAAAATATTGTTAACAGCCAATATTAAGATAAAGTCTGGGGCTGGAGAGACGCATTAGGTGGTAGATAAAGTGCTTGCTGGAGAAAGCATGAGGACCTGATTTTGACCCCCATCACCCATGTAAAAGCCAGGTGCAGTGGCACTTGGTAATAAAGCAAATGCTAAGAACATTGAGACAGGTGGATCCCTGGGCTGGTGGGCCAGGTAGCCTCTCTGAGCTGACAAGCTTGTCTCAAAAAATAAAATAAAATAAAATAAAATAAAATAAAATAAAATAAAGTAAAATAAAATAATATAAAATAATATCAAATAAAATAATAAAATAAAATGCAGTGGCTAGTGATAGTGGAAAATACCTAGATGTTGGTCCATGGCCTCAATACCATGTGCATACATGCGAGGTACACCACATATATATGTATACACACACATACACACACACACACACACACACACACACACACACACACACACACACACAGAGAGAGAGAGAGAGAGAGAGAGAGAGAGAGAGAGAGAGAGAGAGCTACATCTTCAACAATGGGACTCTGACTAATATGGACTCTATAGAGCATTGTGGATAGAAGGTGAAAAATGCTGGCTGCTTGTCATGCTCTGTTCAATTAGAGAATATTCTTAAGTTAATGTCCCCTCATGGAAGAAGTCATGGACTGAGAATACAGTTGGAAGATGGTGAATTGTCTCAGAAATTTCCTTATAGACCCTTTGGACCTTGATGTTCCAACTTTTCTCTGATGCAGGACCAGTCTGTTGAATACTCTGTGTGCCATCGCATCATATCTATGTGTGACTAAAGACTGCAGTGCACCAGTGGTTGGAGACAGTAGCTTTCTGCTACAAGACTGGGGCTTCTCTGCTGAGGTCATCTGGGGATTCTGGGCCTTCCCAAGTCTGAGCAGCAGCAGATTCCCTTCTGTAGACCATGGTGTTGGTCAGTTTGAATATGGTCACCACTTTGAGTAAGGGTAATGTCAATCAAATGTTAGATGCTAAAAGCTTAAACTCCCAGGAGGAGCTATTGGGACACATGCCACTGTATTTTTAGGGGATGGATTCTAACAATGAATCATTAGGTCACTGGGGGTGTACTTTCAAAAAAGACCATGGGTCTTCTCTTGTCTCTCCCTCCTTCTTGGTTAATGGTATCAGAAATTTGCTCTATGTTCTCCCCATGGTATGCTGCTCTGCTGGAGACTCAAAGTGATGAGAGTCCTCAGTAGAGCACTGGAATCTTCAATGTTGTGAATCAATTTTTCCTCTTTATAAATGAACTTGGAAATACATAAATTCACCTGGGTTGTCTATGCTTTTTGTGTTATATTTATATTCTGTGAGGCAGAAAAAGAGAACAATTCAGAGAGAAGTAAGCAGAATTCCTCATTTTCTTGGGTCTTGCCAGTATATCTATCATTGGCTACCTCTTTTTGGGTAGGTCATGGGATTCATTGTTTGGTAATGCTGTGTGTCACTGGTCTTTGGCCATAGAGAATGCCCCTTTCCTTTCTGTGATCATGAACAAAAAATGCCCTGCATATCCAGAACTTTGTGTCCACATAGCTAAGCTGTTAAGGGCATTGATGGATTCAATGAGATTAAAAGGAAATAAATAGGCTCTATTTTAAGTGAAGTTGTATATAACAGATCAATAATTCTACCAGACATCTGTTTTGTTTTGTATTTCTGCCTCCCCCCCAACTGCTATGTTGGCTTTAGCCCAAAGCTAGGAGTCTTACCATGGCTGCGAACAGTGGCTGGGGCATTCTACTTTTCATTCACATTAATCAGGAAGTGAAAGCACATCTCCTTTCTCAGAAGCCCTAGGCATCACTTCCTGTTTTCTCATTGGCTCAAACTGGATTATATATCTATTATTGGACCAATGAACATGAAGCCTGGGAACTGAGGTTCACTGATAAGATTAAATTAAGCAAGGTCCTTTATAGATGTTTAAACCAACAATTACTGCTGATATTTTTAATAAAATACAAGCCTAGGTTTCAACACAACTGCAATTTGTGGAATAGAAGATTTTTGGAAAGTAGAATGTGTAAGAAATCTTAGTATTCTATTAATTCAACAAGGAACTAGATAAAGGATAAGAAATTTAGTAATCTGGTAAATATTAAAAATATGTTGTGCTGGATGCCGCCCCCACATAGGGAGAGTCAGAAGGAGAGTAGAGGGAGGAGGAAGAAAGGGAGGGAAAAAATCTGTATACAATGAATTTTGCTGAAATCACTGTTCTTGGAAGTTTGGAAACAACTTGTCTTCAAACAGAAACCTGGTCTTCCCTCTCTGGTTTATGTGAAATCCTTCTTTGAAGCAGGGGGATGGAACAGATAAAGGCAGGAAGATCCTTTTGTCTCTGTAATACTAGGGGGATGCACCGGAGAGTAGTCGTGTTCTTCCTATCGCAAAGAAAATAAAGCCTCACACTTGAAAGACCCCTTCTCTTTCTCCTGGTGGTGGTTTAATGAGCTCATCGGAGTACTTGGGAGCAGCAGGCATGGGATGTGTGGACGGTTTGTTCCTGATCTCTCCTCCGCCCTGTATGAGGTTGTCCTGATGGTCCAGCTCCGTCACACGTCTAAGCCCTCCTCATCTGGAAAAGGAAGATGATTAGGCTGTCTTTCCAACTCTGACTTAGCCTGAGGACGGAGCACAGTCAGATGCCTGAACTGCTCCCCACACGTTGAAAGGCTTCTTGGATGGGTGGCATTACTCCTGCTACTATTTGCTAACACGCCCCTGGGTCATTCATGGTCTTGGCTGAGATAGTTAATATCTTGCATTACTTTTGGTCTATAACATGAGATATCAAATCCAGTGCTCTCAATATATTTTTTTCTAGCATGGACGTAGGATTATCAGATCACTTTTCCCCCTCAAGATGCTAAAAGAGTGTTTACAAAAGGACAGAGAATTGAGGGGCAGAGACTCTCAATGGTTAGCTTTTTGTTGGTGGTGCTAAGGATTCCATTTCCTTGGGATTTTAGTGACAGCGATTGTAATCTGGTGTAGAACATTCACCTCCTTGTCTATAGTTTATGATTTATATTTAAGCTTGTTTATAGTTTATATTTATATTTAGGCATATATACAGCCATTAGTCTGTAGACCTGCTTATTAAGAAAGAATGTGCATGCTTCTAAGAAGTAGTTTGCTAGCCAGCCAAGGATACACATGTTTGTATTGACAGCTTTAGGAATAGAAGTCACAAATGCTGATCTCTGTGGGGATTTGCACTGATTATACTTTGAGTTTTAAAGGAGCAAATGATTTGGTGAGAAAATGGCCTCCAGAAGGAATGGGACTTGATTTCGACAGTGGGAGAGTGTGAATTACACCCTATATGGATATACAAGTGAAGAAAAAGCTCAGAGAGTTTGGAGTTCATGATAGGGAGTTACTAAGTTTATAATTAAAGTAGGGGTCTCTGAGAATCTTCACTGTGCTCGTTGTAGTCAGGGCTTTTACCTGTTAATATTTTTAGACTATAGGTGTGAGCTCCTTTGACAGAGATGATGGTGGTGGTGGTGGTGATGGTGGTGTTGGTGGTGTTGGTGGTGGTGGTGGTGATGGCTGCCACAGGACACTGACAATAATAGCTGTAGTTCATAACATGCTGACTCTTTGCGGGGCCTAATGCCAGTGTTTGCATGTAGTCCCTCATTGCATCCTAACTGCCACTTTGTGTGATAGTACTATATGAGTCTTTCTGTGTGGATGGGAAAGCTGAGGCACACACTGGTTAATAGATTTACTAAAATCCACAGAGTAAGGAAGGAGTTGTGCTGGAAGGCGGAGTCATAAAACCCCAAGTCTAAATTTCCTTCACTGAATAGAACTCTTAACCCATCACCACCACGGTTCCAGGAATTCGTCTCCCGTGCTTGTAACTCAAAGCATATCATCTGCTAACTTTCTTGTCTTTATCAGAATCCTATGCCTCTATACAACTGTTAGCATCATTGCCACCTCACAGACAGAAAATCCAGAGGTCAGAGGTCAGAGGGCTAGCTCCAGTAAATTTGTGCTCTTAGCTATTATTATAGTATTATAAAAATAGAATATTGCTTATGGGAAATATTAGGGATTGGCAAAAAGAACTTGTAAGACACAGGTCAGTTGTGAAATGTTCTGTGTACACTGCTTTACCATAACGATGTTACAGATGAATAGACTTATCGTTGTCCAGAGGTTGTAACTCAGACTCAGAAAAGTTAAGAAAGTTACCACATATCTGAAAAATGATAACAGGACCCAAGACATAGACGTTGGCTATGGACGTAAAGACCTGGGATTCTAGCAGCACTTTGAACCATAGTCATGAGATTTTGAAATGTTGGCTCTCTGTGCTCATAACACTATTTCACTCAGTCACTCAATAAATATTTATTGAGCACCTACATATCATGTAAAAAGTCGCATGTCTCCATGGTTACCCAGGCATGTTCTTCAATCACAGATCACCTCTAGAACACAGGTGTGGCTGAGTGGTGGCATAGATGTTTAAACAAATTTGATAGTGACAATTCTGTGATTGTTCTAAACATTTCCCTGGACTGGTTCTGTTTTAAAACAAAATCTGAAGTTCAACAAGCAGCAGCAACAATCCACAAATGTACACATCACATGCACTTACATAACCAGAGAGCTCCATCAGGTCTGATCTGAAAGAGGTCTCAACTTTGTAGTAGCTGAGGGGAGCATTGCTCAGCATGGTCTTGCTCACGACCCACCTCTGCTTGTTAAATAATTTTTTTGCTGTTTTATTTGCAATGTGAGTGTTGGTTGAGTGACCCATGGTTTAGGGTGGAATTGTTCCTGGGAGCAATGAGTGACGGTAGTCACAGAGCCAGTCACTGTGTGACACGGAGAGATCCCAGGACAGCCTAGACACAGGGCCTCTGTGACTGATGGGCCTGGTGTGCATTTCCTTCTGAGACTCTACTTACTTCAAGGCACTGAGCTTCTCATTTCAAGGACATCAGAGAGAAAGGATAACTGCTGTTGCTGCTATCTTTCCTCTGGATTTGAAAGCAAGAATACAGATCATTGTATATGCTCTGGGGACTGCAGGTCTACTATTTATTTGTGTTTTTTAGAGACAGTCCATCTCTCCTGACTTCAGCTCTCCACAGAGCAGGGGATAGTCTTGAACTGTTGCTCATCCTGCCTCTACCTCCAAAGCCCACATGTGCTAGGACTATAGGATGATGCCACCCAAACTCAGTTTTTAATAGACAATTTTGCTAGAACTTTTTATAACTAAGCAATGCTGGCAGAAAAGCAGTTCCCAGGTTTGGGGCATCTACATACCTGGTCTCCTTTCAATTTCAATAATTCAGCACTTCACAGCATCACATGGTAACTTCCAAGTTGTAAGTTTTAAAGATAGGTTTGTTGGAATGGAACTTGAAATCCTTAATAATATTTAGCTATTATTTTGTTGATGGACATTCCAGTTATTTCCAGATTTGAGCCCATTAACAATCTGATACTGTGTTTTGTAGGTAACACTCATTCTGGATAATCTCCAAGAACAGAATTACAGGTTTATAGAGCAAGTGTATTTTTGCAGGGTAAATTTAACTTTACAAGAGATTGCTGTGGCCCACAGAGATGGCTCAGCTGGCAAGGGTGTTTGCTGCCAAGCCTGGTGGTCTGAGTTTGACACATGGACCTGTGTGTGTGTGTGTGTGTGTGTGTGTGTGTGTGTGTGTGTGTGTGTGTGTGTGTGTATGTGTGCGTGTGTGTGACAGAGAGATAGAGAGAGACAGAGAGACAGAGACAGAGACAGAGAAAGTGATGGGCTATTCAACCAAATAGTTTCTCCAGTTTATGGGTTGCTTATTTATTTTATAATGGTGCATTTTGAAAAGCAGGAAATCTAATTTTTGACAAATTCCATTCCCCCCCCCCGGAATTTTAAAGAAGCAAATGTTAAAAATTGCTGTTACCTTTTTGTGTCCTATCCAAAGGATCTTTGTCTACTCCAGTGTTTCAAATATATTCTCCTGTCCTGCATTTTTCTTTTAGATGTTTTGTGACTCTGCAGTTGTCATAGGTGTAGTTGTTGTTTGGCTTAACCACTTTGCTCCTGGTGGGTTACACACGCTTGCTGCACCCACCCAGTAGCTCTCTGGATTTGTGAAAGAACACACACACACACCACTACCACCACCACCACCACCACCACCACCACCACCACCACCACCACCACCACCACCACCACCACCACTACCACCACCAGCAGCAGCTAATTTTTGATATGCCTTGGCTATCACAAATGCTGGGCAGTTCTAATCCTCCCCACGGCTAGCATACACTTCCCTCCCATAATCCTGGCTCAACACCCTTTAATTCTATTGTTTTATTGTTGTTGTTTTTTTATTAATCATTTTCTTCATTTACATTTCCAATTATATCCCCCTATTCATTTACTCCTCCACAAACCCCCATTCCATCCCCCTCTCCTCCCTCCCCTTTGCCTCTATGAAGGTGCTCCTATACCCACTCACCCACTCCTGCCTCACCTGTCTAGCATCCCTCTATTCTGGGGCATCAAGCCTCCACAGGACCAAGGGCCGCCTCTCCCACTGATGCCCGACAAGGCCATCCTCTGCTACACATGTATCTGGAGCCATGGCTCCCTCCAATGTATACTCTTTGGTTGGTGGTTTAGACCGGAGCTCTGGGGGGTCTGGTTAGTTGATGTTGTTCTTCCTATGGGGTTGCAATCCCCTTCAGCTCCTTCAGTCCTTCTCCTAACCCTTCCATTGGGGCCCCTGGGCTCAGTCCGATGGTTGACTGTGAGTATCTGCATCTGTGTTGGTCAGGTGTTGGTAGAACCTTTCTGGCTCCTTCTGGGCGGCTTCTGGGCAGCCCTTCCTGGGGCCGCATTCGTTCTCACCTACATTTCTGATGATTTTCCTTCTATAGTTCTAAATTTGATCATCTCCCTCCGAATCATGCCGATTCTCCCTTCCCTTCTCCCAGTTCCTAGCCTGCACGAATCTAAAGGTCCCATCTCAGTCTATCTGCCTGGCCATTGGCTTTTTATTAATTGATCAAAAACCAATCAGGGACAAGGACCCCAATTGAAGTTTTTGGACCGGATTAATTCAAAGCACTAGAACCAATGCCCAGCACGTAGGTTGAAAGTCCATTTATCTTTTACAAACCAAGTGAAGTCAGGATTGAAGTGTATTCCTTTGTTTACATAAAGATATCTAGTTGTTCATGTACAATTTATTAAATAGACATCGTCTCCTCATTAACACGAGACACTAGTCAAAAATAAAATAATACAAAACAGAATGACCTTACACAGCAGGGTTAACTTCTCATAGCCTCAGTGGTTTCCACCACCTTCATCAGTGCTACATTACCGTGTTTATTGGGATTTAGGATTCTTGAATTCAGGTTCTGTTACTCCTCCAAAGCATTTTCCAATTGTTTAGGCAATTCTGTGTTCGTTTTATTTATTTGAAAGTTTAGAAATAACTTGAAGTTATCTTTACAATTCTGCTATAATTTTGAAGGGATCCCATTTGAGCCATTGATGATTTTGGAAAAATAGAGTGGCAAGATTGTATCAACATGTCACAAACATACTGATATAAACATGGTAACAACATCCAGTAACATCCAGCTCTTTTCAACTAAAAACATCTAATTTTTCCCAGGTGTATTTTTGAAATATTTAATTTTGAGTTCTCCCATATTCTTATCAAGTTTTAAACCAGCTATTGGATGGTTTGAAAACGATTCTATCTGCCCCCTCATTCCTTGCTACCTGAGGCAGTTGGGAGAGCTGACTGTGGGGTCATGAAAGCAGGTGAGCTGGCCCTGTCCATCACTGGCTATAGCACTTGGGAGAGTGGGTCCTGCACCTTGCCTGGGCAACACAGTGGAGATGTTCCTGACGGCAAAGGCAAGGGTTAGCCAGTCCCGAGGCTGTGAGAGCGGGAGAGTTGGCCCTGTCCCTCCAAGGCTGGAGCCCTTGGGAGAGTGGGCCCCAAGCCTTGACTGGGCAGCACAGTGTAACTGACGTGGGAGGCATGGGTTTGGGTGAGCTGGCTATGAAGGCATGAGAGCAGGAGAGCGAGCCTGCCTCCTGCTGACTGAGCACTGGGTGGCCTAGCCTGAGCAGTGTGGGAGAGCTTGCCCTGGTGGTGTGGATAAGGGAGAGCTGATAGGTTGACCAGCTCAGTCATCACCCAGGCTTAGATCCAGGGCTCTGAATTGTCCTACATCAAAATTTATATCATCTGCAAATGGTTGGGACTGGTAAAAGGGCCAGTCCTGCTGTTCCAAAGCTGCAGGATCTCCATGACAGAGGGCTCCTGCAGGCTAACCTAGAGGAGTCTCCATGAAGATCCAATACTGATGTTGTCACAGAAGCCAGAGATCTCGAACCAGACCAATGACTCATTGCAACGAGCATTTTCAGGTGAAGATGTGTGGACAGAGGGATATTCTGTGGGACACACTGTGACACACTACAGCTTCCATGATGAGATGTTTTATATGCTTTCAATCTTTTTGGGGGGAGGGAAGCAGTTGTTACTTTGTGTGTGTGTGTGTGTGTGTGTGTGTGTGTGTGTGTGTGTGTGTGTGTGTTATTTGTGGGGGGAATAGCTACAAGGGCAAAGGGTGGATATGAGGGGATGGGGAGATGAGCAAGACTGGGGTGCATGGTGTGAAACTCATAAAGAATCAACAAAAAGTTAAAAAACATTCTAAATTGTATTTCAGTCAATGGAGAGACCCTAGGTATATCAAGCACTCCGGGACCCACCTCATGCTCTGGAGTAGTTGAACAACATGTAATGGACTCCACAGGTTTCTAATGTGTTTTTATTTGGTTACAGTTTGATGGAGGTTTTGTGTTTTCTTGTTTTTATTTCTTTTTGGGTGTTGTTTTATTTTGTTTTCTTGGTTTTGAGGGGGTTTGTTGTATTTTTTAACTTTGTTTTTAAATTTTTACTTATTCTTCTTTCATCCAATACATCTCAAAAGCAGCACCCCCTTCTCCTCCTCCCTCCCCCAGATCCACCCCTCCCCAGGGACAGGGAAGGGATCTGCAAGAGGGGAAGAATATGACCAAAACATTTAAGTTTAAAAGTTGTTTAAATAAAAAGATAATACAAAATTTCAAGTTAAGGAATCACAATAGTTGAAAATCAGAAAGAAAACTGTGTTTTAAATAATGGCTTGTGTTTTTTAACCTTACTAAATTCATTTAGCAGTTATCTTTTCTAGGTAGACTTCATGAGGTTTACTATGCATTCTAACATATTGTTAGTGAATAGTTGTAATTTTGCTACATTCAATATTTGTCTTGTATTTATTTTCATTTGTTGTATTTGCTGGGATGTCTAATGAAATGTGGGAAATCGGAGAGAGAGATTTTCACCTTGATTTCAGCCTGAACTTTTAATGATTAACTATGGTGCTAGCTATTGGGCTTGTTTATTCCTTCATCAATTTTGGTGTGATATGCATTTTTCAAAATATGTCATTCATTTGGTTGACTAGTTTATTGCTATACAATTATTCATAGTATTCCTTTCAGTCCCTTCTAAAATATTTGTTAAATGATGTCTGGTTTTATATTAGCGAAATTAATGAGTTGTATATTTTGTGATATTTTTCTCCATCAGTCTTACTAAGGATTGATAAACCATATACATCTTCTCAAGGAAATGACTTTTGACTTTGATCATTTTGCAGTTTGTTTTCTAGTTCGCTGCTTTCCCATCTTAAATAATTCTTCTGCTCACTTGTCGCCTAATCAATTTTTACTTTTCTAGATCCTTAAAATGTAAACTTAGATCACTGATTTAAAGCCTCCCCTTTGCCCTGTGTTAAGAACAATCATTATGATAGCTGACTGTATGAATCTATTCCAGACTCCCTTCCTTGAGGCCTTTGGAAAGAGCTGTTGCAACCGAGAAGCTGGGAAGACCTCTTCGTTATGTTGCCTGTGTGTGTGTGTGTGTGTGTGTGTGTGTGTGTGTGTGTGTGTGTGTTTAATGTACCTGAAGCAGGGAAGACCTAAAGGCTTCCCCAATGCCACATAGGCAGAACATACCATCCTCACCATTGCCGGACTGCGCACAACTTAGTGGTGAATTGCTCACATCGTTATCACTTAGGCTGAGTTATACGAATTTTTGGCACCTATGTTGAGTTGAAGTGTTGAAGCACTGTGAAATGATTACACAATGATTCAGCATGGAAACCTAAAGAGTAGTGTGTATTCATAGAGGCAAGAAAAGAACACAATTTCCCTCTGCGGAGCAAGTGGTACAAAAGGAAGGATCATAATTTAATGCCTTCCTCAGAACAAGTACCAATTTATTTCATTTATATTTTGCCTTTTATGTGTACATAAATAGTAATATAGAAAGAAAGCTGTCTCTAAATCACAGCTATGCTGAAAATTTTAAGTGATGAAAAGCATTGAGTCATAATTTTATTGGCAGTGTTTTCTGTTTCCTGATGTGTCTTGCAGTTGACAGTGACTTCTATTTAATGAAATACAAGTAAATCTTTTAATTCTCATTTAAATACCATGCATGCAGTTGCAAACTGTTATTACTCATTCTGAGAAGATAAAACATCCATGCACCCAAGGTTGAGTTGCCAAATGTCACACAGCTTGTAGATGCAGAGCTGGGAATGGAACACAGGCATCTGAATCAAGCCTGTGCATCTACCATACTGTGTCACCTTACTTGATGAGGGCACACAGGGGCTGTTTACATTGTGAGAGCCTTGTCCCCTAGTGTTAGATTTTTCCAGGTGACCTTTGACCCTGACCCACTCCTGCTGACCTTCTTTGGTCAGTCTGCTTTTACCAATAGATAAGGCCAAAGCTCCATCTCTCATCTCAGCCAGTTCCTGAGCCCTGCCCATGTCATGCAATAGCAAACGCCAGCCATACCAAACTTCCCTCTCCTGTCATGGCAGCAACTGGTCCACACCAGGACATTCTAGCGCAAGGTTCTTCTAGCACAATATTGAGCCTGTTCTACAGAGGGTGCCAGTTCAGAGAATACAGTCGCTTTCTCAAGGGTAAGTCCGTTCTGCTTCCTCGAGGTTATTCACACTACGCCCATGCAGTAGTGTTCTGCTATGTCCTTGTCCCCTGGCTGATTTTACCTTGTACTTACTGTTATAAAGTGTAGCTGGGATTCATTGAGAGTCTGGTAAAACATAGTAAAACTTCAAGGTTGAGGCTAGCCCAGGGACCCCAGTATACACCTCTTATAGGAATCTGTCTGCTCCAAAGCTCCTCCCTGTCTTTTATCAATAACCTTTTCCAAGAGGCAGCCTCTCAGACTCTGCGCCCACTCCGATCTGTGTTTGTCATCTTTTTTGAAGGTACTATAATACTTACTGCCAAGCCGTCTCTGTCATCATAGTTATCACGTCACATTACGTTTACAGGGCTGCGGCTTTCTTCTGGAGTAGAGCCTCAGTTTCCCGAGGGTGATCACCGTGGTACATTCATCTTTGTATGCATGTCGTGATCATTTAATTTTTGCCAAATGCATTATCTTTTTGTCCAATCCAAAATATTCTTTTAGTGGCTAACAGCATCTAAAATTAAAGTGCCAATTAGGAACTATTGTAAGAAATGGGTTAAGATTTAAAAAAATATCTTGCTTACATACTTATTGACTCATTAAATCATTTTCTTCATTCAATAGATACTTAGACAGCATCCACTGAGACTCTTTGTTAGCCGAATGGTTGAGGTGTAATGAAGAAAGAGCTCTGGCTCTTTGCAAGGAAATCAGGGGATGAGGTACAGGGCTGCTGCGTTGTCATTCTGAGGAGTGGAAGACATCCCCTCTTCCTAATTTATAGTTACAGCAAAACATAAAGCACTCTAGGAAGTTGTTTTGAAAGGAGGTTCTGGGTAGGTGCCAGCACTGTATGGGGATCGTTAGTGTCACTAATTCCAAACAAAATGAAATTCTTTCCTCGTTTTGAGATTACTCATTAAATAAAAGCCCACACTTTTGTTCTGATAAATCCATTTCCTTATACATTCCCGAGGATGATATTTAGGTTGCTTTCCCCCTTCACTCACGTGCATGCCAGTGCCTTCCTTCCCCCCTCCCACAGTTGTTCATCCAGCTTGCTATTTTTAATACTGCTTTTCTGACAGAAGCAAGCCTAAGCTGTAAGAGATACATTTCATATCTTGCGAGTTGCCCCAACGATTCACTCTCTAGGAACTGAATAGATTATATATCTTTTTGATTGTTCCTACTCTTAAAAAAATAAAAAGGATATTGGGTTTCCTGAGATGTGATTTTTCAAGCTAAAATTAGGAGAAGGGAAAGCTGCTCTCCGTCCTGCAGGGGTAGGGCTCTGTACTGTGCGGGGTGGAGGTTGTTAGTGATTCAGGACAGAAATAGTTCCAGCTAAATTGAGCCAACGTCATAATTAGGTCCTATGTTTTCTACTCATGGAAGGAATGAGCCTGTGTGAGTGCCTAGTGTATATAGATCTTGACCAGTGCGAGCCTCCTTCAGGTTGTGAGGGTTGAGGAGGATGTTACACAGCTCAAAACACCATTTTATATCCATCCCTCCAGTACCATTAATAACCCCCATCCTACTGAGGAGAAATAGTGCATGGGACTCCGGTTTTGACTACAAATGATTCTTAAGGCCGCTTGCTCCCATGATTACATAGATAACCAAAATTGGACTTGATTTTCTTATTTTCTATTTTTTTATTCTCACTTTTATTTTTGCTTCTTTGGGGGCAGGGGTCACAAGGGTAGAGGGTGCAGACCTGGAAGGACTGGGAAGTGAGTGTGACTGAGGTACATGATGTGAAATTCCCAGAGAGTCAATAAAAGTTATGTTAAAGAAAAAGACTTATGGAATTAAATCTATGTAAAAAAATTAGCTTTTTTGGGGGGATTCTATACCTATTTTTCTTGAATCATACACAGAATTACATATGATCTATGGGAATACATTTGATTATGAATTTTAATGCTAACCATTCATATCTATCAATAGTGGAAGGTCCAGACTTGAAGCTGAATAATTCACAAACCTTGAATTGGAAATTCTTGAGACAATCTTATTTAAAAAACATTATGCAAATTTTCACATTGCTCAAGCTTCATTTACTCTTTACCAAGATAAAAATTTATGTTGTAATCAAGTCCATGATCTAGATGATGAAGGCAAAAAATCCACAGAGGTCTGGCTGGATAATAGGACTGCAGCCCAGAGAACATTGAATAGACACACTCTCCTAAACGCTGCTGCTCTTCCCATTTGCTCTCCTCTCTCACACAAGCACACTGTAGAATCCTGGGCTTTTGGTTTCATAATCATACGCACCCTTGGCTGCTTAAAAAACACGGAGTCAGCACATTTTGTGCAATGCTTCGATTTTACAATTTAAGATGGTTTACAGGTTTTGTTCTTTAGTTAGACCTCTGCGCTGGCCCACGTTTTGCTTTTACAATGCGACTTCAAGTTATTGAAATATACCCAGGTATGATAGTCTCCTCCAATTCTTTTCAGAGATATTTCTTTGGAGACCATTCTCATTGCTGACTACTTTACTCATTAGAAACCCCATCTTCCAGATGTTGGCTTTTAAAGATAGAAACAGCTTCCTAAAATTCTGATATTGCAACATAAAAATCCAGTTTTTTTTTTTTTTTTTTTTTTTTTTTTTTTTTTTTTTTTAAACATGGAAGAAGAACTAAACCAGACTTACAAATTGTGTGGTGCAGAGAAGAGCAAGGTAGCGAAGGAAGTCCCCACTCCTCTTCCTTGGTGTGCTTCTTGCTTCTCTCAAAATGCTATCACTTAACTCCTGAAAGGAAAGGGGAACAAAGACCTATTCTATCAGCACAGTTTCTCTTTGACAGGAAAACAGCTTAATACTCAGCATCTTGTGTGAAATAACTGTTGAGAGACAAAAGAATCAGATGAAGCTCTCCAACTCATACCAAGTGATGTTTTTGCAACCAAGTTCAAACTGCATTATTAATAGGAAGCTGGTTGATTTCTGTCCCTAAACACTGGTCTCTGAACGAATAAACAGTATCCTAATTGTTTTTGCCTCCAGTTCTAAGATTTCCCATGCCTAGCCTTTACATTTCGAATTTCTTATCAGAATCGCAATCCTCTGAGGCCAAGCGTGGTCATTGACAGCTCTGGGAAACTGGGCAGCCTCTGAACACTCGGTGATTGATTCTTGCTCTAATTGAGATAGCCTTGAATGAAAAGTGACCGAATAAGAAAGATTACTTATTTCAAAACAAAAACCAAAATAGTCATACTGTCAAGAACACTCTGGCAAGGTGATCATCGTCTTTCAACTACGGCAAATATATTTGTAAGTGTTGAAAAGACAAAAAAAGAAAGATAGCACAGGCTAGGGATCAGCTGAAATGCAGACATGCTTCGGCTATAAGGATAGGGAGCTTATTATTTTTCACTGCTTGTTTTATTAATCTGACTCAGGTTCCTTGTTGCTTTAATCTCCTTTATTAGGACTAGCTGGAAGTGTTGTCATTATTTGCCGTTTCAGTGCCTCGGGTTCCCTGTTTTGTTCTGAATTTTCCTTGCCAACTTCTTTTGACATGAAAGCGAAATGTTGTTTGGGTTAGATGTGCGAATGGGTCTAGGGTGGGTGTTTTATACGAAAACAATCACAGAAAATCAGTTGTGTGAGCAAATTCTATCTTCAGGCAAAATTCTGCTTTGGCTGCAAATGATATCGCACTGTAATGTTCTCTTCTCAGAGTTTTCTCTGGGCTAATGTGGTCCTTTCTCTCTGCTCCCCTCCCTCTCATGCCCCCAACTCCAATAAAACTAGATGCCTTATTGTGCAAATTGAGGAAGGCACACAGTTCTCTTCTCCAGAGGCGCTTTCATGGGAACGGGAACGTACCACAGACTGTTTGAGCACTTGGACAAAGCTTCTGTAAAGAGGAAAGGGTTAACTCCTCCGGTCTGCAGCTGATCCGTGTTCATGCTCATGGGTTCACTGGGGCATCATGGTTGTAAATGTGAGAGAGTATCCCGGGAGCCCGGCATGATTTTCTACTATTTTTAATAAATAAGTAAAAATGCATCAGAAAGCATTCCCACCTCCCAAGGAGCACACAATTAAAGAAAATGAAGAACGCAAGACCCCAAGTACAGGACTCTGGCTCCAGCCCTGCAGATGCAAATGCATTCTGCTTTTCTTTCTTATTTTAATTTTTATTTATTTATTTATTTAGCTTTCCTCAGTCCTCTGATTAAGTAATGACGATAGTCAGTAGGAAGGCATACAGAAAGGAGATAATGCCCTAGAGCACGTCAGTAGTAAAAGTAATTAGTTCACTGTTAACATCAGGGTGCTGTTAACAAGCACACAGGCTGGCTTTCCACCAAGCCGCCACCACCGAGGTAGTCAACTACAAAATTTTTTTTTTTTTTTTTTAAAGATTTTGTGCAAAGAAAGGAGAGTGGGGATTATGAGCTTGAAAGAGACTAAATTTGGGAATGGGGAATATTTTCAAAGGATCTGCAACTGCTGCCCTTATCTTCCAGGTCTAGGCATTAAGTACCATATGCGTTTTCAAAACATGTGTCCTCGGAGCAGCAGAGGCAGCATGCATGTGCGTGCGCTCGCACGCGCGCACACACACACACACACACACACACACACTGAAACACACACTGACACATACACATTACACACACACATACACACTGAAACACACTGACACACATACATACACATATTACACACACACATACACACATCACACATACACATACACACACACACACTGAAACACACACTGACACATATACACACATTACACACATACACACTGAAACACACTGACACACATACATACACACATTACACACACATGCACATCACACATACACACTACATAGACACACACGGGGGGGAGAGAGACAGAGAGACAGAGAGACAGAGAGACAGAGGGAAAGAGAGAGTAGTAAGCTAGTAAGTGTAGGAGATCAAGCAAAAACATTACTCTTCAAGGCACCTAGGGAACACAAGGTCTAATTGGAGAATCAATAACTGAAACCCCATTTTAAATATTCTGCTCTATTAATTCTTCAGGTTAATAAAAGCTGCCTGCACGGTGATATTTTGGGGATATAGATATTCAGAGTTGGATTACTTTTGACAAGAGCGTAAGGAATCTATTCAAAGCTGATTTTCCCCCCTTTTGTTCACCGAGGACCTGCAGAATCTAAGATAAAAATGGCAGTTGTCCTGAGGGCACCCCGAGGCATGTCATTAAAATTGGAATTTGATCCTCTTTTCATGGTTACTTGGGACAATCAGGCACATGAAACCTGAAAACTCATCAGTTTTCCAAAATATGACATGCCCTTGACTTTGCCACGTAGCAAGCCTTAGCTTTTGCAAAACTCCTTTAGATGTCACTCTGTCTTCAAGAATGCATGCTGTAGTCCTGAGCAAGGGATGAGAGGAGCCCTAGAGCATCTCGTCCCCACCCTTGCTGGGTTGATGCATTTGCCTCTGTATTTCCCATCAAAGACAAAGTCCCTCACAGTCTTCCAGTAAAAGGACAGTAAAAGGCTCCTGCATTTTCAAAGAAACCAAGCAATTACTGATTGTAATTAACGTCAATCTGAGAAGTGTTTTCAATCTACTTGTTCAAGCATTCCAGGTAATGGGTTCCTCTGCTTTTTAAAGCTGACAGAGCTGCGGAGACGGAGATAATGTGTTACCATTTAAAATTGTACGGTCGGTTGTCCGTTTGTTTTGTTTCTTTTTTTAATTTCTACTAATAAAGGCTTTCTCTCTTCTGTTGTTCATATTATCCAAAGGCTTAGAACCTATGAGAATGAGGCATGCCGGTGTTGAGGGAATTTGAAATGAAATGTGTATTTTACAAGGCAGTCCCTAGGAACTAAAGTTTTCTTTTAACTAATAAATTCTTAAACGAATTTGTGAACCAAGGTCTCCTCCCAGCCTCCACCTTAACGCTTGTTTTTCAAGATGAATGGCAAAGAGTCTCCCTCTCTGGGCCCTTCAGTTTTCCCTGACCTGGGAGATATTTGAATACTCCCAGCAGTGAGAATGCTTTTCATGAAGAAAGGGTAACTCTCTAACCCCAGGGCAAGCAGGAAGCTTTTCCAAGGAGGAAGCATGTGGGTTAGCTATTTCCCCATATACCTTAAAACTAACTTTTCTTTCTATAAAAGAGAACATAAGAAAAGAGATTCGGTGACGGAACTTTACCTGCCCACTAAAGCCAGCTGCGTTTTGATAGATGTGGCTGTGGCTAACACTGTCAGTTCAAGAATGTGCAAGAGGCAGCCATGTGACTAGCCAGTATGTACTATAGAATGAAAGTCATTCAGCATTGCTGGCAGGTCCAGAAACTCTCGGGCTTGGGTCTTCCCCACAAGATATTCCTCTGTTTGTGCGCAGAGTGTTACTTTGTGAACTTCAGTTGGTTAAAGCTGTTGGTGAGCAACACAGGCTTTCTTTTTTTTTACGTAGGAACTGTCACATAATTAAATCCCTCTTGGACAGAGGCACACAGTTGTATTTATTTCCTCAGAGCACCTTTCCTTAGGAATAGCATTTGAGGACCTTTTCGTCCTGCTGTATGTCTAGATGTCAGTTTTCATAATGTGATCAACCAAAGGCATAACTGAGTTATTTGCATAACTCATGCAAATCTCTGATTTTTTTTTATCGTTGTTGTTTACCAACATGACAGTTTCTTATAAGCTGCTAAACGTATCTTTTGTTTGCTTTGTCCTCTGGCTTCACAATGCTTCCTGACCCATCTGGATGGGCTTTTTCTCTCTCACCTCTAACTGTCCTACTCTGTCTTATTCCAAAAGAAGCTCCTGCTGGTAGCTTTGCCAATTATTATCAACTTGGCAAGGATCATTCAAGTGTTCTGCTTTGCCCTCCCTTTCACGAAATGGTCATTATCGCTAAACCTTGAATATATCATACATATGGTTCCTGCCAACCCCCAAGGGAATATCCTGGAATAGTTCCTGTTGCCGATAGTAACAGTGTCGTCTATCGAGAGACTGTAGCGGCCGGTTATCCCTCTTGGATGTGGTAAGCCCCTTTCTCGTATAGGTCCGCTCCTGATGCTAATGGTTTTCTTTCTGTTCTCCAGTGTGCATAACATAGTGTCTAGTATACAACTCAAGTTTGTTTTACTTTAACCAAGTGGTATTATGTGTCAACAATGCACAAGTCACTAGAAGTAATACAATGAACATGTGACTCTTTTGGAAAAGAAATATGACTATAAAGCTCCAGAATCTACTTGATAATCCTCAGGGTTAGTAGACTAGACAGTCCTTGGGCCAGATCCAGCCTGCCCTCTACCTTTGTAAATACTGTCTTATTTGTTACAGTTAAAATCCTTCATGTACATATCATCTGTTTAATGTTGTGTTATAAGTTTAGAATATGGTAATTTGGGCAGAGATCCTATGACTATCAGGGGCCTTTATGAGAAGAGTCAGCTGACCCTTGGCCTAAATTTTTATAATGGATCACAGCAAGAAGCCATTAGACAAAAATCAACTCCGATAAACTGTTAATGGAAGCACTTCTCAAACGTATAGGGGAGAGCAATTTTAAAAGTAGCTCCTTCCTATAAATAATTATATGGGAACGTCTAATTTTCAATGAGGAGAAATATATCAGAGCTGTGAGATTGCAATTATCATTTCTCCAACTGATTCAGAACTTCATACTCATCAAGTGCTATTTCTACACTTGCCCATGAGATACTGGTTCCATTTATTTATTCAACAAATATTTGCTTAGGACTTGCTGTCTTTCAGGAGTTCATGCAGGGGATTCATTCATAAGCCAGATGCGAAGTAGATATTTAAATTCTCATTCCCTATATTAAACTGAGCATTAAGAGTAAGAGGCACAGTCAAGACCAGGCAGGGTACAAATGTTACAGCTTCAAGCACAGTGTACTTAGATAAGTAGCTAGTATGTTGAGAAACACAGATTAGAAAATAATTATGCCGATTTGTTCAAATGTCACCTTTTCTCTAATTGTATGTTTATTGGTTTGTGATACTCTTTTTTCCCTGTAAGTTCACATATATTATCAGTAAAAAGGAAAATTTAATAGGACCTGGTAGTGACGTTTTTTAGCTTTGTGGAACAATCTCTTTGATTTCCTCATCTTTACAGTGGGGGCAAATAGTATGCAAATTTTAGATCATGAATGGCAATTGGATATGTCAAAACAACAACGACAACAACAACAACAAAGCCAGGATCCTGAAAAATCTTAGCCTTATAGGACTTCTCTATGTTCTATGCGTACAGAATCTCTGCCAGGCATCACTCAGGCACGCCTAATAAGTTGACATCCTTAACACAGTGTCCTAAAAGTTCATGCTTGAGAACTGAACAATTGAATCACACAACCAACTATCAAGTTTTAAATAAGTTTATGATTTGTGTTGGACCACGTATCTAGCTTTCCTGGGGCACATGAGGCTTACAGGTGGACACGACCTTGAGAGTGTTTTTAGAGATGGACTCCTATTCATTAAGAAGACTTGGGGCTGGCCTTCTGAATAGCCCACCTCGGCGCTCCCATCTCCCAGTCTGTGACCTTGTTTGCTACATGCCGATTCATTTCACCACTGTGAAACTAAAGAGAAGCAGCGCTGGTCTAGCCAAGTGGGGTCAACTGGCCAGAGACGCACAACTATGTGTCAAGATGAGGGCACTTTGTAGTAGAGGCCAAGATGTTGCTAGCATTTCTTTTGTCAGTACCCTCTTTAAAATAAGGTTCCAGGCAGGGTGCTGTTACCGCCACACTGGGCAGTGAGTGACATCAGGGAACCCTTTGGAAGGATTTTACTCTCCAATGTGTGGACACTGAGGAAAATGGCAGGACCTCTGATTGATGAAAACCTGTTAGCACATCCTACTAGAAAATCATGCTGCTCTGCCTCGGTTTGAAATGTGAAGAAAGAAGAGGCTCCTTTTATCACTTTGGTAGCCAGAAGCTATTGGGCAAATTACACATGAAAATAATATTTAAGGGTCAGGTAATTATTCTTGTAACTTGGGGGAACTAGCTGAGTAATAGAAGAAACATTCTCTTATCTCCTCTTAATTCTGAAGTCTAAACTTCATTGGTGCCAGCTTGCTTTCAAATCAGATGACACTGCTGCTGGCTGTCATTTCATGATGTTAGAGAAGCGTTGAGTGTTTAATGAATTCAAGGGGGTGTTCCCAGTGATGAGAAGCGCTGTCTTGTGTTAACAGTGTCAGCAAGAGGAAAATGTGAAGGCACAAAAGACTATGTTTATGTAGGTGTTCTTTCACGTCGGGCGCTACACTTACTGCTTTTGATTAAGATGTATGATTGAGTTACTGCAAATGACATTTGTTGAGAGATGGAAGATTATCATGGGTGAAATGCAAAAGAGGAATGGACAAGGGGCTGGATGAAGTGTGAATGAGGGCCTACATACACTGATGTCTTGTTTATTTGATTTAGGAGTTCGAGATGGAATTAATCCATTTCATGTTTTAGTATGGTAGAAGAAACATCTTGAAAATAGTCACCAATACAGAATCAAAAATCTACCAAAATAAGTTTTGACAGGTAACTTAAAGTGAGTTTTTAAGTTAGCTAAGTATATTATGGGGATGAAGAACTGCATTTGAGGGTCAGTTAGGGAAGCTTACATTATATTCACAAATATTATTCTATTAACACTTGTAATATTCCAGTGTTGATAGGTAAATTGAGATTTTTTTTCTTGAAGTTTAAATGCTCCAAGAGAAAACTCATTTTTTATCTGCTATTTTCTTCCCCCAAAATACCACTGATGTGAACAGAAGCCATCATCTCTGAACACAGAAATTAAAGAATGAAATGGGCTATGAGCTGAAGCCGAACGATCTAATTTCACTCTTGCAGTTAATATGGTGAGAAAAACCTCAAAACCACGAATGTTTAAAGGGCAGAAAAATCATGTAACGTTTGAGGTTGGATTCTCTAAATAGCACCTGTAGTTGGGCAGTTGAAAACGATGTTAAAATCCACTATGCAGAACGGAATCTCTCCCAGAAGGAATCACGCTCCAGATGTGCACAGCGTCCTCTTTGATTGTTAGCTGGTCTTCTGCCTTGCCGAGGGGCCATCCTGTGCATGTTATTGCGTTTTATAGATGAAGGCTGGGGAAAAGAGAAGGCTCTAAATGGCACTGATTCCGGAAGTGAGGCGGCACTGTGCTGAGAGACGAATACGTGCATCTTGTTTCCTTGCGGGTACCCGAAGCTCATCTCTCGCTCTGCTCTTGGTCCCACTCTGGTCCATTATTTTCATCGACATAATGAAGCCACTGTATCTGTAGCATCATTCCTGCCTCTTCTCAGATTGGTCTGTGTTAGCAGCAAGTGCAGCGAGGGCTGACTCCAGCTTATGTGGGTTTTACTCTGCCACCTTCTGTTTGCTAGTCTGAACTCTCCATGACAAAGTCTCCCTGCCCAGAGGCTTTATACTGAGCCTTCATTTGAGAGTGTTTTATAAAATACCCCAGTATTTATAATTAAATTTAAAAGAAACTTCTAAATTGGAGTTTATTTTTGCCAACTTTGAAAGCACTGTGACTCTGTTGTAGAAAAATATGGAAATATTAAGTAAAGAAAAAAAAATTCCAAAGTTTGCTGAAGAATATTATTTCCTGTGAAGAGTGGAAAACAAAGTTTCTATTTTAATGGATGCAGGTTGCTTCCTCTCTTGGTTATGAGGGGTGGTGGAGGAAAGTGTTTTTGTGCATATGTTGCTTGTGTGTTTGTTTATTGGTCTTTATTATATAGCTCTAAATAGTCAGCAGAAACATTTCTGTTTTCTGCTATCCATTTTGATGACTCTTCATAGTTCACTCACACCTATAATCCCTTCAGCAGGTGAGGGCAGAGGAGTAAGGGACACAATGCCATCTCGGTCTACATGAGGGACTTTGAGGCCGGCTTTAGGTACATGAGACAGTGTCTCAAACTACAATAACAAAGACCTTCTCCGTTAAATCTTATGGTAGAGAGACAAGTCCTAAAAGTCTACTTTTTCTTTCTTTGCACACAAGATAACCCCAAATTACATTCATTTCAGAATTTGTACTGAGAGCCCCCTACCCCACCGCCAAGACTGCAATGGTCTTTTAGAACAGTCTAGAATTTAGCAATGAGCCTGGTTCAACTGTGGCTCACAGCCTCATGGAGTGCTGACCAGCAGGAAGGGGTGGAATCAGATCTGAAGTTAGCTGCTAATTCTTTAGATTTGTCCTTGGGAATAAAAGAAACAATTAAGTCATGGATGACCAGATGGATGTTTTATTTCATTTGAGGCAGGGTCTCTAGTAGTCCAGGCTGGCTCTCAGCAACTGTGTAGCTCAGGATGGCCTTAAACTCCCGATTCTCTTGCCTTTGCCTCTCTTGTGCTGGGACTAACAGGCATTCACCCCCACACCTAGTTTTATATATATATATATATATATATATATTGGTCAATAAGAAAAAAAATACTCATTTTGGTTATCAAAAGTTTTTTGCTGTGATTTTAAAGGAGTGTGGTCCAGTTTCCTTTTTATGGTATCAATAAACTAGTGGATGTGGCAGCAAATAAATCCCACAGAAAGTAGTTAGAAAGGATCAAACACAACTTTCACTGCTGACACAGGGCACCTTTCTTCACTCAGAAAGTGATCCCGATGTGAAGATGCCTTTTCTGATCGTCAACATGTTTTTTTTTTTTTTTTTTTTTTCTCTTCCACCAATATTTACACAAAAATAAACTGTCCTACTTAAATCACATAGAGGTGTTTCATTAGTTGAGTCTTTGCCAGGCAGCATTATAAAATTATAAACAACACTTGATAGCAAACTTGAAGAGGAATATTAATAAATGATTAATTATTAATAAGCGAGGCTGCCAGTTATGTTTTAAGGAGAGTTTTCTTATACTGCATCCAGCTGAATTATGTTAATAACTTACCTATCTATCTGACTTTGATATTTGAGAGGTCACTTCCTTTTTCAAAGCCATAGACAGGTTTAAAGACGTGTAATAAAGATTATTCTTTGAAGTGGCTTTCATTACCTCTCCTTTAAACACACAGAGAATGAATTTTCCATCCAACTTGTTTTTTGACTTTGAAATCTCTGAATGTTTACACTTTATCTGCAACATTACATTATTATTCCAGTTGGAATTTTCCTGACCAGAATAACTTGGTATCTTGGCGGGGGATGTTTCTATCAGGGGCTTGGTGCTAACATGGCAATTGGGTAATGAGGGCCCTGTAAATCGAGTCAGAGCATGTAATTCTCTTCCTAGGTTGCTCTCCAGCTAGATTTTTATGACTTTAAGTACTTCATGATCAGTAAATAATAAATTCAATTTACCAGATAGAAGTTTTGTCACTTAGAAACACTCACTTGGAATATATATTTCTTAATTGGCATCAGTGGCACATTTCCCAGGAAGCATAACAAAACGGATCATTTAATAGATGCCCAATCTCTCCATCCATCTATCTATCAGTGCGGTACACGATGTTTTGACTTTAATATGGTAATTATCTCAGGCTGACTTCAGAGCAGGAAGCTGCCTCCCACACAGCAGTGCTTAATTACTTTAGACTTCAGCTTGCCAAGTGAAAAATTGACTGTTTTTTGCACATTGCATGGAATCGAAATGATTTCATTGTCATTTCAGTTGAGATACAGCCTGACATCTGCATAGAATCACGGCGGAGATAATGCAGAATTTCTCTGAAATTCTAAAACGGTCTGAAAAGCTGCCTTATTTTATTATTATTTTTTTATGAAGCTGCATTTCATTTTCGGAATGTTAATGAAGACCCACTTCATAGCCAGAGAGGCAAACTTTTAGGAATTCTCTTCTGCAGATGCCTGGAGTGGCAAGTCAACCAATGTCTGTGTTAGCTACAGTCCAATGCGTGCTCTCACAATTAGGGGGCAGAAGAGCAACTGGAACTGTGTGGACTGTAATCAGCAATGAAAATGGTTGGCTGGGGGTGTTTAATCAAATGAAAGTCAAAACTGTTAGGGAACTGCATCTTTGTGTGGGGTTTGAAGCTAGACATTCTTAAGATGAAATTGTCAAATAAACCCAGTCTGGCTTTGTGTTGAAATTCATCAAAAAATTGCTTTGTTTGCCTCCCTTTCTGATTGCAACTGCCGATCACTTGTCCTTTAATGGAATAATTTGCACGATACCAAGAGCAGATTTTTGTGAACAAAATGTCCACAAAACATGAAATTGGGTAGAGCGAAGAAGTAAAATTATAAAGGAAGGCGCTAGTGTACTGGAGCAAATCACAGCCTTGCTTTCCCTACGGCCAGAAGCGCACCACGAGTAGCAATGACACCTTTGCCATGTAAACCGCAGGGGAAAGTAATTAAATTTAACAGAAGCTGCCCTTGATTTAAAGCCACAGGGGAAGTAATTAAATTTAATAGAAGCCACTACTTCTAAACAAAGATATATGGTATTTCTATCACCAAATGCTAGCCTGCTACATGTGCCTACGGTCTGCCTTGAAAACCAGGTCCAGAACAAGTACAGGGCTTACGTTATTGGATATTCTGAGCCAGATTTCTAGGAATGAAACTCGGTTGGTGAAGCCTTAAGTTTGATCCCTAGTGAGTCAGGCAAGGTGTCTAGAAATTCAAGGTCCTTCTTGGCTACATAATGAGTTAGGAGCCAACCTGGGATACATGAGACTCAGTCTCAAGCAAAACACACACTGAGCAATTGGGGCTGCCCTCCCTGGAACCCTAACCACTTCAGTATTCGGCTATCGGATCACAGGAGATCTGGGGTGAAAAACACAGTTCTGCCTTTTTTTCAGAAAAAAGTGCATCAACCTAGATGCACTGTGTCTATTCGCCTACACTTCGAAGAGTGTCTTTCACTGAGGCTGCCACTGTTGCTGCCTTCCTGAGCTGGTCCAGTGTCCTGGTTTTGGAAGAACAAAGTTCTTGCTTAAGTCAGCTGTGTGTCCTTGACATCTTAGCCTTGTGGGCATGACTACAGAAACTCTCTTCTTTTTCATGCTGGGTAAGTCTCAGATCAAATGAGAGTTGAAGAGAGGTAAGGGGTTTCCGGAGCCATCCTTCTGTGATACATGGAAGGGATACTTGTTAGATACGATTGTTTCTTCACCATACTTGGTATCCTGTGGGCACCTGCCTGGCTGAAAGGATGACTTATTTATTTATTTGTTTTTGAGAAGAACTTCTCCAGCTCCACCTTTGGGGCTTTTTCCCTAAATCTCATACAAAAAGACCTGGGTATGGTAGCTCACCTGTGTAGGTTTAGCACTTAGGAGGCTGAGGAGGAAGATACAAGGCCAACCTGGTAGTGAAATATTGACTATAAATAAATAAACCACCAATCAAACAAATAAATTAACACTTAACATGTTAAAATACTGTATAACATCTAACTTTACATAGGACCAAAGAGGTCTACCACAGCTCTGGCTTCTGTGGGTAAAGGATCATAGAAAATATTTCTTGACTATTTTTACAGAGTCAGATTGGAAGACATAACATTGATAGAGGAGGAGAAGAATAAATTTCTTCCTGAATTTAATATCAACAACAACAAGGCGATGGGAAAGATAGGGGTGGGAGTGGCCTGCAGGAGCAGCCTTGGGAATTATTAAAACATTGGGGCAGGGCCGTGCTTCCTGAAGTTAGCCTCCTGAAGAAGAGTGGTGATAGCCACATGGTAGCTACATTACCTGAATTTGAACCTGGCTCAGCTCTTACTCTTCTCATACTGCTGACCAGGCACTTCCCTGTGCCATCGTCTTCTTATGTGCGAAGTAGGTATGATGTCAGCATCTGGCACATGGAGCTGGAAAAAGTACCAAGCTGGCAAACTGGTTCATAAGCAAAACTGCCCAGAAGCGTGCCCCGGTGCTGGCAAACACTGTTTCAACGTTGATCCATTACTTACAAGGTAGGTTGGGGGTTGTTCACAGTTGATAACAGTTCCACGTTACACCCTATGCCATAAATCTTCCCCACATGGTTTTATTTGAGTTGCGCACCCCAACGACATTGGAAACACGGAATTCCTTGTATTATATTCAGAGAGAAAACACTATACGGCCACAGACCCTAATACTAAGATTAGAGTGTGGCAGCGAGCCATTCATTTGGTTGGGAAGTTGGCGTGCATGGGGTGGTGGTTGTCTGTGGTGGCATTGAGGGGATAGGACAGAAAATGCCAGCAGGCATTGTCACAGTGAGGGGTGCATGTCAGTACATGGAGTTAGAGTCCCCTCTGAGGCTGAGGAAGGCCTCCTTGGAAGGTGTGTGTTCTGCTGGCTTTCTGGGTTAGCCCAGGACGAGAACCGACATACAAAGGACCAGTCACTGCTGGTCCATCCAGGACCAAACACACGGTCACAACATATTGGTCAGCCATATATTCTCCTGCCAAGTAGTTGTTGGATAGAAAAACCACCGAAGAAAGTATCTTTCTTTGTCACATAAACTTTTCACAATGGAAAAGGCTTCTGAAATAAATCGAGTGGCTCTGGGGAGTTTACAAATACTAGCATATTAATATACAGCTAAAATAATAATAAAAAAAAAACACCATGCTGCTAAAGATGTTTGGTATTATCAGCTCACTGCAGGAGTTTATTAGAAACTCCTGCTTTCTTTTATTAAAATTTCAATTGGCTTGGTGAATGAGATCCTATGTTAGTGTCATAAAGTGGGAAGGCAGAAGGAGAAGAAATTGGCAACTCAGTGCAGATTTCATTTTAAAAACACTTTACATTATAAAGAGAAGGTTTCATATCGTAGCTATCACGCATCATGCCCGTGTCGTTAAAGTAGACTTCGTAATTTTAAAAAATCCATCAAATTGTCTTTGTCTATGATGATATCTGGCACATTTTATATATCTGCAGTAAAGTTTTGAATTTATCCCAAGACATTTTTTAGTTATAATCGGCAAACATGAATTTTTAAAAGTTTTCATAAGACAGTACAAAAGTCTAGCTTGATGGGAATCCCTTTTGGCAGTGTGTCATGCAGTAACTTCTTAGGTTAATAACCAGCAGATTATTTTTCTATTGCGCTTTGGAAACTTGCTAAACATCTCAGTTTAGGTGGGAGGCTAGAGATATTACTTATCTTATTCTCTGGTTGGATGTCTGGGTTTGCAGAGTGGATGTGAATTCTGTGGAGTACCTTCTGCTGGGCGGGCGAGCTCTTCTCTCCTCTTCCACGGCCCCTGCTTCTTTACCTGGAGCAACACTGCCTGATAGGCAAGGACCTAAGGGACCGACCGTGGCTGGGCGCTGTGAGCAGAGAGAGCCTCACCTTCCCATTGCAACATCTGGAGTCTTCCAGGAAGTGAGAAGCGTTCATGCTGCAGCTGCAGCCCCTTTCATAGCAAGTTCGGTAAATGTTACACATGGTTGCTTGCTTAGAAAATATTTTCCAGATTGAACATGCTTATGGCGTTGGCATTTGAAGTAAAGTCCCTTCCTTCCTGATTAGGGTAGAGAGTATGCATTGGCTGTATTCTGACTTTATGAGGGGGGGGGACTGGATGGGTCATTGACAATTTTCAAACAAATCAAAATGCGCTTTGATCATAAGTCCAAATTTCTTTAAGTGCAATGAATAATGATAATAATAATAATAATAAGCCAAACATTGCTGTTTTTCCCTAAAATATGGATTATTTTAATGTACTCTTTTTATTCTAGATTCAAACCACTATATTTAATTGATCTTAGTCACGGCATATATTTTCTGAGAAGAGAAATTAATTTAGCAAATTAGTAGGGGAGGTGTGAGTGTATGTGCCATCTCTCTTTCTGTCTCTCTGTATATCTGTCTGTCTTCATGGGTTTATTTTCATAATTTAAGTCACAATACATTATCTGAGAATGCGTATTTATATAATAAAGGCAGTGTTTATTTTACATAGATTTTTCTGAGTGAAATATCAGATTTTACTTATAAATCATTAGGTGCTCTGAATGTTGTCAAAGCAAGTGGAGAATATTTCAGCAAAGATATGCATTCAAAACAAAGAGACTGTGTGCTTTAATTGTTCAGTGTTTAAAAATTCTAAATTGGAAATTTAACTTAATGGATAAATTTTGTTATAATATCAGTTGTTTAGCATTAATTTTGATCACAACTTTTAAATAAGATGAGAAATAATTACTTATTGTTGATTCAGTTTTCATTTTGGTTTGTACATAAATGCTCTATTGCCTGTCGAAATGCCCTCAGGTTGCTAACAGGCATTGCTAACAGGCTAACAGACAACACAGTGCACTTAACCAGCTGCATCTCCAGAATGCAAGTCTTATTGCTTTTTACCGGATTTACTGGCAGCAAGACGCACAATCCCAGGAATTTACTTTCATATTAGTTACACTCTTAAGTGCAATATCCTTTCTTCGTGCTTTAAGACACACGTGCCTCATACCTCACGGAAAAGCCTTTTATATAGTGGACTTTACATTATGACATTTTAAGTACAAAGCAATAGTTACGTTTGTCCATACCAAATACCTTGTCCTGTGAGTGAAATAGCCTTGGCAAACATCTGCATTGTACCTAGAATTTGGAAAGGACCACGTAGCTAATTCTTCTGTGAACCAAGTCATTCCATTTTCTTTCCCTCCTAATAAATAAATGCTAGATATATGAATGTTCTGTGCACCTCAAACGTAGCTTAGGAATGACCTATGTGAGCCAACAAATGGTTCGAGTTGTCTCTGATCTTTAGATACATTTAATGATATTTTAGCAAGTTTGTAAAAGAATGCAGTACTTCAAAACCCAAATCTACCTGTGATTAATTGCAGAGTCAAACGTTTTAATTTCAACCCAAGGGAAAGGCAGGAACAAATGAAAGAATACGGAAACCCATAATGAAGGGCAGTAAAATAATCTAAGTGAATCATTTTATTAAAATGGTTGTTTCACTATAAATAAAGAACCATAAAAAGAGCAATTTGTATCTTCTCTTACGAAAAGCCTCACTCCAGGCAGCCAACCAGTAAAATTTTATATGGAAACACACCAATGTGCTCCCCTAAGGAACATGTAGATATTTGCTGTTCTTTTTAACAAAGATTGAGATGCTTATAAAGAGCTTAGCAAAGACTTCTAAAAATAACCCCCTTCCTGCAGTCCCTTGCCCCCGCCGCACACAGTGTAGGTGAGAGCATGCTCCCTCCCTTGCCAGCCGCATTGTTTGACTCCAACTGAAATAGCTTGTCAGTGCTGGCAGGCTTTGCATGGCAGACTCTAACCCTTTCTTTGTAGGCATCTCTCTTCCAAAACGACAGTGATGCTGCACCTCGATGCTGTACCGCCTCTCATAGGTAGGCAACAAGCAAGTTTACCGATTTGACGGTTTAATTGTAACGGGTCAAGCTAAAAATAAAAGGAGCAGCAAGATCAGGCAAAATGTATGGGGCACAACCCTGCTGAGGAACCCAGAGATGTGAATGATAGTTTATTGTTTTGAACAGTTACCTTGTGGCTTCAGATACATCTCCCCGCCCCCCCCCCGGCCCCGCCCCGCCCCCCGCCCCCTACAGATTGTTCCTGAGCAATGTCCCACCAGCTTTATCCTTTCATGGTTTCCCCAAGCAAAGCTCTCTTGGCCATTTACCTTGCTCCAGGTAACTTGGGGAAACACGGCGGACTTGTATCATTCCAGGGGTCTGCAGAGTTATTTGACTGCTAATTGATTCTCAAAGGAAGCTGACTGCTGCTAAGATAGAATTCTTCCACTTAGGTGTGCTTATTTCAATGAAATTAAAACGGCTGGAAGAGGAGATATTGAACTGGAAATGGAGTTTTTAAAGGAAAAGTTGTAATAAACACTGTCTTTCCTGAGTCAGAAAAAGAAACTGCTAGTTTTCAAGATTTAGGAGCACTTTAATATTTTAATTTTTTTTTTTTTTTTTTTACCACAGTCTTAACAGGTTGATGCAAGTGACATATATCATGATAAAGATGAAAGCTGGCGGCTTTAAACTCATGATTTAAAGGGACCCGTGCCCTGGAATAAGAATCTTAGAGGATAGTGTAATAACTAAGTAGTTTTCACTGCCCCTGTGCCCTTTCCAGGTGGCTGTGTTTGCAGTCAGTGTACAGTAAAGCTGTAACGGCATAGAGACTTCCACACAGAAGCATGCTTACTTAAAAAACAGAGTGTGGCAGAGACTTGCTAAAGGTGCATTATTCCTGTGAATGGGTTTATCAGCAGTACAACAACATTACAAGACAAGCTAAGCCATAAAAAGGATTAAGTGGCTCTGTGTAACACTGATTAAGTAACAGGGCAAGACTAGAGACTTGTGAGAATAACCAGGGCTGCCAAGTCTTCAAGAACAATACAGTCGTAAAAGTCTACTTTCCTTGCAGACCCAATGTTTCCCGGATCTTCCGGAACAACACTGAAACACCAGTTCTTCTGCAGTCACGACGTCCTGCCTGCATTAAAATGCTCATTGACAACGCAAACCGGTTTTCATTCCTCTCATTTCAATAGGCATTTGTGATATACAGATCTGACCTGTGTTGGATCCTGCCTCTGCCTCTTAGTGGCTGGCTAACCGTGAGTGCGTGCTGAACATCTGCAGACTCTTTATCTGCAAAATGCGGGGAAGACCTAAACAATTGCAAGAGGCTCAGAAGGGAAACAGTGTGTAAAGTGCCAACCATACTTCCTTGCTCATTTCAAGCACTACAAATACCAGGAATAATCAATAATAATAATAATAATAATAATAATAATAATAATAATAATAATAAATCATCCAGTGTTTGAGAGATAAATATCTTTTTGTTTTAAATGCACAGAGAGATCCTCTTTTTGTTTCTAACAATTACTTATTTTTATCTGTCAAATGGCAGAGGATGCCTCAATATTTTATGATGTTATACCCTAGTAAGGAGTACCACAAAAGGTCACAGACTCAGACCACATGAAATATAACAGATTTGCATTATTTGACAAAAAATAAAATGAATATTCTCCAAATGAGGTTTTCTCACCTGCTGGCTGCTTATAGAAGGGTTTTCTCTGTCCAAATTTTATGTGAGAAATTATAGTTTCAGGAGATAATTTTATCTATATCACTTTAAATGCTTTTCATATGGATGGTGGAGTGTTATACATTCTGACTTAATATGAGGCAAAGAGGGAAAAAAGCCTGTCGATTGCACACATGGAATTCATTGCACATTGTTTTTGCTAGCTTTTCTGAGACCCCAAGGGATCTGATAACAATAGGTTATACGGAGCAATTAGAACCATGGTGTAGGATGCAGGAGACCAGGGCAGATGTTGGTATTTCCAGGCTGGCCAGCTTTTCTTGCCCTTTGACATGATGCCTGAGATGATCTTGGGAGACCTTGGTGCACTGATCTTGTGTTGCCTTCAATACTTCAGGAATGTTTTCAGAAAGTGGGGAAAAAATATTCATTAGTGAAACTTTAAAATCTCACCTCAAACAGCGTTATTCTGCAATGCAGGAAAATGTCAGCACCCAAAATTAGAACCCTTGATTTTAAGCATTTTTGTTTGATTGCATGGGTCACATGTCTATGAACTGGAATGGGGTGTGGAAGGTGTGTGCTTCTTTGGAAAGAAGCAAAAGGAGAAAGAGGCCTGGTGGGAGCCGACGGCGTAAGGCTGGGGGGGGGGCGGGGGTCAGTGATGGCTGACAAATGAGCCTTAGAGTTGAGAGCATGCACCAGAGAAGAGCCCCTAGCTGGTAGCGCAGGATGCCCCGCTAGACTGTATTAAGGGCACTCTCCAGATTTGTGCAGCAGCAGGCAACAACAGCAGAGGCTTCTCCCTGAAAAGACACCAGTATCTGCATTCTGATCTGTTCACTGCTGGGGGATTTTGAGAGGCGCCATTTTGTAATAGCTTTGGAAACCCCACCCGGCTTTTGTGCAAAGGAGCGAACCCCAGAGGACATCTTCAGCCACAGTGACTCCGAGCTGGGGAGGTACATTTTATCTTTATTTATTATCACAACACACACTATAAATTTTAAGACCCATTTGAGTAATTTCCCCTGAGGAGGAAATCTGACCCCCATTCCCACAGCTGCCCCGCTCTCGAAGTGCTAAATGTGTCACAGAACATTTGGAAGGCTTTCTTTAAAGTTCCAGATCATTGTTCCATGCTGGGGGCTGAGAGTCTAGCTCACTGGGCCCTGCTAATACTGGAGCTTGTTTATTTATGAGTACCGGGATGTGGGGTTGGGTAGGGCGACAGCTGCAGGTCTGCCCTGTGCCCCTGGAGATTTGTGGCCATCGGAGTTGGAGGGGGAAGATAATGACCACCCCGAGATATCCTATTTGAGCCACTGTTTGTTACACAATAAAAATGACTCAGTGGCTCTGAGCATGAACTCTCCCAGGGAGGGTGTTGCTCGAAGCAGTTGGAGACTGTTTTTTAACCAAATGAGCGAACAGGAGTTCAGGGTTTTGTTGTGAGAAGGGGCAGCATTGCTGCTATCCTTTCTATTGGCTTCATTTGCTTGTCAGACTTTCCCAGAGGGGCTGCTGCTCCCCAGAGACTACTGCTGCCACTGAGTAAAAGTCAGCAGATTCTGGCATTGGGTAGGGGTAGACAGAACCTAGAGGCAACAGGGAGTGAGTGAGCAGGGCACAGGGTTGTAGAATACATTAAAATATACTACTCTCATTTTTTTCTTTTATATTATATGTATTTTTGTAAAACAGAAAGAAGTATGTGTCAGATGACAAGAGAGTTTTCCAGAGTGTGTGCTCCAGTGTAGCATCTCAGAGCTTCACTGGGTTCGAAAAGCCACTAGCTGGTAGCTGCAGGATGCCCCACCTAGCCTGTACTCAGGGGACTCTCCAGATCTGTGCAGCAGCAGGCAACAGCAGCCGGGCTTCATCCCAGGAACTGCGTATGTCTCTACACTGCTGGGGAATTTGGAAGTCACAAATCCTGAATTTCTTACTGATCCTTCCTCTTTGCTTATAACCTGGGATGATTTATTCTCTTGGTCTCTCTGTCTCTCTGTGTCTCTGTGTCTGTCTGTTTCCCTTCCCCTTCCTCCCCCTCTCCCTGTTCATATACATTTCAGTGTATCTGTGTATGAGTGTATGTCTGAGGAGCCAACCCCCTTGTGTTTTGAGGCAGGGTCTCTCACTGTCCAGGAACTGGCAGATTGAGTAAAGCTAGCTAGCCAGAGATACTGGGATCCTCCTGTCTCTGCCTCAGGTCTTCATGCTTGTTAGGCAAACATTTGCTACTTGAGCTATCTCCCCAGCCCTTTGAAGGATGTTTGATGCATGCCATTTGCTTCTTTCTGGGGGAAAAAAGCCAGGGCTTGGCAGAGAGAGCCACAGACACCCTGACTGTAAGAAGTATGATCAGTTGGTTATCCTAGCTTCGCAGATTATCTGCACTTCCACACAGGCAGTGTTTCTTCATGCATGCTTACACCAAACAAAAGACAACAGTGTCTATGGTGTGGTTCTGAGAATGGCAGAAGTCCTTATTTGGCTGTGGAGATGGGTTGCGAAGGAGTAGTGCTCTCCAAAGTGATCGGAGCTGTCATGTGGGGCTGTCCTTCAGCTCATCCATCTCTGAGCGTGGGAAGTTCATAATTACAGGACTTAGCCTTCATAGCTCATGTCTTAGAAGCCCATTCCTGGCTCTGAGATGCCCCTACTGCAGAGACAAGGGGAGGCTTCTTTAGTTGCTCCAGGTAGCTATTTATCCCTCTCTGTGTCATCTCCCTGGCATTTGGATATGAACAGGTTGAAGCTAATATATATTTATTCTCAAGGACCAGAAGCCTCAGCAAGCCCCTGAAGTTTAAGGAGATGAAGGACATAGCAGCACTGGGGAAGGCTCATTATTGTACCTTGGTAGGTTATTTGATGTGGGGGATTTTAGGCAGATGATGTGGGAAGGAGAAAGGGAAGTGACAATGTAAGAGCCTCTCATGAAATGCAAAAACGTGCAGTCAACCCAGAATTGTCGTTTATTAGAAAGTAAACAGAAGGCTAAGCTTTCTCCAAGAGCAGCAGGAAAAATTCCTTCAGCCTTGGGTGCTGTCCATGGCTACAGCCGAGTCCTAAAGACTCTGCTTCTGGAGACGGGATTAAAGATGGATGGAACTTGAAAATATCATCCTGAGCGAGGTAACTCAGTCACAAAAGAACGAACATGGTATGTACTCACTGATAAGCGGATATTAGCCCACAAGTTCAGAATGTCTAAGTTTCACTTAACAATAACCGCTGGACTGAGAGTGAGGTACCAGATGGAGGGGTTGGAGAAAAGTCTGAAGGAGCGGAGGGAATTGG
>CM052704.1:115951633-115971633 GCA_028551405.1 Uromys caudimaculatus
TGATTTTAAATCTGAGTCTTGCTTTTCTGGCGTATTGGGGACTCCAGGGCTTGCTGTGGTGGGAGAGCTGGGTTCTGATGATACCAAGTGGCCTTGGTTTCTGCTCCTTAGGTTCTTGCCCTTGCCTTTTACCATCTTGTTAACTCTGATGTTAGCTGATCTTACCTTCTGGCTATGGCTTTTCTCACCTGCAGGCCTCTGTATCAATACTTCTTGAAGACCAGCTCTCTCTGAGAGGTGTTTTTTCCACGTTCCTGGGTGAGTAACTTTCTCCTGGAACTCCTTGACTATGGAACCCTGGTGGCCCAGGCAGACGTCTCCTGCCTCAGCCGCCGCTGTTGGGATCCAGGGGGTTTCTATGCCCACCTATCTCAGTCCCTGTGTCTCACAGGTTCGGTGCAGTTCCTGGTGAGCTGTGGAGCTTGTCTTGGACCCACTCCCGGCTTTTCCAAGCTCCCGGAAGGGTATCCCTCTCCCGGTGCTAATCAGCTATGGAGCCCTGTGGCCCAAGCTGAGGTCCCCGGCCGCCGGTGGGTCTCCCTCAGCTGTTTATGTGTTGGAAATTTAATCTCTATTCACGTGGGATTCTGAAATGTGGTCCTTAAAAATCAAGTATGTCACAGGGGTAATGCATCAAAAGATATAAGTGAAATGCCTCTTCTCTCTGTCTCTGTCTCTGTCTCTCTCTGTCTCTCTTGCTCTCTCTTGCTCTCTCTTTTCTCTCTCTCTTTCCCTCTCCCCTCTCTCTTCTTTCTCTCCCTCTCCCTCTCTCTCCTCCCTCCCTCCTTCCCTCCCTCCCCCTTCCCTACTTCCTTCCTTCAATTTCTTCCCTATCCAACGATAAAATATAACGAGTAGAGTAGACAGGCGTAAGCAAACACAAGAAAGAGACACTTCACCAGGAATCACATTGACTGTCACCTTCATTTTGAACTCTTCAGATTCTTTAAGTATAAAAAATAAATTATCTTAGTTTATGGCAATTTGTTACAACTGTCTGAACCAAGTCAGTGTTCAAGGGAGTATCCTATTGATTGAGGGGACAAAGATGAACCTATCTTCTGTTGTACAGGATGGTGATAAAGTGATGTTGAAATTAGGACAAAAGATAATAGGACATGCTCTGAGGTCTGATCTAAACTAAACAAGACAAAACATTGGGAGCTTTCCAAACTAAGGCTGTAGACTTCAGTGACATTAGTGAGACTCAAGTTTAGAGTCAGTCACCTAGGAGATGACATGGCCCTCCAAGAACTATGTCAACTGTACCTGCTCATTTCAAAAATGAATACAATAGTACATCCAGCCAAAAAATGTGTGTCACATCACAGTGAGTGATGTGGACAGCTGTCCAGGTACCAGCATGGGATCCAACTTGCCCCCAACACCAAATCATGAGGTCTGAGTTTATCTCTTATATCGAAGCATCATTTGTTGCAAGAAGAATAGGAAGAGAAAAGCAGTTCTTTTTGGAAAATTTACTGAAAAAAAAAATCCCGAAGAGGCTATTTCACTTGAGTGGCTGAACGTTGTTAATCACCCATTGTTCTCTGTGTCCTAACCCCAGGGGCCACCCAGCAGGGTGAGGGCTTGTGAGATAAAGTCTACCATTTATTGAAAATAAAAAAGGTCCCTTTCCTCTGCACATCTGGTGTGTTAATTGCAACCCTCCCAACATAAGTAATACCTGGAGCACAATTTTAGAGTCCCTGCTGGGACAAATGCCATTTCCAGGGTCTGTCATTCTATGGATCCAGAAAAAGCTCTGCTAAGTAGAAGTGTGAATGCAACGCCATGTCTGTCTTGCACACCGGAACCACCTTCCCCCACCCCCAGGTTTGGGAAGAGCATGTTTCGAAAACGAAGATGCGTTTTGGTTCCGGTTTTCCAATGCAGTTGAAGAGCCCAGTGGTGTCATGGGGTGCTAGTATGTAAATCTGTATCAGGTTCGTCTAATATCACATCTACAAATGAGGCTTTAAAGCCATTGCCTTCTCTTTCTTCCGATAATGGGGTAGAGAAGGATTCACACAAAAGGAAAGAAGGATGATAGAGTTCATATCAACATGGACTCTGGGAGTTCACTCAGAAATCAGAACAGAGATTCCAAACCCATCCAGAAAACCATGATGGAACACATGATTCACAGCAAGTCAACGAGAAGGCTTCGTGTCTTTCCTATCCCCCATTGTAAGGGTTAAGGTAACAGTCTCCAGGAACCCTGTGTAGGTCTTTGTTATCTCTTTCATTGTCTACCAGCATGCTACTGAACCCTCACATGATGAGAAAATACATTACATATGGGTATTATTTACCTTTATGTTCCTATGATAAAATGCCATGGCCGAGGCAACTTCTAGAAGCCTTTACTTGGACTCTTATAGCGGGAGGGGTGCGAGACCATCCTGCTGGGCAGACAAACAGCAGGAATGGCAACAGGAACAGAAGTTCAGCACTCACACCATCAACCACAGGCACCAAGCATCAAGGGAACTGGAGATGGTTTCAAACTCTCAAAGCCTACCTCCAACAAAGCCACACCTCCTAAACCCTCCAAACTGCTCTGCCAATGAGGGAACAAGTAGTCAAACACACAGCCTTGTGTTTGACGGGGACATTCTCATTCAAACCATCACATAGAACTAACCCAGTCTTGGCAAACTTAAGCAAGTCAGAGAAAACAATTACCAAAGAATGTTGGGTTGGGAGTGAGTAGGTCTCACCCATGTCTCACTTTTACTTGCGGCTCCCTGTTCCCAGCAGCGTACTCACCAGAGTTAATATGAGACCTTTGTCCTTATTAGCATATAGTTCCAGGTAACACTGAGGCTCTCCAGAACTTCTGTTTTACCTTTCACATTTCCATAAGGTTTCTGGCAAGAAGATTTGCATTATTCTTGTTAAAACTTGTACAAAAAAAAATAGAAGTCATTGTTTTCAGATGTAATTTACAAAGCACACCTCTTAGGCAGAAATCTAAATTGCTGTTAAGGAATTCACTCTTGGGAGCAAGTCACTCCTTTGCCTCTTTAATTCAAAGTCTGAGACTGTCGCTTCTGTCATTGTCATTTCAGTAACTTCTTCCTCTTCAGACCAAGGTCAAAAGTCTCCTGTTGTCAGTCTCCACGAAGGTGCGTGAATATACACGACTGCACAGCATGCGTATTTATGCCGCACAGGCATTAAAGCAAATATAAGAGGGGTGGATTTTTAAGAACTGAGTAAGCCTGGAAGAAAGTTGTTTGGACATGTCTGTTTTATATTTTTATGAACTTACATGATGCAGGTGAAGGGAGAGAAGATACACTGAGTTCTGCACCTGAGCAAACTCCTTAAGAATGAAAGGTCTAACAGTGAAAATAGGGAAGATATAGATCTGCATAGCGATATCTTTGTCTTCCCTTATCTGTAGGGTTTGGTGCCAGGACCCTGTGTATCTCCAGGCCCTTACAGACTCAAGACTCCTATATAAAGAAGTTCAGCATTGGCACATGGCCTAGACACATCATCCTGTTCATTTTGAATCATGTCTAGGTTACTTGTAATAATTAATATAATATGAATATAATTATGTTTAATTGATGAATAATAATATTTATATAGCTGTACTATATTTTTTAAGGTATGATGGCAAGAAATTAAAGTTTATCCATGTTCCTTCAGTACAGAAATGGCTTTGCTTCCAAAAAGAAATGTGAGGTTTGCTGACCTTAAGGCCATGAAATATAGATTCAAAAAAGATACATATCTATCTATCTATCTATCTATCTATCTATCTATCTATCTATCTATCTATCTGTGTGTGTGCATATGCATATATGTGTTCTTTCAAGACATTCCTAAATGGACTCTTACTCATTGGGATACATAGAACCCTTGGCCTGTGACATGTGGAGTCTCCTACTGGCCTTCGGTTCCGTTTTCCTAGTTGAACTAGACTTCATTCCACTGAGATTTAGTGTCTACCTCCAAAACCACTTGTAGCAATTTACAAGAGCTTTGTGAAACAAAGGTTCTTTTCTAGATCCTCAGCTCTAATAAAGGGGCTGGGAAACCATGGTAACTCCCATGTGGCTGGCTCCTTACAGATAATTCTCCCTGTGAAATAATCCAAGTTGCTTGGTGCTTAATGGTCATTATGTTTTCAAAGTCTGAAGTCTTGTGTGTGTGTGTGTGTGTGTGTGTCCAGTGCATATGTGTTGGCAGGTGAATGTGTACTTGTGTGCAGCATATCTGTGTGGAGACTAAAGGACAACTCTAGGGGTCATCTGCAGGAATGCTGCTCACTTCCTTTCAAAGAGACTCTCATTGAACCTGGAGGTCACCAACTAGGCTAGGCTGGCTGGCCAGCAAACACCAGGCTTTTCCTGTCTTCATGGCACTGGGCTTACAGATGGATGCCATGATGCCATGATGCCACTATGCCATGGAGTTTTTGTGCCATCTCTGGGGGTTGTATCCGGATTCATATGATTGATTGATTGTGAGGCAAAAACTTTACCAATTGGAGAACAAACAAACCCCTCAGCTCCTGAAGTTTGTCCTTTATTATAGACTTGGGTTCTGGTAGATGAGTTCATCCAGAGGTTTAGCAAGGCTTTCTGACCGCTCTGAGGCAGCTCGGGACTGCTACTCAGAGAGTCGTATCTGCCGAGAATGCCGATCTCTCAGAATAGTTTCCACACTTGCACCCAGTGTGGCCAAGCTGGAAGGGGGCAGTAAGAAGTCTTTTCCTCTTCTTTGATGGGTTCTGTGATGACTAGGTACTGAGATAAAATTAAAGGTTGGGGAAGAATTAAGATGAGGAAGAATAGAATCCCAAGAACTTCATAACAGACACGACCTGAAAGGTCCCTGGAGATCTGAGTCATCTGGTGAGGAGGAGGCCGGATTTCATCACTAGGGATACTAGCTGGACCTTTACTTGTAGCCTTTATCTCCTGGTTATTTCTTTTTCTGTAGCAGAAGACTTTGCAGGTTGTCAAAAGAGAGGAAAAAAAAAAAACCCAAATAATTTTAACTGAAAATGTCACTGAAAGTCTTGGTGGAGTAAAGGCTTCCCTCTTCAATTTTGCACAAAGGGTCTTGAAATCTGACCATAACAGAGCTTTTAGAAAGGTGTTGTCTGAGGAGAGCCAAGAGGTCTTTTCATTATGCTTCTTCCATGGGTAACAGCAGCACCCAGCAACATATCGCCTGATTCTACCTGACTCCTAAAATATTTCTTTCCCACTGGAATAGACTCAAGACACTCACAGTGGTAAAGCCGCGTGCCCAGCAAACAGTTACCTTTCACACAGTTACATTTAAATAGAAGATTGACACATCGTCTCCGTAGAGCATACCATTTAAAAAATAATTACTTCTTCCCCATTGCTTATAATCACTACCTTAAGCTCACAAGTGATATCTATTTCCTCACCTCAATTTTGCCTCCTCTGCCAGGTCTGCGTCACACTGTGGGGCTTCTGGGGACTGCTGGGTAGCTGGCATTGATCTTTTCTTCCCCTGGGGTGGGGAGAAAGTGGTCTTCAATTTTACCCTTTTGGGAAACTTCACACCATTTACAAGATGGCTGAGCGTCCTCTGCTTTGCACAGACCTGCATTATCTTGTGTTATTAAACAGTTGGGATAGCTTTGTAGTCATGTAACTATCCAGCTGTTCATACACAGGTACACTTGAAATATTTATCTATTCATCCAGGACATTTTTTAAACGTCTCCTCTGCAAGTCATTATGCAATGTTTTTGAGATGATGACTTAGAACAGATGATGTATATATTGTTGAGAGCATTATTTCTAGCAGATTCTATTAGGTTGGGGAGAAAATTATATCTACTGTTAATTGTTTAGGTGGATATCTTCACTTCCAGATAATATGATAAGAACTTTCTTTCTGCCAAAGAAAATAGCTGGTATAAGGAACTTCCTTTGGTAGTCATGAATCTTGACAATAATCTACCAATCAATTTATTCTGTACTTGCCCATGGGAAGGACTTTCATCGATATTAGAGTAATTCTGAAAGATACAGAAAAGGCATGGGAGCAAATATGAGTTTCAGAAGTTATGTGGTTAGCTCTAAATTCCTAATCATTCCACTGAAAATATTCTCTTACCTCTGGCTAGAGAGAACTATTTCTGACCTGGGTGGGAAACACACCTTGACTCTGCAGAAGAAGGTCCCATTTTAGATGCCACTGGTGCTATAGCATCTAAGAGTGGTCGGAAACTTGACTGTTGTATACCAGGGGAAGATGATCTTCTGCTAAAACACAGTAAGATGCAGTTAGGTTCTGACATGCTCAGAGATTTTTGGGTACCTTGTAGACTCATTACCAAGCAGTGTGTTGTGGTCTTCATGACATCCTTCTTTTCCCATGCACGAGGTTTGTTGGGTATGCATGGTTTTACTGAATGTAGAATTTTCTCTTAGCCCCTAAATGATAAAGCTACATGGTGCTCCATTCTCACAAGAATGGAGGGCAAAAGGAGACCAATACTTTTCGACCTTTAAGAACGTTAGAGTCGCTCATTGCTATGTTCTATTACTTTTTTGCTACAGTGCATCAAAGCCAGATCTTTCCATCTCAGTGAGGCAGGGGGATGCCACTCTTCTAAGGACCATGGCTTCTTTAGTTAAAATTGGGCTTTATTTAGAAGTGTTTGGCTTTGCATTTGAATTCAAAAGTGGAAAAGAAAGAGAGAAATGTGAGCAGTTGATGGTTTCCCTAATGGCAAGAAGATCAATTAATTTACAAGGAGGAAAAAAGGGAAAAGCTGCAGTACAGATTTACCAAATGTTCATTATCTATGGACTTTGGATATGACCCGCTGTCAGCCTTATTATCTACAGTGGAGATCTGACAGTTCCAATCCCGAATTCAGGGACCAGTTGATAAATTAAAAATCATTTTAAAATTTAATATTAAAATTGATAATTGCTCTGTGGGAAATAGATTTTTCTGAACTTACACCCTTTTCCTGCAGTGCTGAGCAGATGATAAGCGATAAACTGCCCATTTGTCACTATGATAGATAGACAAATCCTACTTTTACCCTTGTTCCTCAGGACTCATACATTTCAATTAAGGAGAGTAAGTGCTGCCATTTGTAATACACCCACGGTTCTTCTATGCTTCCTCAGGGCTTAAAGAATTCTCTTTAGAAATGGAATGCTCCCCATCTCTCCATACAGCCATTGGAAAGTATGTCTCATCACTTCAAGAAATATGGCAGGAAGATGAAGGAGGGTGATTGGCTAGTATTTATGTCTTAGAAACTTGGCACAGAAGGTAGTATCTGAAAATAATTGTCTACCTCTTAGTCCCAACCCCTCTTCTACTTTAATGCTAATCCATGTTAGTATTTCTGGTTTGAGCATGACTGTCACAGAGGTATATGGGATTCCTCCTTACTTTTGTTGTTGTTGTTTTGTTGTTGTTGTTGTTGTTCTGGTGGTGGTGGTGGTGGTGGTGGTGGTGGTGGTGGTGGTGGTGGTGGTTGTACTGATTCTGGATGTCATGTGTCTTTGCTAAACATTAGAGATGAGGTTTCCCATCCTATTAATGGTTGCCTTGGCCATGTGACTTCCTTTACTCTACCGGCTGTTAGGAGATATGACCTGTGCATCCTGCACATCCGCCTGGAGTCTGGTAGCCTTGAATAGCCCACTAAGAATCTGAAGCGAGACTATCCTGATGATCCATAGAATCTGAGTGGAAAATAAAAGTGCTTATTGTTGAGTCGTATATGTGTGTAGGTATTTAATACCTACCTACATACAAGCAAACATATATCAGTTATGAAGCAACACTGGTTTTCTAAGTATAATTCCCTAAGGAAAACAGCTCCAAGACCAGAATTAATGGCAATTGTAATGGATTTATGCCTTGCTCATCACTCTACTCCATTGCATGGAATAAACAGTTAAGGCTTTAAAGAGTAGGGTTGCGTGAATGAATGAGAATTTCCTAGGCAGAGCTGCTATCTCATCCACATTATGTTGACTTTGCTGGCCTTAGCTCTGTGGGTGGATGGCAGCCTTCTCAAGAGCATGAGACTTTGTTTCCAGTCCTATCAGCCTTCTCAGGCTTTCTGATCTGAAGGGGAGATAGGATAGGTCAGTGAGTGTCTCCAGAAGTGAGGGATCAGTTGAATTCACAGAGTTGAGAGACAAAATTCAGTCTGAAGGCATAAGGTCATTCGGTGGTACGTAATATTCCAGTAGACTTCCTAGAAAACAAATGTTTCGTCTACTGTAGAGACATTAACGCAAATTTTTGAAGCAAACAATAGTGGTAGGTAGGCATTTGCTTTAAGTGATTATTCATGAGTTATAATGCATGAACTAGACTCTCAGTGTCCGTTTTACAATATCCTGATGCCCATTTCACAAGGAAAGGGAGGCTGGGAACAGCAAGTCTTTCCCCCAGTTTACAGGTAAATGCTTTGCTTGTTTGTTTGTTCCAGGACTGAAGACTCCAACAGCAACTTTTAAGATCAACCAAAAAGTCCCAACATTATGGCTACTGATTCTAATCCCTGGACCTTAATGCATAGTTTTGCTTCCTGGTCTGGTTATATTATCTTCTTTTCCTTTCTCAGAAAAACAAGTCCATTCATAGTTACAGTTGTGGGATGTGGGGAGGAGCTCTTGCCTGTGCCCTAGAAAGGAGAGCGCTGCAGGAAGGGGGCCACTAATTAGCTGGTCCCAGAGCTTCATGAGGCTGGCATGGTTTCTTTATTTTTAAGGCTTCAAGGCAGGGGCCAGGCTGGGCAAAGAACAATGAGCGCATTGCAGAGGTGATGCTTTTAATGATACAGTTGCTAATGAAATGGCGCTCCACGGGTTCACTTATTAGTAACTTAGCTCAAACAGCCATGTCCCACTGTCAGCTTGCCACTGAAGACCCAGTGTGACCTCAGAATTGTCAGCTCCACCTGAAAAAGAGCCAATGTAGCAGGAAATCTAGAAGCAGCAAGCACAATTTGGAGTGGGAAGATTAACAACAGAGAGGGTCGTGGAATCTCTGCATCTCTAGTTTGCTGGCACATTGAGCGAAAGCAGAGCCTCTATGAAGAACAGGCTAACCTTGTGCTACTTGGGCTGCATCTGATTTGTAAACAATGGAACGGCTTGATTGAATGTTTTTGGAGGCTTGGATGACAGTGTTGGTATTAGAGGAGTGACTAGCACAACTCCATTCTTGACTAATTATATACTGTGGCTCTTCCTGATGCTTTTCAGGGCACAGAGATTTCTAACTTTATGCTTAGAAAATGATTTACGAGGAAAACACTTCTGTACAAATCTTGTTTGACAACTGGGGCATCGTGAAGGATATATAGATGTAAAATTTTATGGTGCTTTCCATTTCTGTAACTTTATTTGTTTGAATAACTCAGTACCCTCTACATAAATTATTGAATTGCACCTGCTAATATGCCTCTGCCAATGGGAATTGTATTTACCTTTTAATTTATAGTCAGACAGGGAGGGCTGCCATGATGGGAACTGTGTTTTTGAGGGACAAGCCATATCTTATTCCTCTGGTTGGCTTGAATCTATGTTTAAAGGCTACTCCCTAAATACACACCCATAAATGGAGTTTTCTCCTTTAAATGTCCATGTATGTCCTTATTAACAATTCATGGTGCCTGTGTGTTTGCGACTTCCTTTTTTTTTTTTTTTTTTTGCAAAGCTAAACAACTGCATAGCTTCCTTGAGTCTGAACTCTGGTTACAAACAAGAGTTTGTCCAAGGTGACATGAATTCCCAAGAATCACAGTGTGAAATCCAATTGTTTTTATCCTCACTGATGTACAAGTCATGCTTGTTGGTAATACAATTATGGAAAGGCCAGCCTCCACACTGTCTTAGGCAGTTTGGGCTAGAAAAACATTCTCTGTCAGATGCGCGGTTGAGTCCTTTTGGCGTTGACCCTTTTCACCATTGACCGTATCCGGGATCACTTCATTACTTCCTGGTGTCTATGTAACCCACCAGCTTCTCACTCTGCCTCCCATGATTTTGGAGTAATCATCTCACTCCTCTCAGCCTCTCAGGCAGCACCACTCCTGCTTCTGTTTCCCTTCCCGCCTTTGGCTATCTAGTCACGGAGCCAGGCAGTAATGAAAATGGGTTTCATTAAGCAGGAATCCTACTTATTTTCTCAAACCACTATGCTAATAATCTCCCTTCTCAATATAAAGGCTTAAACACATACCAATATAACTAGTTTTTTCCCAGCTATTTTTTTTTCTCTAAAGAAGATTATTTCTCAGGGATAAAAATATCCCTCTTCAAATTCCAAGACTTTGTTGTTAGAAATGAAGACCGAAAGTGTCTAGAACTGGTCCCTGCTCCGTGAGGGGATGCAAGATGAAATTCCTACCTCTTAGTCATGCGGGTTTTCAAAATGACCACAAAAGAGATATGAAGAGCTAAAACATTTCCTCGTGGAAGCATGAATTTTGCAGACCCTTATGAATAAATCAAGATGAGTATTAGAGTCTAGATATAGTTTGTTGGCAAATGAATACCAGTGTTAGAAATATGGTTCTTCTGCCACTGTCCCAGATATATGTATTATAATGCAAGAGAAATGACAAGTCAAAAGAAACCCTAAGAGGCTTTTGAGTCTTTTATACAAGAAAGCCATCTTCACAGTGAGATGTGACCATCCCCCCTTGGCAGCTGCTGTTCCAACCTCTATTTTGACTGGGGTTGAGGTCTGTCAGTTTCTGTAGTCTGGAGCTAATGACTACAGTTTCCAGCAGAGTATCTAACTTCTCATCTTGAAACCGTCCTCATTGGCTGTTCTCCCTCCTGACACTTCATCTCGGCCTCTGTCTCCCTTTTCTTCTGCTTTGTCCTGTCGGGAAGTTTGCCACCATCAGAAAGAAGTCAATTTTGACTCTCTAGTCTCTGCAGCTTTCAGGGCTCTTTGCAAATACAAGGAGCGTGACCCTGGAAATGTTTTTCCCCCAGAAAAAGAAAAAAGCTCCACTTGTCAATCAGTCATCCTGGGCCTAACTTCTCGCAAAAGAACTCGAGTAGCCCCTGTCTTAATCCATCAAGGTTGGGAGAGAATGGGGAACAGAAGGCCAAGTAAGTAAATGACTACGATAGGCTTGAAGTCTAGTTTCAATTATTACCCATGCTGCCTTCATGCCACACAGACACTGCAAAGTGCACAGAAGGATGGACGAAGACTAGACGCTTTTTGGTGGAGGAGTTTCAGGAGCGAGGCAGCTGATAACTGACTAAATTTCTGTTTAGTTGAATATTAACCTGCTTATGTGGGGAGCATGTGCAGGGCAGGGCTTGGTAGAGAGCACAGAAAGATGGATATTTCTTTTGAGATGGTCACAATTCACTGATTCCTCCGTGCTGCTTTGTAGCTTTCTGTGGCTTCCTTCATTTGTCTTGTTTTACTGTGAGCTGTCTCTCTGTTTCTCTCACCCAAGAGGTTATAAGCAATTTTAGAGCAGAAGTATTTTTTCCATCTTTGTAAAACCTGTAAACATTTTCAGACGGTAGGTGCCCATTTATTATTTGCTGAGTTGCATTGATTTTTACCTCCTTAATATATTTTTAAATGTATTGTTTTGCCAACAACAAATACCCACGATATCTGTCAATGCCTTAAGTACAAAAAGGAGGTCTGAAGAACATGAAGTTAATGTACTTTTAGGTGACTTTTGTAAAAGTTAAAAGCAAAGATTGTCCTTAAAACATCAAATGTTTACAAAATAGTACCCAAAGTACTGAAAGGCACATAGAAACACACATAGAGACACATACACACATATGTATACACAGGCATGCATATATAACCTATTTAAAATATATACAATTATAAACATGAAAGGTTAAAGCTAAGAATGGAAATTTACCCCTTGAAAATGTTGAAGAGGTAAAGAGCCAGAAAGTGACTCATTGGTAAATTATTATTAGATTTCTCCTGACTTTACAGTGCTGGGTGAGTTATTTGAAGGGTATAGCAATTAGAAAACCTAACACTGAGGCCATATTTTTCTTATGAACTCTTCTAGGTCTATAGACCATATCAGTGAATGACAAAGGACATCCTTCTTTTTCCTGTCCTGGAGCTAAAGGAGGCAATCTAATGGCTTAACATTGAGGTGTGTGCAGAAGTCATGCAAGAAAGGACTAACTCTGTGTAAGGTGAAAAGGGCCACATAGCAAGTTTAATAGTATGAGTGGCTCAGGTGCCATTGAAGAGGAAACCCTTGAGCCAAGACCTAAAAGATGTGGGGGTTGGCCAAGCAGGAATCTATATCTTTCTAGATAGAGAGAGAGACCAGTGAAAAAGGGGAAGGGTATGAACCCCGCTTGTTGAGGAATAATGAAAGGCCACTGTGGCTGGAGTAGAAAATCTTGAGGAAACACTATGTATAGTAAGAAACAGCACCAGGAGACTATCATAGGATCATTTAGATACATAGGATCTTTTAGACTACTACAAATAAAACGCTGACCAGAACGGATATCCCATGGAATATTTTTAATACACAAGTTATTCTACCTGCTATAAATTCTAGGTGGTTTACTACTGATGCTGAGGTACAAGCATAGAATTATAGATACCCACATGAAGAACTTTGTATGATGTAGTTGAGACTTGATGGTACTTGATGTGTTGTCTGACCTCTGCAACAGACTGGGAACTCCCACAGGGAAGATGTGCTTTGCCTGTACTGTCCTACACAGGTTCTGCCATAACACAGAGCCTCAACAAATGCACCCTGAACACTCGGGAATGTACCTATATCATATCACAGTGGCTGGACTTCCCGCAAAAGGACAGCGTATGGGGTGGCCAACATATAGGGAAGGAAAACACTGTAACTTAGAAGGTCTGGAACATATCATAGTCCATACTGGGTGCTCTCTGATTAATGAATATCATGAATTAAAATGGCTAGAGACAGAAAGTTCCATTAAACACAAGACAAAAGGAATCCCTGTCTTGGACATGATTCTACTCTGTATGTGTGTGTGTGTGTGTGTGTGTACATAAGCAGTCACATGTATGTACTTGCATACATACATGTATATGCATATGGAAGCCAGAGATTCATGTCAAGTGTCTTCCTCAATTGCTCTGTATGTGATTCTTTTTGAGACAAGTTTTGTCACTGAAGTTGGCGTTGCCAATTGGTCTACACTGGGTAGCTAGTGGGTGCCAGGAATCCTTGTCTCCACCTTCCCAGTGCTGGGATCCCACCTATTCCTGGCTTTTTATGATGGGTGCTGGAGATCTGAATTCAGGTCCTTATGTTTGTGTAGCAAACATTTACCTCCCGAGCTCTCCCTTGAGCCCGGAGTCCCAGAGTTGAGTAGGAAGAGGGCTACTTCTTCCCTTTGCTGAAAACCTGATGCCTAATACATAATGGGAAATAAATTTGAAAGATAGTTTCAGGCGAGATTGTCGGAGACCTTACATTTATGCATCCTGTGAGTGTGCGAGATATTATTCAAGTTTTAAAGTCTGTTTGTTTATGTAACAGGGAGGCAATAGGTTTAAAGCTGAGCTTGGAGGAGATCTGTATATATCTGAAATTACCTCTGGGTCATTTAGCTAGAGAATAAAACTAGATGAGCAGTTGTTTCTAAGGTCAAAATTACAGTTTTATCATTTGGAGGCACTGATGTGGAAAACAGAGGAATGGCACACCCTGGTATCAGTGCGTATTCTCCTAAACCCTTGCATATGTATTACCCCTGTGGTCGTCACAGCAACCCTGCTAGGTGGCATTGTTATCACATTTTACAAATTGAGATGATTTATGCAAAGGGGATCAGTGCAGTCTGGCCTGTAGAAGATACTCCAGAAATCTCAGCTGAAGTAGAAAAATAAGAAGCACCAGCTTAGAGAGCCTAAGCGGATCGCCCAAGGTCATGGTGCTGGAAATAAGTGCCAGAGCCAGGACTAAAGCCAGTTTGCCTGAGTCTCGGTGTAATTCTCTTCGCTTGTGCCCTCACAGAATAAAAAAATGCCTCAGACGCTCTGAAAAAAAGAAAAGGCAAATGAAGAAATGAGGCATAACACTTATTTGCTAGCTTTATACAACTTCTAGGATAGAAAATAATTAAATATAACAATAATTAGTAGAAAGTTTATTTTTTCTTATGAAATAAAATAAGATCTTATTTTATCTTGTGTTCTTGTTCCCCACCTGGTTATGGCATTTGAGAGGCTGTGGGACCCTTAGGAGGTGGTGATTAGCTAGTGAAGTAGGTCTTTTTAGGTCACAGCCAAATCTGACTTGAGCCTGCTTTTTGCTTTCTGGTGACTGCAATATGAACAACCACTCCACAAGTCCCCATTGCCTGGCAGGATTCGCCATCTTCCCCAATGTGTTGGATTGAAATGCCTGAAACCATGATTTAATGCACAGCTTTGCTTCCTAGAGCTGCTCCAGTCAGCATGGTGCAAGAGTCACTGACAGTCTGAATGTGCTTATACTATACACATGCTCTTTATGTTATACGTGTGTGTGTGTGTGTGTGTGTGTGTGTGTGTGTGTGTAATTAGTTCCCTAGGAATAGATGGAATGAGTTTCATACAACAGAAATTATGAATTCTGAAAGATGGTGTGAAGACCAAAGTAAGTTAAAAAGATACCCTGAGAGTAGAAACTAATTTCTTCTATACAAAGAAGAAATTGAATGTTCAGAGACACCAAACTTACCAACACAAAGAGTTGTAGAGACCATCGGGGATAGAGTAAGAAAGCAGCCATCTGAATGCTCAAGACTGAGGCCTGAAGAGATATTAAATCCAAACAGTCAGCAGTAGAAGGAGGGTTCCCCGATTCCAGCAGCAGCTTGACTGAACTGAAGCACAAGTGTACCGTACAAATTCCTGATCTACAAATATCTGAGACAATAGACATTTGGATTTTCCCCTTTCTTTTATGTGTGAATGTGTGTGGTATGCATGTGTATAGGCATGAGTGGTCCTCTTTGTGTATGAGTGCACATACAGGTGTGTGTGCATGCACTCGGAGGCTCAAGGTTCACATCAGACTTCATCAGTGCCTCCACCTCATGTATTGAGGCAGGATCACTGAATTAAAGCCAGAACTCATTAATTCAGCCAATCTGGCTAGCCTGTTTACTCCTGGATTCACTATCTCTGCCTCCTGTGCAGTGGGTTTACAGGCTAGCAGCCATGCTGAGACAGTATCCCTTCTGGGGATCCAAACTCTTGACTTCACACTTGCCTAGGAAGTGCTTTAAACACTGGGACATCCACTCAGCCTCTTATTTCTTATTTTAAACTGAAATTTGGTGGTACATTGCTGTGAAGCAATTTTACAAAATGTGCACCAAATTTGTTGTATTTCAAGATACAGAAACACAAGCAATTAAATATCTTTAATATTTCAATAATATGATACAAATTTAAGTTTCTTTTCTAATATTATAGCTATTTAGAAACCGGTACTATATCTAAACAAATCAACAAAGAATCCAAACAGCCTATCCAGTCAGGGAGTAACTTTATATAGATGTTTTTTTTTTTTTTTTTCACTGAGAAGTATCAGTAAGTGACATGTTGTAGACTCACCACAATAAAATATAAGCAAAGTTATTTTATTTTTGCCCAGTCATAAAGAACCAGGCAAGGTATTGTTGAGAAAACACTTTGAGTCTCCCAGCAATAAATCACAGGACAATTTGGGATCAAAGCTCACAAATGAGATCTGCGCACAGAGGCCCAGATCTTCAAAGACATCGGAGAAAGCATAATAATGGGGACCTGGGAAAAGGAGGCATTCACCTGCAGGCAAGCATTTAAATATTGCCTTACTAGATACATCTGCACATGTATTCATCATTCACGTATATGACAGCATTGATCAATCAGATTTGTAAAGCAAGCATGTGTCTACTCTTCATGTTTTCATGTGTTGTCATTTCTATCTGTTTAATCATTCAGTGATGAAATGGGTTAGATTAAATGATTTTTGCCTCATTTTACAGTTGACTTACAGTTTACTATGACCTAAGGGACATAGATTGGCTAATGTGTCTTTCATTGCAAAAGTATAAAATTTTTGTTCATAATACAGGAAATATACCTATCCCTTTATCTATTCATCTACCTACTTATTTATCCATTCATCTACTTACCTACCTGCCTGCCTGCCTACCTTCATGTCTGCCTTCCTGCCTACCTACCTGCCTGCCTGTTTTCTTGTCTGCCTTTCTGCCTACCTTTGTACTTCTTTGTGCAAGCATGCATCCATCTGCCTACTTACTTCTTCCCCCATCAATCCCCTTGTTCAGGTTCCGGACAGTCTCAATTCCTTAGTAGCCCTGGTCATAACTTCCAAAGAGTGCATGCGCTGTAACTTAGGCTGTGACATGGAAATGCTTAAGATGATCTCAAGCTCTTCTATAGATGTGTATTTTAATTAGATGTGTTGTTAACTATTTGGTTGCCCAAACCAGAACAGACTAAATAAAGAAGATGAAGAAATGGCTATAGAAGTCTGCCCGCAATGTGATGTATCCATCACTACGCGCAAAGAAGCAGGGACTGTTAAAAAGCAGCCACAGAAGAAGAGCAAGCAGTTTCTGAACACTTTCAAGGTAGTGGTAAACAGTGTGTCCTGTTGCAAAGCGCTATGTCATAACTAATATTCACTCTTATTTTCTCAGGATCATTCAAATGTTAGAATATGGAGAGCACATGGAGGGGGGCACAGCTGGCCTGCACTGACTATCTACTCTGCTCAGCGGTCAAGGGTTTGGAACTGAGAAAGAAACATTCAAGGTTTGAGCTTCCTCTCTGAGCTCATGCAGACACTAAGAAATGTGTGAGCCAAGGATCCGAGCTCAGCTCTCCCTGATGGAAAACTCTCCATTCAGTCTGGTATTTGGACCACTTGAATGGTGCCTGTCACAAATAGTTTAGGTGAAAACAGACAAACAAAACAGAACAAAAAGCAAACCGTCCCAGGTGCCTAAGGGTTGTCTGGAAGCTGGATCAAGCTTCTTCTACCCACTATCCCTCCAAATGCTGTACACTCAGATTGTCATGTCTGTGAGGTTCAGGTGGGAGAGTGAGACATTTTCTGCTGGACGCAGAGGGCACTGTAGAACACTTGGATTAGAGTCAGTAGGACGGGCCTGTTGCTGTATGGCTGAGTTTCTCTTCTTTGGAGAGTACTGCAGCCACTGCTATTCGGTGATTTCCAGGGACGTTGAAGGCATTGTGTTTGAAGATAAAATGGAGCGGGTTGGTAAGAACCTGCTGTGTTTCTAAAACCCCATTGTCTCTAGACTCAGACATCTCCTTACATGCAGCCCTTTTGGCAACAGATAAATGGCTAAGAGAGATTTCTTCAGTAGATGTTTTTCCTTCCTTAAAGCACAACAGAGTTCAGCCCTCTTGTCAGGGGCACTTGGTTATTTTTTGTGTCTTTAATTCTTGGCAGGTGGATCCTTGCCTGTGTGTTCAGTGCTTAATTACCCAGTCTTCATCATCCCTCAATACGTTTATGTTTAATATTTATTAAAACCCCCTTTGCAGAGAAGCAAACCTCATCTACCATCTGAAATCTAATTTCCTTGACATTTTGTAGATAGCAGTTGTGAACTAATAATATACAGGGCTACTTGAAATCATCATTTCTCGTGCTATATGTAAAATTAATTTTTCCTTTTGATTTTTAATGTATTTCTCTTATTCTATTCAAAGAACAGTAGGGTGCCTTGCCAATGATAATTTTGACCATCTTCGGTAAATTGCTGTTCAAAATGGACCAAATGGTGTTTTTATGATCATTTCTATTAAATTTCCTGTGATATCATTTATGGATTAAAAGATAACTAATGGGGTAAAAATAAACTCAAAGGAACTTATAATCAAAGATTTATTTCTTACTCAAACAGGAGTGAAAGAAAACTAACTCATCTTACATAATTAAAAGTAAATATCTACCAGAAAATCTCCATTGTTCAGTGCTTGAGCTATGCATTCAAGACTTGGCCTGCCCATTCCCCTCAGCAGGCCCGGTGCTAGGCTCCACAGCATTTTTAGGAACATATAAGAGTGCTTCATTTTTAAAATCCAAATAATAAAGAAAACTTTTAGGTCAAATAATATGTTTTGTGAATATTACCATATTCATCTTGATAGCAATGCAATCATTAAATGTAATTTTAAAGATTTTAGAGGAGTCAGGCCTCTCCAGCCAGGAAAGCAGCCCCCAAAGCCAACGGGCATTCTCTAGGAACCCGCAGGCCATTCAGGCAGGGAATCCGGTCAGTGCTTTGCTCAGCTATCACTGGAGAAGCTTCCTCCTGCAGCAGAGAACAAATGCAGAGACCCACAGCCAGACATTAGGAAGAGAGTGAGAGACTTTATAACTGAATGGAGAAGTGAACACATGCCCCATCCTGAACCCAGAAGCAATCTTTAATTAGTAATCACTTGCAAATTAAACTTGGTCTCTTCCAGGGGAGTCTCACTGGAGAAACAAACTACTCCTAAGGGTTGGTTATATACTCAGTCGTCAATGGCCAAAGGAAAATGAACTCAGTGGCATCTTTGGTGGTTCCTTATCTCATAACGCTGTGTCAGGGCCTTTCTTATCTATTTTATTTATATTTTTCTTCTCTCTTTTATCCTACAGGTCCTTTGCATATATATATATTGTGGCTTCCAATTTTGTGTTTTTAAGGGATTTCTGAGTGTGTGAACAAGAGGGTCTCTGTTTTCTATCCCTTCACTTGGGCTCTTTTCCTTCTGTCTGTTTGTTTTGTCCAATTCAGATGTGTTGGTTTTATTTTTAAATTATTATGGTTTTTTTCATCTGCAAAAAACCCAAACAAACCAATTTTATTAATTCAAAAAGTGAAGACCATGTCCCTATGACTCCTAGCCCCCTCAGAAAGATTATATTTTATTTTATTTGTATTCCTTAGAATCATGCTTGTTTTCTAATGAGAGACAGAAGGGGTGGGTCTAGATGAGAAGGGGGTTGGGTAGGAACTGGGAAGAGCAGAGGGCGGGGAAACCATAATCAGAATGTATTATGTAAGAAAACAATATATTTTCAATAAAAGGAAAGACTTTTTAAAAGGAGACAGTAAACAAGTTTAGAAATTTAGAGAGAGAGAGAGAGAGAGAGAGAGAGAGAGAGAGAGAGAGAGAGATTTTAGTGGAGAAAGAAGGCCATGAAGGCAAAGTACGGCATCACAAAGACTTATTTAGTGTATCAGGATTCACTGAACTGTGTGAAGACTGTGTGTGTGTGTGTGTGTGTGTGTGTGTGTGTGTGTGTGTGTGTGTGGTGGGGAAGTGGGAGGATGGCAAGTTAGCGTGAAGAAGGCCCAGCTCTTACCCTGAAGAGATGCAGGAATGGAGGACGGGTGAACTGATCCCTATGGCGCAGTGCTAAGTTATGTCGTGCAGCTATAGCTGACAAGCAGGGGGAGTGCCAGGAATGGAGGAAAAAGCTCACCTTTGGGGTGGGTGGAGGGGTGGTCTGTGGAGGACATGAAACCTGCAGTGTCTTGAGAAGGAGACTGTGTTCTTGATGGAGGGGTAGCGTGTACAAAGGTCTTTCAGTATGATCGACATTGGTGTTTTCCAGATCACTGAACTGAAGGTAGTTTAAATGGCTTCACCAAGTGTACACAGACTCCCTCATTGTGTGGAAATGGTGGGCATGAACTGAACAGGAAGAAAACCTAAATGCCCCTCTTCCCATACCAGCCAGAATGCACTGTGGTCCATGTGACATGACCTTGTTGTGAATGCTTTCCCATCTCCCCTCACTACAATTCCATCTCCTGGACATTGCACCCTCGGGGATTTCTGGGGAACTTGCCTTCTGACATCAGTTCTTTCCAGCTTCCCTTCATCTGACTGCTCAGCTCTCGACTCAACATTGACTTTATTTATAAAGCTATCCCAGCTCCAGGCAGACATTCGTGGTCAAGACAGTT